>OW240914.1:311628347-311723455 GCA_933207985.1 Pelobates cultripes
AAATTGATACGGAGAAACTGACGGAAGCAAAGCACAGAGGGATGGACACAGGTTTCTTCAGGAAGGAAGAGATTCTTTATTAGATCACCGATCGGGACTCAGAGGGACTAATGTCACCAAAAATACAGCAAGTTCTGAGCCCTGAACAATAGTGCAGGCTTCCTATATAGGCACATAACTCCTCCCATATTAAGCTCCACCCGCACATTCTCTTGACCAATCATCACAAATAAGAATTAACTTCCTGCTTGACCACATGGCTTGTCCAGCACAATGGAGGAGGGGAATACTACATCCTGTATTCTTGCACATGCTCCGTACACTAGTGATCGTATCTTGCCTCGTGCAACCAACTGATCGATACGTCAGCATATGCACGTACACATGCCACGTGGTAATCTCGGCCTACTAAATTTATTTTTACAGAGATTCCACCACATTCCCCCCTTTGATGCCTCTTGATATTTTACAATTACTTGAGGCATCACTTAACCTTGGTTTGCATACACCACAAGTTACCTTTGAACCAGACCAGACTTATCCTATGATGTGAATCTTCAACGCTCGTCTTCCTGCATTGGTTCTCCCTGATCTAGAGCCTTATATTTATAAATTGCCATTATCTGTGCAGCAGCCTTCCTCTCTGCTATATTTTCTATCAGGCTTTGCACAGACCTAACTACTGAGGGTATAAGACACGGCAGGAGTAGACACAACATTAAAATCAGTAGGACTCCACCTACCACTGCCTTAAGCCCTCCAAACCACTCATACCAGCTACCAAACCAACTTCTTGGATTGTACCCTTTCCATACCTGAGTAGGCACATGCACTAGTTTAACCATATGGCTAGTAAGCTCAGCTATTGCTTGCCCTTCGTCATCTATTTGAAGACAGCAATTGCTCAGGTTAAACTTCCCACATACACCTCCCTCTACTGCCAAAAGATAATCCAAGGCTAATCTATTTTGGTAAGCTGCTGTCCTCATCCTGGTATTATGCTTCGCTAGAAGATTGAGCGCTTGTGATGTCTCGTTAGTAATGATCTCAACCACCGCCTGTAACCTTATAATGCGGTTGAGCATATAAATAGGGGTTCTATAACCAAAGGTACCATCCTCTGCCCGCGTGGCTGGCCCATAATAATCTATAATACGCTGGGGAGGCCATTCATTATCTTCCCAGGCACCTATCTCTATGGGTCCCCTTTTCTTCCTATGATTCACATCATACACTTTAACACCTAAAGTCTCACCTGTTTCAATAGGCAACAAGAAGGATGGTTTTAACATACCCAACACACATGCCCCTTCCCAGTCCTGTGGTAACTCCGAATAGGCCTTCTTACCACAGATCCAGTACAAATTCGCTGGGGCTCTCCAGTTAGATGTGATGGATAGATCAAACCATACGTCCTTTAAATTGGCATATCTTGCAAGCGGGTTAGATGGTTCTGAGACATTTGAAGCCGACCACCAAGTTGTATTCTTTGTATCATCATCATAAGCTTTTTGCCCTAGACAAGTTAATTCTCCTACAGAAGTATTATACATCATTCCTTTCCTCGCTATGCAAACATAACCTATGATGGAGGTCTTCAATCTCCACTCAGATTTACCTCTAACACTCATATGATAGTCGACTTGTGTAGATATTAATTGGTCAACTGCCTCAGAACCGGACATTACCTCCTTTGCTTCCCAAGGCCATTGGTCTCCCATGTTAGTACCTCCACACACATAGCAGTTGGTAACATTAGGACTACCGGCAATACTCTCGGCTAAATCAATGAACAAGTTTTTAGCATTATGGGGGATCTTATTATCTATGCTCATCTCTTCATAAAAGGAATGGTATACTTGATGAGTTTGGGAGGTTACCGTATCAGTCTCTATCCCTATAAACAATATTGTCCCAGGTTCTAAACCCGTCCCATATATTTGAAACCCAAATAAATTACCATATTTATCTAAGAACTTGTCAGGGTTATTTATAAGTATATGGATTGGATTGCATTCCATAGACTTACAATATGGATCGGTAGGCAACTTAGTCACAATCATGTCCTTGTCTGCTGTCTGTCCCCAAGTCGCCCACCCCACACAAGACCAATATGGGCAGAAGTTATAATCTCTATTTGGGCATCTTGGACTTACATATTTATTTTTACTACTGGGACAAATATATTTATCGTTAGACCCATACGTCCTCTCCCATCTAAGATCCCCACATACATTCCACGGCTTTCTACCACTTGATATTGCTTTACACGCATCAAATAGCAGAGCACCTGAAGAATATACGGATTTTAATACCGTCTTATTAATTAGGGTCCCCTGAGAATCTCCATTTCTGAGAGTCAACCAAATTGTACGGGGTTGATACTCAGGACTGAAGCACTTAGGTTCTCCTACTCCTAAATGACACACACTATATTCTATATTTAAGTATCTACATCTTGATACATCTCCTTTACACTCATATTGCGAATGCCAAATTAGGGTCTGGGATATATGGTTACCTGTTCTTGTAGTCTTAATGCATACCTCACAGCTAGGAGTGTTGGTACCTCTACCTTCCTGAATATAAAAATACACATAAATAAACATTATTAAAAATACATCTTTCGTCGTCATCCTCAGTCTTCGTCCGTGTGAAGGCACCTCAGCTTCCAGGATGTAAGGACTGCAGGGAATGGAGTTCTGCTCGTCTTCACAGGGGTCCCCTCAAGACTTTCCCTGACTTATACACTCGTTGGTGAGTGGACAGGCTTTATTATGGCCTTCTCACTCACTTACCAAGTCTCTGAAACAATAAAATTTGTAATCTACAAGGTTCCTCGTCACTCCGACTGAGTCGTGCGTTTTAACCGGATCTTGCAGGGATTCTCTGGATTTGCTGTAACTTGCCAGGAATCGGCTGCTGCTGGTTTAACCCTGGAGTGATGTATCCACGGAGCCACTTCGGCTACTTTTATCGCTGTAGGGGTAGACAGAAGAACAACATAAGGACCTCTCCACTTGGGCCCTAACGGCACATTATTCCACTCTTTAATCCACACTTGGTCGCCTGGGTGGTAACTATGAATTGGGGGATAAATATTCACAGGTAATCTATCTTGTACCCATTTCTGTACCTCCTCCATAGTCTTACCCAACTCCTACAACCTGCTGCCGGGTAATTCCTTCTCCCAACTGACTCAAATCCCCCCTTAAGTTACCAAGCACGGGAGGTGGTCGCCCGTACATGATTTCAAAAGGAGAGAGGCCCATCCTTCTGGTAGGTGTACTACGGATTCGCAATAGAGCTATGGGCAAGAGAACGTTCCACTTAAGTTGGGTTTCCTGACACATTTTAGCCAACTGATTCTTAATAGTTCTATTCATTCTCTCTACCTTACCAGAACTCTGGGGTCTATATGCCGTATGAAGCCTCCACTTTATACCAAGCATATGAGTCAATTGTTGTAGGCACTGATGAACAAAAGCTGGACCATTGTCCGATCCTATAGAGCAGGGTAGTCCATATCGGGGTATTATTTCTCGTAGCAGGAATCTCACGACTTCTCCTGCTTTCTCTGTACGAGTAGGACATGCTTCTACCCAGCCTGAATAGGTGCACACCACTACCAGCAGGTAGCGATGTCCACCCGATTTAGGCATCACTGTATAGTCAATTTGTAAATCGGACATGGGAAGTCCCCCATAAACTGGACTCCTGGTGGCTTTACTGGTCCTTGTCTTGCATTATTTTTAGCACACGTTACACATCTACGTACAATGGCCTGAGTCAAGTTGGACAATCTTGGTATGTAGAAATGTTTTCTGAGAGATTCTTCTGTACTGTCTCTCCCAGAATGTGTCCCGTTATGATAGGTTTGGACAATTTCTACCGCTAGTGATGCTGGAATAACTATTCTTCCATCTTCTAACTGATACCATTTGTTCTCCAAATACTTTCCAGGTTCAGTCCTTAACCACTCCTCTTCTTGAGCTGTATAAATTGGAGTCCATTGAGACAGTGGAGTTGGTATAAGAGCAGCTATATGCCCCACATATTCCTGTCTTCCTGATTCAGCAGCACGCTTAGCTGCACTATCTGCCATCCGATTCCCTTTGGTTACATCACCATCTCCTCTCAGATGCGCCCGACAATGTATAATACCGACTTCTTTCGGCTCCCACACTGCTTCCAATAGTTGTAGGATCTCAGCTGCGTATTTGATTTCTTTGCCTTCTGAATTCAATAGTCCTCTTTCTTTATACAAAGCTCCATGGGCATGAGTGGTTAAAAACGCATACTTGGAGTCCGTGTAGATGTTCACTCTTAAACCTTCAGCCAATTGTAACGCTCGTGTCAGTGCTATCAATTCTGCCTTTTGTGCTGATGTTCCTTTTGCCAGTGGCCGAGCTTCTATCACCTTGTCTATCGTTGTTACTGCATATCCTGCATAGCGGATCCCTTCTTTTACATAACTACTGCCGTCGGTGTAATATTGAACATCAGGGTTCTGGATGGGAAAATCACGAAGATCTGGTCTACTTGAAAATACTTCATCCATTACTTCCAAACAATCATGTTGACTTTCAGTAGGTTGTGGCAAAAGGGTAGCTGGATTTAAGGTATTTACAGTCTCTAAATACACTCTTGGGTTTTCACACAACATTGCTTGATACTTGGTCATACGGCTGTTACTAAACCAATGATTTCCTTTGTAATCCAACAACGTCTGTACTGCATGTGGAACTCGTACATAAAGTTCTTGACCCAGAGTAAGTTTATCGGCTTCAGCTACTAGCAAGGCGGCTGCAGCTACGGCTCTTAGACAAGGTGGAAGTCCGCTGGCCACTGCATCCAGTTGCTTAGACATGTAGGCAACAGGTCTTTGCCATGATCCCAAGTACTGTGTCAATACTCCCACAGCCATTCTTCTTTGCTCATGTACATACAGGTAGAATGGCCGTGTGTGGTCAGGTAGACCTAATGCTGGGGCACTCATCAAAGCCCTCTTCACATCTTCGAATGCCGTTTGCTGTTCTTGAGTCCATAAGAAGGGGTCGTGCTCTGTACCTTTGATAGCTGCATACAGAGGTTTTGCCAGTATCGCGTAGCTGGGAATCCATATCCTACAGAAGCCTGCTGCCCCCAAGAATTCTCGCACTTGTCTTCTATTCCTGGGTATCGGTATTTGGCACACAGCTTCTTTTCTCTCTGGCCCCATAATTCTTTGACCTTCAGAGATATGGAATCCCAGATATTTGACAGTTGGCAAACACAACTGAGCCTTCCTTCTTGACACCTTGTATCCTGCCTTCCAGAGAATGTGTAGTAGATCGTGCGTTGCTTGCTGACATACTTCCTTTGTAACTGCTGCTATCAACAAGTCATCTACATATTGTAATAATACACACTCTCCTGGGATAGACTCGAAATCTAGTAGATCTTGACTTAGAGCTGAACCAAATAGGGTAGGTGAATTTTTAAACCCCTGGGGCAATCTTGTCCAGGTCATTTGGCGTTTCGAGCCCGTTACAGCATTTTCCCATTGGAAAGCGAAGATACATTGGCTTTCTGCGGCAATTCGGAGGCAAAAGAAGGCATCTTTGAGATCTAAGACTGTAAAGTAAGTAGCCCCGCCCGGAATTAAAGCAAGCAGGTTATATGGATTGGGCACGACTGGATGTATACTAACAACCGCATCATTGACTGCTCTCAAGTCCTGCACAGGTCGATACTCATCTGTACCGGGCTTTTGAACAGGCAGCAATGGGGTGTTCCAGGGGGAAGTACAGAATTTTAGGATACCATACCGTATGAACTTATCCAGATAAGATTGGATGTTCTTCTTAGCCTTCTGCGGAATATGATATTGTCTCAGGCTTACTGGATAAACCCCAAGTTTTAGTTCGATTTTAATAGGTGGAATATTGCGGGCCAGTCCTGGTGGGTTGTTCTCTGCCCAAACTCCTGGTATGTTAAATAAGGATTCATCACTCCTCGGGTTTTGGCTAGTCAACACTGTATAAAGTCGCCACTCTTCTTCCTTTGGTACGGACAATGTCATAATACCTGAGGGTCCATTAAACTTTAAGGATGTTGTTCCATTTGGTAGGAGCGTAATCTGCGCTTGTAATTTGGATAGCATATCACGTCCCAGCAATTGGACTGGACACTCAGGCATATAAAGGAATTGATGTTTTACTACGTGGCCTCCCAATGTACAGAGTCGACTTTTAAGAACCGGTTTTTCAGCACTTCTTCCAGTTGCTCCTATTACAGTAATAGTTCTTCCAGATGGAGGAGCAACTTGATTAGTCACCACCGAATGTTCAGCACCAGTGTCGATCATAAACGCACTCCTTTTTCCCCCTATTGATACATCGACCATAGGCTCCGCTCGACCAAGGGGGATGGAGCCCGGTCGGTATCAATAGTCCTCCATGACCGTGTCAGCCAATCCCACAAAGTCCCTACCTTCTCTATCGCGGGACCTTTGCGCTGCTGGATAGTACCTATCTTCCCTTACACTTCCTCTGTTCCCATTACTCCCTCTATTACCATTACTCCCTCCGGGGCCTCCTCTACCTCTCGCTCTGCCTCTAAAGTTTCCGTAACCTGCCCTGGGTAAGTCTCTCTCATACTGCTCTCTTTGCGGACACTCGTTCCTCCAATGCCCTTCTTCCTTACAGTACGCGCACTGATTCCTACTCAAAGGCTCCCTATTCCATCTACCATCGCCTCTATCTGGGCCCCGTCTATCTACGCCTGCGATCGCTACCGCTAGCATATCTGCCTTTCTACGCATCTTGCGCTCTTCCTCTTTCTTACTTTCTGTTTCCCTATTCATATATACTTTGTTCGCTACCTCCATTAGTTTGGTGATAGACATACCTGCAAACCCTTCTAATTTCTGTAGCTTGCGCTTAATATCTCCGTAAGCTTGGCTGACAAAGGCGGAGTTTACCATTCGGGAATTATCAGCGTCTTCCGGATTAAAGGGGGTATACAAGCGGTATGCCTCCAATAATCGGTCATAAAAGACACTGGGCGCTTCATCACTTTTCTGAATCACCTCAACTGTCTTCGACATGTTAATAGCTTTCTTCCCTCCGGCTTTCATGCCAGCAATTATAGCATCTCTATAGGCTTTAAGTTGAGCCATATCTGCGCCATTTACATTCCAGTCAGGATCGGTGTTAGGGTAATGTGTTGCGGCCCATGCTGCCGGATTGGCTTGATTTAAAGCACGGGCTCTCTCCTCTAGCGCCTTAATGGCCGCTTGGTTAATCCTTGTCCTTTCCTCATTATTGAACAATGTCATTAATAACTGCTGGCAATCAGCCCATGTCGGGTTATGTGTCTGAACTATCGAGGTGAACAGATCGGTCATAGCTTGTGGTTTCTCAGTGTACGAGGAATTGTGGGTCTTCCAATTCAAGAGATCGGTAGTCGTGAACGGGACATATACGAAGACTGGGTCAGCATGTGCCATTTGACCTGCGGCATCGATATAGGCTGACCCAGGATTCAGACGAAGAGGCATCTGATAATGTTTTAATTGTTGGGTACCGGTCAGTTGTCGGGTTAGTATGGGGCTACGTGGAGGGGCGTCAGTTAAAGGTTCCGGTCGAGAGGTAATAGGGCATGAGGATGTGGGAACTTGATTTTGGGAAAAGTTAGTGAATAGTATACTCCGAGCCGAGCTAGAAGAAGCTTGACCGGAAGTTTGAAGTGGCGCCAAATCAGGATATTCAGATCTAATGGGGGTTGGTCCTGGTTCCGGAAGGGGAGTTTTAATACGAGGTGGGGTGGATTCTGTACTGGAGGAGGAAGCGGAAGTGGATGGGGGCAATAGGGGAAGGGGTGCAGAGCTTCCTGCATTCGCGTCACTTCCTCTTAAAGGAAAGTAAGGGGCGGCAAAGGGATCTCGGACTCAGGGGGCGTGTCCAAAATGGGCCTAACACCAGTCCTAGTGGACAAACAAGTCCTGGCCACCATGAGGCGACATTGCTCCTCGTGGCATATCCGGATCCATTTTGGCGAGTCGTTTACGGCCTGCCCCAACAATCAATGTATGGAAACTGTCCGTAAAGTTCAGGCCTACCTGATACAGCCACGTGTACACGCTGTACCAGGGTTGGATCCAAACTGCCACGCGGCGGCCATGCCGCAACCAAAATAGGCCACTCCCTAGTGCACAAAGTGACCAAACGTACAGGAGACATTTTAACCCCAAAATCACATGTTTTGAATCCCTTTTTAAAATTCTTTACCATACAACCTAAGGGATCCGAAATCGTTGACTCTGACGCGCCCATACTTATCAATGGAACGTCGTTGACAACGAATACTATGCACGCGTTCTTATTCAACAGTCACACCCGTTTCCTCTGGCAACAGCACCACGTGGTACAGTTACCGAGTGAAACGTACACAATAACACAATAATCACTCAGGGAATTCCCGTACACACACAGCTGTTACACCAGTCACTAAATAATCAATATTATGCCCTTTGGCGAAACTATACAGTCACCCACGCTATAATTCTCTATATATGAATTACCCGTCTATAACACACCCCAGTAACATCGTCTTTTACTAGTATCGGTTACAGTACGGTTAGCATAGGTCAAAGCACAATTTAAGGTCACAATACAATTATTAGTGGTTACGGTGTTAAACATGCAATAGACGACAATGATTAGTACTTATATACAGTGTCAGTAAATATACAGGGTTATGGTACCGTGCACTATGATACAGCAACACACTATTAACACTCTCGCTAGACGGCTGAGCTCGCGCTATCTAACAAGATATACACTTTACTAACAATCTTTAACACATTTACAATCCCAACTAAACTATTGGCCAGTACCTTGAATGGACTACCTAAAACTATATACACCCGTTTTGGTTAGCCACACTGCCCAAACACCACATATAGCGAACTAGAGGGCGAAATTTACAAAATTGCCCTTCTAGTCTATTTACTCTATCAAAAGTCTAGTGGGTTCCAAATTTACACGCCTTCCCACTTAGCCAAGATAGGTTGAGAGCTAGCGAACCGAATTTACACAGGCGGCGCTTAGTCTCCCGGTCCCTCCGACCTAGCGTTCGATCGAGCGGTGCGCCTTCGCTCCTTCCCTCCGACAGAGGGGGCAGATTCCATACACAGATTTAAACCCCTTTTGGGCCTACCGCACAATCGGTATACCCCTAGTGGGTCTGCCGTCTAAAGCAGCAGTTGTCTTACCTCCTCGTTCCTGAACCTGAGTTCACACTCATCGACGGGGACACCCCAGCACTTCTTACGTAGAGGCCGATGATCTCCTGGACAACAGACCAGTGGCGCCGAGACGAAGGGAGGTCCACGCAGAAGTTCAGGGGTGCAGCCGTAGAGAACGTGGGCAAAGATAGACCGTCTCACGCCTCTGCCTCTCAGCTACCGTTGAACGATGAGCTTCCCGGCCAATGCACCAAATGATACCGGAGAAACTGACGGAAGCAAAGCACAGAGAGATGGACACAGGTTTCTTCAGGAAGGAAGAGATTCTTTATTGGATCACCGATCGGGACTCAGAGGGACTAATGTCACCAAAAATACAGCAAGTTCTGAGCCCTGAACAATAGTGCAGGCTCCCTATATAGGCACATAACTCCTCCCATATTAAGCTCCACCCGCACATTCTCTTGACCAATCATTACAAATAAGAATTAACTTCCTGCTTGACCGCATGGCTTGTCCAGCACAATGGAGGAGGGGAATACTACATCCTGTATTCTTGCACATGCTCCGTACACTACTGATCGTATCTTGCCTCGTGCAACCAACTGATCGATACGTCAGCATATGCACGTACACATGCCACGTGGTAATCTCGGCCTACTAAATTTATTTTTACCGAGATTCCACCACAAAAATAATACAGTTCCTTTTTGGATTAATTTACACAATGTTTCAGTATGGAATTAATGCAGAGTTGAAATTTGAAAAACAAGCTGATTAATGCTGGAGTTGTGCCGGATGAATTCAGGATATAAATGAAATGCTGATTTCTATGGGTGCACAATGAACTAACTTAATTAAAGGGACTCTCCAGTACATTTGTTTTCCTGGCACTGCAGGACCATGCAGTGCCCCTCTCCCTCCCACCCCCCATTCCATGTTGCTAAAGGGGTTAAAACCTCTTCAGTGACTTACCTGAGTTCAGCAAAGTCGGTATGGAAGCTCAGAGGTTCCGTACACAGGTAGATATCACAGGGAGCTCAGATGGCACTTGAACACAAATTTTAACAAAAGGACTGAACAATTTCGAAGTAGCTGCGACTTCCTTTAACGCGGCAGACGAATGGGCGGGTCCAATCTCCGAAAACCGGATGTGACTCGGAGGGAGTTGGCGATCAGTTATCATGACACATGGAAAAAAATTACACCAGACCGATAATGCAGAGCATGCAGATATACTTGTGGGAAGAAAAACTGAAAATGATTTCTACAAACATGAGAGGATGCACTCATAGGACATCTAAATGAACAAAGAACTACTTCATTTTAATTAAACACTTCAAACAAAGCACGCTGAAGAGCTATATGTGTTAGGAGTGTGTTCCACCATGCATGCGCATCATCTGACTGGGGAGGAGGAGCCATAAAAGGGCTTTGAAATGGGTGGGAGCCATTAAATGTACTATTTGTAGGTTTGTTTGTTATTTTCGATTTCTTTAATCCCTGACCCAGTAGTTTTTTTTGGGGTGTTTTCCAGATCATCTTTGGGTGGATGTAGTGGGGTCGCCACATCACATTTGTGTATAATTTGCATTCTCTTCATGTGTGTACTAGTGCTTCCACGCTATGGGGTCGATCTTTGGTATTTTCATTGGGGTATTAAAGATATCGTATTTTATGAACACTTTGTCTATATTTCCTGACATTTCTGGGAAGTTGTTTCTTCGTTTATGGTTCCCCCTAATCCAGTGATGGTTAACCTTGACACCATAAATTGTTTCTGGACTACATTTCCAATGATGCTCAGCTATCTTTTAGACTCTAAAAGCTAGATGAGCATCATAGGAATTGTATTCCAGAAACAATTTATGGTGTCACGGTTAGCCATCACTGCCCAAATCATTTGAAACATTATTAAAGGAACACTATAGGGTCAGGAACACAAACATGTATTCCTGACCCTATAGTTCAAAACCCACCATTAAGGTGGCTTGCCCCCCCTCCTTACCCTCCTTAAAAGCATGAAAAAGTCAGCCTAACAACACACAGAATCTGTGTGGTGGCTAGTTTAAAACGTTAAATACTGATCAGTGTTAGTGCTGATCGTGTATATAAAATGTATGGTGTTTTATTTAATTTTATAAGTCGGCCGCACTGCGCATGTGCGGCCGGTTGAAGAGAGAAACAGTCCAGCGCCATGTTGAGATTGGCGGCACGCAGTCGCCATGTAATGGTTGGCGGCGGTATTCAGCCACACACAAAGTAGTAAGAGGTGACCCTTACAGCCAGATAGTAGCCATCGCTACTATCTGGCTGTAAGGGTTACCTCTTACTACTTTGTGTGCGGCTTTGTGTGCGGCTGTTATTAGGCTGACTACAATCAAACACACAAAGGATGTACAAAAAACTACATTACCCAAAATTCCCTCTAATTACTGTGACTCATAAGTCACATACTCCATCGTTTTCAGTAAAAATACAGTCATTGAATGCTCGTTTTAAACAATAATTATAGCTATATGACTCTGTATTCTTTTATCTATTGTACTGTATCACTGTTATTCAAGTTTGAAACAATTTTTAAATCTGATTTTTCTATTGGCTAATTGTTTTTTAGGCGCCAATTTTAATCTGATTGTATCCCCTATATCAGTAATGGCGAACCTATGGCACGCGTGCCACAGGTGGCACGCTGTGCCCTCTCTGTCGGCACGCGGCCATAGGTTCGCCATCAATGCAGAGTAGGCACCTGCCTGCCCGAAACGGCAGGCGCCTACTCTGCTTCCTTGTCGGGAGGCAGGGGGAGGGATCTGTGAAGCAGTTCCCCTGTCCTCCTGCGAGCAAGCTGTGTGGAGCGTTGCTGCGCGTTACCATGGCAACGCTCCACACAGCATCGCACAGGAGGACAGGGGAGCCTCTCCCTACAGAACTTACCACCACCGGACCACCAGGGATGGCTGTGCCCCCCCCTTCCTTCATTAAAAGTAAGAAGGAGGGGGGGGGGATACTGATGCAGCATACTTTTTTTTTAAACACCTTTACTCCCCCACACAGTACCCCCACAAAGCACCCCTACCACCCACATAAACAGTACCCCTACCCCTCACACAGTACCCCTAACCCCCACACAGCACCCCTACCCCCACACAACACCCCTAACCCCACACAGTACCCCTAACCCTCATACAGTACCCCTAACCCCCACACAGATCCCCTACCCCCACACAGTACCCCTACCCCCCCACACACACAGTATCCCTACCCCCCACAAAGCACCCCTACCCTCCCACACACAGTACCTCTACCCCCACACAGTGCCCTAACCCTCACACAGTACCCTACCCCACACAGCACCCTACCCCCACACAGTACCCTCCCCACACACAGTACCCCTACCCCCACAAAGCACTACTACCCCACACACAGCACCCCCTACCCCCACACAGCACCCCTAACCCCCACACAGTACCCTAACCCCCACACAGCACCCTTACCCCCACACAGTACCCCTACTCCCCCACACACACAGTATCCCTACCCCCCCAAAACTACCCTCCACACAGTACCCCTAACCCCTCACACAGTACCCCTACCCCACACACAGCAACCCAGCCCCACACAGTACCCCTACCACCCACACAGTACCCTACCACCCCACACACACAGTACCCCTACCCCCCACACAGCACCCCAACCCCCACACACTACCCCTATTCCCCACAAAGCACCCCTACCCCCACACACTGTACCCCCCCACACAGCACCCCTACCTCCCACAGTACCCCTACCCCACATCCAGCATCCCTCCCTCCCACCCAGCACCCCTACCCCCACACACAGCACCCCTAACCCCCACACACAGTACCCCTAACCCTCACACAGTACCCTACCCCACACAGCACCTACTACACCCTACCCCAATACACACAGCACCCTACCCCCCAACACACACAGCACCCCTACCCCCACAACACACACACAGCACCCCTACCCCCCTCACCCCTGCCCAGCACCCCTACCCCCACACAGCACAGCACCCCTACCTCCCCACACAGCAGAGCACCCCTCACACACACACACACAGTACCCTTCACACACACACACACACACACAGCAACCCTCAGACACATAGCACCCCCCCACGCACACACACACACACAGCACCCCACACAGCACCCCACACACACAGCACCCCATGTGTGTGTATATTCAGCAGTCTGTGTGTGTGTGTGTGTATTCAGTGGACTGTGTGTGTGTATTCAGCGGACTGTGTGTGTGTATGTATTCAGCAGTCTGTGTGTGTGTATTCAGCAGTCTGTCTGTATGTGTATTCAGCAGACTGTGTGTGTGTGTGTGTATTCATCAGTCTCTGTATTCAGCAGTCTTGTGTGTGTGTATTCAGCAGACTGTGTGTATGTATTCAGCAGTTCAGTTCTTTTTAAACAAAAGTTGTTAATTAGTTTGGACAACTGTACGAGTTGTTTTTTCTAAACTTAAACCTCAGTATTCAGGTTTAATTGCTGTGTTGGCACTTTGAGGGAAAGTTGGCATGTATTGCTGTTTGGGCACTTGGGCTCAAAAAGGTTCGCCATCACTGCCCTATGTAAACTATGTTTGCCAGACTGTCACTTTTATTCCACTTGAAGAAGCCACATTTGGTGGAACGCGTTATGGTTTTAAATTGTGTATTTTAACATTAAAAGTCTTTTTGGTTACTGAATTGTACCAACTTTTCTTTTCTTGAAATTAATATGTACACTTTTTATACTTTTATGTCCCATTTTTCTCGCAAACGTCTATTTTGTTCCTGTACCCAAAGAAATCCTAGGTGGGGATCATTCCACCAACGCCTTATTGTAGAGCAGTAATTCCTGCTCTATATTTGTGAGTATAATTTTATCTATTTTACATCTAATTTTTATCATATTGAGAGCACTATTGTTTTTTTATCATCTGTTGGCGCCTTGGATACCCAGACTGTATTGACGGACGTACCACTCCAGTATATCCGCTTAGTGGGGATTATACCGCTATATGCCCTACATCCCAGAGCTGGTATAGCTCTTTAAATGTGAGTGTTTTACTTATCTTCATCCAATTTTATCCCTGGATTGTGACATATTGCACTACTAGTCATTGTATCTCCCCTTTGTCTCAGCACATATTTGGATATTTTATACAATTCGGACGGATCAACTTCTGAGGATTTCACCCCCACCCTATCCTGATATTTTAGTAAGACTTTTTATTCCCGACTATTTATTGCAGCGGACTATACCTCTATTATTGGAACTTTGTTTCTCTTTTATTTATTTTATTGGCGCAGCCTTCCCTGTCTTTTTTCTACTCTGTGTTATTTTGAGGGGTTGGAGGGATTCCCTTCGTTAAGGTTGCTGCATACCTAAATATTGTCTGTGAATTAGCGCTTACCTTTCATTGCTTCTTTGCAATGTAAATACTGCCTTGTCTCTAAAAAGGCAGTGTTTGCATGAAAATACCTGAAGGCAATGATTATACTCACCAGAACAACTAAATTAAGCTGTAGTTGGTCTGGTGACTATAGTGTCCCTTTAATACTTATAATTGTAAATGCTGCTATGGTTGGCCATGAATAAGGAACAAATATTCATACTTCTTGGCTATTATCCATGGCAGCATGGAGGCCTGTCGAACACAGTCTGAGGGAGGGTCGTATGACATAAAGGCCTTCTTATAGGGTTTTGTTCCTTTTCCTGTCCTTACAGCTGTGCGTGGGTCTAGCTAACCCAATTGTATACTCTTGATTTTGAAAATAAGACTAATCATGCAAAAAAAAATTTTTTTAGTAAAAGATAGTGATCATATGAAGCCATTTATTATCAGATAGTTATTTGACTCCTTTTTAAATCATAATAATAGAAATCATCCAGATGGCCCTGATCAAAAGTTTACATACCCTTTAATGTTTAGCCTTGTTACAGACACACAAGGTGATGCACACAAGTTAAAATGGCAATTCAAGGTTCATTTCCGACACCTGTGGCTTTTTAAATTGCAATTAGTGTCTGTGTATAAATTGTCGATGAGTTTGTTAGCTGTCACGTGGATGCACTGAGCAGGCTAGATACTGAGCCATGAGCAGCAGAAAAGAACTGTTAAAAGACCTGTGTAACAAGGTAATGGAACTATATAAAGATGGAAAATGATGTAAAAAGATATTCAAAGCCTTGAAAATGCTAGTTAGTACTGTTCAATTCCTTATTAAGAAGTGGAAAATTTGGGGATCTCTTGATACCAAGCCAAGGTCAGGTAGACCAAGAAAGATTTCAGCCACAACTGAATGAAGAATTGTTCGGGATACAAAGAATAACCCACAGGTAACCTCAGGAGAAATACAGGCTGCTCTGGAAAAAGATGGTGTGGTTGTTTCAAGCAGCACAAAATGATGATACTTGAACAAAAATATACTGCATGGTCGAGTTGACAGAAAAAAGCCTTTACTGCACCAATGCCACAAAAAATCACGGTTACAGTATGCCCGACAACACCTTGATATCCTCACAGCTTTTGGCACACTGTAATTTGAGTGACAAGACCAAAATAGAGCTTTATGGTCACAACCATAAGTGCTATGTTTGGAGAGGGGTCAACAAGATATATAGTGAAAAGAATACCATCCCCGCTGTGAAGAATAGTGGTGGCTCACTGATGTTTTGGGGGGTATGTGAACTCTAAAGGCAGGGGGAATCTTGCAAAAATGTATGGCAAGATGAATGCAGCATGTTATCAGAAAATACTGCCAGACAATTTGCATTCCTCTGCACGAAGGCTGCACATTGGAATTTTCAACATGACAATGACCCTAAGCACAAGACCAAGTTTACCCTCCAGTGGTTACAGCAGAACAAGGTGAAGGTTCTGGAGTGGCCAACACAGTCTCAAAACCTTAATATTATCAAGCCAAGTTGGGGAGATCTCAACATGCGGTTTATGCAAGACAACCAAAGATTTTGCATGAACTGGAGGCATTTTGCCAATATGAATCTGCAGTTATACCACCTGCAAGAATAAGGGTCCTCATAGACAACTTTTACAAAAGACTGCACGCTGGCATTAATGCTAAAGGGGGCAATACACAATATTAATAATTAAAGGACCACTAAAACATACTCGTTTTCCTGGCACTATAGTGCCCTGAGGGTGCCCCCACCCTCAGGGACCCCCTCCCGCCCGGCTCTGGAAGGGGGAAAGGGGTAAAAACTTACCTTTTTCCAGCGCTGGGCGGGGAGCTCTCTGCCTCCGATCCTCCTCCTGGGCTGAATGCGCACGCGCGGCAAGAGCTGCGCGCGCATTCAGCCCGTCGCATAGGAAAGCATTTGCAATGCTTTCCTATGGACGCTGGCGTGCTCTCACTGTGAAAATCACAGTGAGAAGCACGCAAGCGCCTCTAGTGGCTGTCAATGAGACAGCCACTAGAGGATTTGGAGGAAGGCTTAACCCATTCATAAACATAGCAGTTTCTCTGAAACTGCTATGTTTATAAAAGAATGGGATAACCCTAGCTGGACCTGGCACCCAGACCACTTCATTAAGCTGAAGTGGTCTGGGTGCCTAGAGTGGTCCTTTAAGGGTTTGCAGACATTTGAACAAGGGTCATTTCATTTTTGTTGCCATGTTTTGTTTAATGATTGTGCCATTCTGTTATAACCTACATGTGATGAATCTGAATGGCATAGGAAATAAAATATGTGTTTTGCCTGCTCACTCATGTTTTCATTAAAAATAGTACAAATATTACCAATTCTTCAAGGGTATGCAGGCTTTTGAGCACAACGGCATATAAGATAAGCAACTTATTTTAAGAGTAAGTGTTCAATGCAAATAAACACTGTTAAGATACCAGCAACATTGTGTGGGTGTTGGATTTCTGAAAAAGTACTAAAACATCATTTCATATAGCATCCAAAACCTGTACCAAAATAGTTATCAAGGATCAATACGGTCAATACTGACTGTAAACGTTGCACATCACAACAATTTTTTTATGAATGGCATGTCTAGTAAAATAGCAAATATTTCCTTAGTTTTTAGAAATACATCTTATTTATAATTTTATAGCTATACAGTTATTTATGTTGGTTTAAAAAATGTTAACGATGGTCACTATCGTGTTTTGTGGATACTAACTGGGGTCTGTCTGTGTGTTTGTGTCTGTCTGTCTCAATGATCTATCTATGTATCTATGTATCTATCTATCTATCTATCTATGTATCTATCTATCTATCTATCTATCTGTCTGTCTGTCTGTCTGTCTATCTATCTATCTATCTATCGATCGATCTATCTATCTATCTATCTATCTATCTATCTACCCTTCTATCTATCTATCTATCTATCTATCTATCTATCTATCTATCTATCTACCCTTCTATCTATCTATCTATCTATCTATCTATCTATCTATCTATCTATCTATTTCTGTCTGTCTGTCTAATCTCAGAAACTATCCAGTGCCTGGTATTTATAGGATAGTATCCTTAGATAATTGTTTTGAGAAGTATACATATGTGGATTGTTCTGCTACTCACTAAAAAGCTAGTCTGAAATCAGTTGAATTGGATTCAGTATCATTCTTGATGCTCCTCCAATAAATACAATCTTGACAAATGCAAAACATATCATGTGTACTTCAAAAGGCAGAGATTTAAAAAGTTAAATCATATCTTCAGTCAACACAGCTTAAATATATCCAGCATTTACTCCTGCATCCGTCACAGGTTCTAAAAAAAAAACATTTTTAACAGACAGAAATGTAAGTGCTGTTGAATTGCCATATGACTGAAACAGAAATCCATCACATAGCTCTCAAGAGACATATTTTACCTTTTTTAGTTAAAGAACTACATAGGGTCCAAGACAATGGAACAATGTGGAGAATATTGCCACTTCATTCCAGGTCATTTTCATTTTCAAAACATCAAAACAGATTCTGAGTTACAAACTAAGTCAAAATGATTACATTTCGATCATATCATATATGCCAAACAAATTAAATGAGAATAGACACGTGTTATATACTTTCAAATAAATCATAAGTTAAAAGTTCACTTGAAAGATACTATAACCTCACCATTACCAAAATTACACCCATTCTAGGCTAGGAGGTTACATCACATAGTAATCAATTGTCTCAAAACTTTTTGCAAAGTACTGGGTGCAGACTCTAAGCTTCAAAGTGAATTTAACTAAGGCTGTGCAGGCAACCATTCAGGTCATCGCAAAGAAATATTCTAAGTAAAAACTGCATGAAAATCACCAACTGTGATGCAGGACCCTAGCGGTATTTTTGGACCACTGGTAAGTAGTTGGATCATTAATGATCATAACTTATGAGTATCCTTGTCAGGGATATAGGTCTTTGGATAAACATCGCTCTTTCTCAAAAAATGGTTTGTATCATATTATCAAGGTTATATATTATAATGAAATTTAAAATAAAGTTGACAAAAAGTGGAGTTTCCTTTATCAAAATATGTAAAACACGCCAAAATACGCCAAATTTGAGACACTTTAAACCTAATTTTATATTCAGGATTTAAAAATGTTGCTATGGCAGGCTTGACTGATCTTATTATATATATATATATATGAAACCAGGGGGCTGCACTCACCTGAACATGCAGAAATGGGGTGCTGCTGGGGGCCAATTTATACAGTATACAAGATCCAGTGCACTCACTTATCTACTAAACAGCAACTTCAATGTTTACAGATTGTATTAGTTTTTTTAAAAACACCCAATCTAGGCAAAAATAATGGGGGTTTAGTTACATTATATGATCATACATTGCATAAGCCTGCCACAACGTCAATGTACCCCATCTTTTGCAGGTTCTTCTCTAACAACATAAGGTCTGCTCTTATATATATAGATTCTTTCCATTTCCACATTAAACTATGATGATCTTTATCAAGATTGAATGCATGCTAATCTTTTATATTTTCTTCTTGTTGACATGAAAAAAATCATCCAGTATGTGAGACTTGCAAAAATACAAAAAGGGTGTAATTTCTTGTGTTTCTGTGGTCTACTTTTTGGTAATAATGACGTAAGAAGCTAAAGTTAAACTTTTGATTACTAAACGGCTGTTTTGTCCTCAGAAGGGAAGTTAAATCTTATGCCAGAAAGTACAAGATGTTCTAGATAGCAATTCAAATGCAAAAGACTTTAATCAAAATAAGCTTATCTTATGACCGGAACTGTGTCAAAATCAGTGAAACGGGCAGCGAAAATGTCTCATTAGATACGTTTTTGATTTTTGTTGTGAATTTGTTTGTTTTGGTAAGGAACGGTGTTGCGACCACTAGAAAGTATATACTTAGTATAGAATGAGGCAAGCATTCTTACACAAATCTGTAGGTACATCTTCATATCCACACTGCAATGATGTACATTCAAAGAAGACACATTGGTGACAAACTAGGTTGACTGGTGAGGCCTTATTGATTTTGTAGAGTATCTGTATGCCCCACAATTGTTTTCATGATTATCCCCCCTATTCAGTAAAAATGCTACCTACAATCCTCATTCACTGTTTTGAATCCTCATTCAGAGTCCAGTTTTTTGGCCGATAATGTCCTTTGTTTGCATACTGAGTATGTGACATCACAGTCTCAGTGCAGGTCCGAAGAGTGTCTTAAAAGCCTTCCAAGGATAGGGTTAGTGGCTACTCATGATTAGAGTTAAATTTTATTCTTTAAAATTGTAACTCAGAATTAGGAAAAAGAAGAAACAAGTGCCAATTTGTATTTGGAAAACTACACTCCATGCATTACTTGTTGCACTGGTATATTGCTCTACCAGACTGATGTTTTATTGACGTGGAAGATAAAGGGACTGAAGAATTTTGGTGGAATGGGGTATGGTTCTGGTTTTTGGGATGGAGTAAAATGGGACTTGAAAAAGTTATGTATGTTTGGAAAGATGGTTCTGTTTTCTTTCTTATTATTTAGAAGGTCCATAGTAATTTGAATTAATTATGTGGATATATCCTAAATGAACTGTAACATTTGTAATAATCCTGTTCTGACCATGTTTGCCCACTTTTGATTATATCCTTTGTCTCTTATTTCAAGAAACAGCTCTATTGAGCCAAAGAACCTATGTCCATATTATAGAACGACAGGGTTGGCCCTGACTCTCCATGTGGACAAAGGTTTCTGAAGTCTGGTTAATAAACCCGAAATTGTAAAGAACTTTACTCTTCATCTTTAGAAAAACAGATTTCTCTGTGGGACCAAGTCTCCATTGTTTCTCATTACTTCCTTTTTGTTGGCGACATATTCATAGGTCTTCTCATTCTAAGGTCTATGGAAGTTGGACAACTTCAGCATGATAAACCTCTTCGAAATTCCATTTACAACTTGTGAGAATGCCTATATCAGAGCTCTTCGAGAGCGACCAGACAATTGGCATTTGATGAGCTCTAACATTTATGTGCATTTTGGCATTATTAAGATATTATATTGTTAGTTTTGTTTTTATTTTGGCTCTTTTCCTCTTGTATTGTTATATCATTTCTCACATTTGGGGTATGAAATCTGGACAAAACAGAAACAGGGCCTAAATGGGAAAATAGGCAGTGATGCAATTCTTGTCACTGATTGTTTGTGGCTATAAAGGGGTCATGACATCCTGAGTGTAGATTTGGGTCAGACGACCCTGAAATGTACCCAAATAAGGATACCAATCATAAAAGTGAGACACTATAGAAAAGACAGAGATACCAAATCGGGACTGTTCTCCTGGATTTAGGACATTTCGGATGTATGTTTGTGCCACTTTATACAACCTTTGAACCCTCCGAAATGTATTATGCAGACATTAGCAGTGCTTTTTGATCTTTAAAATGTTTTGGATTGTAAATTGGTAACTAGACCTAGATTAATTTTCAAAAACTGTAGAATATTACTATTCAACGTTGGTATCTGATTGATAACATAGTATAACTTTTTTGTCAAATGGTTTTGTTAACATGTTTATAAATGTTATTGGAAAGATTATGATTGCTAACACTGTTGTAAAAATAAATAAATATCAGAATAATGGAACAGTTATCGGTTCAATATACTTAATTGATAATTGGCAGCAGTTAGTATATAAATAATCATTGAATGTCAGATTGTAATTTACCCTTTAGTTTGGAAAAGATAAATAAAAAAAGCTGTTGAATATAGTGACATTATAATTTTGTAGCGCTGTACAATGAGTGAAATAACAGACACGTAATTGTAACCAGACAATTGGACGTGCAGGAACAGAGGGGTTTAGGACCACTCTCAATGAGCTTACATGCTAGAGGGAGTGGGGTATAGTGACACAAAGGGTATAAGTAGGGGTAAATAAAGAGGTTGCTAGAAAAGTATTCACTGAGAACTTAGTAGGTTATTTTTTGAAGTTGCAGGAGAGGATTAAGGAGATATTGGGCTAGGTACTTCTTTGTGTGCTGATTCAGTACAGCTTTAGTTTATATATAGTCTTTTTTTTTCTGTATATACTATGGAAAAAAATATGTAAGTAGAACTGATTGAAAATGGACAATGTTCTTATGTAATGGAACAAAAGGAGGATGAGGTCTTGAAGCCAGAAGTATAGACTTGTGGGTTTTATAACAGCCTTTGTAACAACATTTAGGCTTTTATATCTGTTCTTTAATTGTTATATTTTTTTCCTGCTTGGTGTGAAAATATCAAAATCTCAGCTTAGCAGTTATAGAACACATAGTTTGATGATTTCTGTGATCAGGAAATTATTTGATGTTTTTGAGATGCAGTACACAAGGCTTTTTTGGCAATTTTCTAAATATGTCTCCTGCACAGGGCCGTCTTTAAAGGGGGCAAACGATGCAGCTGCCTTGGGCCAGGTTACTCCTGGGGGGCCCAAAGTAGCTTCCCCTGTGGGCCCCCTGCTGGTGTCCAAACCCTGTGGGCTGCGACAGAGTGTTTGAGACCGGGCCCTTTTCATGTTGCCTGCTGGGAGGAAGGGTGGTGAGATCACTTACTCCCAAGTAACAGAGTGCCGCTGGGGAGGAGTTGGAGAAGGTGGAGGAGGAGGTGGCATGCACAATAAGAGGTGTGGGACTAAGGAAGTCATACTCCCTTTAGTTTTGGCTCTCACTGGACCCCAGGGACGCCACCCTTGTGTACCCAAAAGGTAAGGAGACAGGAGGGTGGCTAAAATATGATGTAAATTGATACATGTTTGTGTACCTGGGTCTGATTCAGTGCATCTGGCTATATGTGTGTGTTTATCTGGTTCTGTGTGTATCTGACTGTGTGTGTGTGTGTGTGTATCTGGCTGTGTGTGTGTGTGTGTGTCTGGCTGTGTTTGTGTCAGTGTGTATCTGGCTGTGTTTGTATCAGTGTGTTTATCGGGCTGTGAGTGTCTGGCTGTATGTGTCAGTGTGTGTATCTGGCTATATTTGTCTATCTGTGTGTCTGTGTATGTACATCTGTGTATATGAGTATCTGTATAAATGTATACCTGTGTATGTGCACTGGTGTGTCAATGTGTGTGTGTTTCTGAGTGTGTGTGTGTGTATATATATATATATGTGCGTGTGTCAGTATGTATAAGTGTGTATCTATGCGTGTGGCAATGCATTCATACCAGCATTCCAATGCCAACACTGCACACACATATGCTAACACTGCACACAAATACACCCCTGCATTCCAACACTAACACTGCACACAAATACACTCCTGCGTTCCAACAACATTGCACACAAATACACCACTGCATCTGTGTGTATGTGGCAATGCATGTGTCCAGGTGTGTGCATGTATCAGTGTGTTTATGTGTGTACCTGCATGTCAATGTGTATGTATATCTGTGTTAGTATGTATGTGTTTACATCCAGGCAATCAAACACACCGCTGGAAAAACAAACATTGTTTACAAACACACCCCTGAATTCAAATTGTATATAAACACGTTTCACTCATCCCAATACTACACACAAATGTACATCTGCATTTAAAAAAACAACACTACATCCAAATACACCCCTGCATGCAATTACAAACGTTATATACAAACACGCCCTTTTGTTAAACCGCTAAAATTATATACAAACACCAACCCTTCACTCAAAAGCGCACATGCATTTAAAAGTCAACATTACATACAAACACACACCCCTGCATTCAAATGCAAACACTACACATAAGTACACCACTGGATTCCAATGGTAACAGTACATACAAATACACGCCTACATGCACACACATACTCTATACAAAAACATGCTTACATTCAAATGCACAAACACTGCTCACAAATACAACCCTACAAGAATGGCCAAATGGTAGATCCCCAGCTGGCATAGCATCGTGGGAGTTGTATGACAGATGGGTATCTATCTTTTCTCCACTCTTGCTGTAGAGGGGAGACCCAAAAAAAATTCTTCCACCAGGCCCTCTCTACATTATTTCCTTCACTAGGCTGGGGTGGAGGCTGTGATTGCATCCCAGGGAGCTAAGGGTTGGGAGTGGGGCAGAGGAGGGCAGGGTCCAGGGGTCCCAAGCAAATGCTTGCCCAGGGTGCAATCGATATTAAAGACGGCCCTTTTCCTGCAGACAGAGGAGAGCCCCGATCCCACTAGGGATATAGCTCTGCTGGTATGTTAAAGGCATAATGTTCCATGTGGATAACAGCATGGAATGTTATGTAGTTGTTAAGGGGTTAAGTCAGAATTTGCAGAACAATATTTTGATAAATACTAATTGTGGGAGTCTTGAGTTATGCAAATGATACATCATGTAACACACAAAGGTGTTCTATGAAGAAGTGAGTAAACCAGAGATAAGGGTGTTATACAAAGCCACACATATGGTTTCAAAAAAACTAAACAAAAACAAATTAGAGGAAACAGACTCAGTGGTAAAAGTGTGTACATTCAGAGAAGAAAATATGTTAAAGAGAAGAGTACAAGTAGTTATTTTTTAACTGGAAATTATTACGCTGGACAAAACAGATGCATTGAGTACTTTTATCCTATATAGCCCATTTTTCAAGACAGGAATTTGAAGAAACTGGGGGACTGAGCAGTTTGATACAGGTTAAGTACCATTAGCAGCATGACATTCAGAGCAGGAAATTATTAACATCTATTTCAAAATATAGGGCAATTTTTTACCCCAACGTCTGTCCTATTCTGTGAGTTGTCATCTGACCCACATTGCTCCTACCCTCAAGCCAGTCACTCCGTGTAGTGTGACCTCAAAGAGCTCCCTCCCTCCTGCCAGTCACTTCATGTATCATGGCCTCACAGAGCTCCCCCTCCTGACAGTCACTCTATGTAGTGTGGCCTTACAGAGCTCCCCCCTACTTTCAATCACTCTGTGAAGTGTGGCCTCACAGACTAGTCTTTATCCTCTACTCTGTCTGACAGGAAGCTGCTTGTTGGGATCATTGACCAGCTTCCTGTCACACATGTAAGAAGATGCAGAAGATCCACGGTGTGCAACACCTTGCTACAATAGGGGGGTTGAGAGAAACAGGGGGATGAAAGAGACACAAGAGGGGAGGCAAGAAACACAACCAGGGGTGAGGAAATGGGGGGTGCAAGGGACACATTGTGCGTGAGATCTACAAGGCGGTGGGAGAAACACAAGTGGGGTAAAAGGCACAAATGTTGTGCATGGGGGGATAAGTGACACAAAGGGAGATAATAGACATTAAAGGGGGGGTTAAGACACATTAAAGGGGGTAAGACATTCAACTGTATTAATTTGTTTCTTCTACAGTTCTAATTAAAATATATTTGGGTGTGTTTTGTTTTTCAGTGCGTCTTATAGTCTGAAAAATACAATACATTAATTATAGTTAAGTTGTTTCACTTTTTAACGTTTAACTGTTATAATGATACTGGGTGTGTCTAAACCTCCATTTTAATAAATGGATAGCTATATTTGTAGGATTATGTAACCTAGCCACAACAGATTCCTCTTTTTACATTAATTAAATTGCTACCAGAGCTAAACTTTGTATGCCTTAAACTATTGCTGGACTCTTGCTTAAACTCTGAAAATGTTGTGTGAATTGTGTGTATATGATTTTTTTATTTTTTATTTTTTTATTTGTTTACTTAGCTCTTGTGCAGAGAACAGTTATTTAACCATACTGGAATATGCACAATTCTTCACAGTTTTACTGCTTAATTAAACTTGTTATCTTATTTCAACCTAGATCGTTATGATATTGTGTACTGCACTGAACTTTTCATGGTGTTTAGGTTTACAGTGGGCGACAGGAATGTCAAGGCCATGAGATTCCCACGTCTATGGAGATAGTAACCCTTTTCATGGCAGTATAGCTTTATACAGTAGATACATTGATGACCTGTTATTAGTATGGACTGGAAGTGAACAATCTTTGCTGGAGTGTCATTCGTATGTGAATAACAATTGGGCTTAAAGTTTAATGAGTTCAGCAGATCATCAATCCATTTTCTGGACTTACTGATTGAGTGTACAAGTGGGGGCAGTGTTTCTGATGGAAATTCTCTTTGGAAGCAACAAGTCACAACTCTTTTCATTCGATTAACAACATTCCAGCAGTACAGATTATAAAACTTGTAATTGTGACATTTATGAACAATGTTCGCTAAATTTACAGATTTTAAACAGAGATAGACTGGATGATAGAAAATAAACCACTTTGTTAGCGATTAAATGTGCTTTTAACATCACAACGTTAAAAAAAAAAGCAAAGAACCTCCTACGAGAGGGTAGACATAAGGATAAATTGGATAAGTTGGTTATTTATTTTCCCACCACTTATAGCCAATAGTTTAATGACATCCCCATATTGTATGGGGTGGTAAATTGGCTGACACAATTTTTGGTAACAAAGTACCCATGTAAGACAAAACTTTTGTTCTTCAGTCTATATTGTGTTGGAAAGAAAAAAGGCTCAGATTAGAGTGCCTGGTTGAGGCATAAGGATTCTTATAAATGTGGTTCCTCACAGTGTAAGTTTTGTAAATATATGGTAAAAAAATAGGATTTTGTTTCTAGAGTTTCTGAGATGAGCTTTAAGATAAAAACGCACATCAATTGAATACAAGACTTGTGATTTATTTAGTCACATGTATGTTATGTACGTAGATCACAAGTCATTGGTTAATTTCAACTTTGTAAAGGCATCGTTTCCTTGTTTTGGCTACTTATGTACGTAAGAACTGTGATATATACCTAATAAGCATATTGTGGCCAGAGCAGCAATGGAACTGCTACCAAATCAGGCATTGTAATAGACTATATTATATCACTAGTAAAGGGTCTAAAACTGAAAATTCTTTATTTCCACCTGTGGTTTTCAAAGAATTCCAAGATCTGAGATTCTGCTATGACTCTATCTCTGTTTCCTCACAACGTGCGTCGTGATCTTTAAGGCCTAGCAGAGTGCAACAGAGTGGAGAGATTTAGACCATTTGGGGCTCTGATCTCTGGTCTACTGCACTACATTCTTAAAGCAGGGGAGATCTCAGTCTGAGCAGTTTGAAGCCAATATGTTCAGACAAGAGTATGAAGTTGTCATCACCATCAATGCTGATAGTGAGCTGCTGACAAAGCATTCACTGTCTATTAATAAGCAAATGGCCAGTCAGATTGTATGCATGTGTGTTGATGATACACATTAAGGGAGACAGGAGTGTAATTGCCCTCTAGTGTACTAGCACAGAGGGACTATTGACATCATGTTTCGCCTTCTGATTTAAATCAGTTGCAGATATGTTGGGTTGTTTGTTGGCAGAGTGTTGTTGGTGTGAATCAATAGACAAGAACTGGGCACGGCATGAACTAGACCATTGGAATATTTCCTGGAGTCCATGTGTTTAATGAACAATAAAGCCATTTGTTTGTACTTGCCCCTCAACCCTCCCAGACACAGAAGCATTTGAGGATGCCAAGAGTACTGGAAATCTTTTTGAATTGTTGTCTGTGTGTTTAATGATACACTCCTGAATTGTGTCCCCAAGGATCAGGGCAGCAATACAGGATTGGAGAAAATGGGTACCATATCAATATTGTCCTTCTAAATCTAGGATCCCGAGTGGGGTGGCCGAGATAACTACCAAGGACAAGGGTAGTTAACTGAGAGGAGTGTAAGAATGAAAAAGTCTGCAAACCACAAAGATAGCTGATATTACAGTCAGACAGAAAGATACAGAAAGGAGAAGCATATAATGGGAGCACAATATAAATGTTGGTAGAGCTACAGCTGGTCAATCCTATAGGTGAAATAAAACTGACATGGGGCTGAATTGGTATTAAATATGAAGCAGGGATTGTGGAGCCCATTTTAGAACAGTTTAAAACCTTACCTGGGTCCCTTGATTAATACTCTGGTTTGATGAATTAATCTGGGAGGATGTGGGTTCACTTCTGGCACCATAATAACTGCAGTGTGCTGTAGTGGTTATGGTGTTTGGAGAGTTTCTTTAAAGTGCACCTGTATTTTATCATAAACTTTATCTAAAGCTTATGGAAGGGCGTAGTTCTCAGTGCAATCTCTTTATCATTCAAGCACATGAGAGTTACGAAAAGCATCTTCTTATTTGTAATATCATCCATATAATCTTTTAAAAAGTCATTTCCTGCTCGGGACCTTAAGCTAATACCAGCCGTATTGCAGTGTAACTCAGAAACCAGATTTTCCAGTTGCACAAATGCACAAAATTACCTTACACGAGAAAGTTAACATATGACCTTAAACAGAAGAAAAAATGAGAACTCAATGACTGCAAGTAGATTGTGGTTTTAGATATCTCGTAAAATAAAATGAAATGTTGCAACCTTCAAGTAAGGTATGCCTTATATACCGTATATGCCTGAACTTTCTTATTTTTTTTTTAGATATTGGGACTCGAAGGGAATCATAACCAGTAAATCTAGAGTCAAAATTTGAAATTATTTTTAGAATTTAACTAAGAAGCAAAAGTGTGTTCAGGATATTTCATTAGAATCTTGACAAAGTAAGGTTTTACAACTTCATCATAAAGGATATTTGCTTTTAATTAAAAAACAAACAAACTAAGCTTAGGTGATTATTTCAGTTACATGCTAAATTATACTTAAAGGACCACTCTAGGCACCCAGACCACTTCAGCTTAATGAAGTGGTCTGGGTGCCAGGTCCAGCTAGGGTTAACCCATTCTTTTATAAACATAGCAGTTTCAGAGAAACTGCTATGTTTATGAATGGGGTAAGCCTTCCCCTATTTCCTCTAGTGGCTGTCTCATTGACAGCCACTAGAGGCGCTTGCGTGTTTCTCACTGTGATTTTCACAGTGAGAGCACGCCTGCATCCATAGGAAAGCATTATGAATGCTTTCCTATGTGACCGGCTGAATGCGCTCAGCTCTTGCCGGTCATGCGCATTCAGCCGACGGGGAGGAGAGAAGGAGGATCGGAGGAGGAGAGCTCTCCGCCCAGCGCTGGAAAAAGGTAAGTTTAACCCCTTTTCCCCTTTCCAGAGCCGGGCGGGAGGGGGACCCTGAGGGTGGGGGCACCCTCAGGGCACTATAGTGCCAGGAAAACGAGTATGTTTTCCTGACACTATAGTGGTCCTTTAAATAGTAACTTCAAAAAAAATAGGTGTCAAATATTAATACTGTAGTGATAAAGATGTATAGAAATATAGAGGTGGATTGTATGTTCTTCCAGATAATAATGAGCAAACATTAATAAATAACTGCAGTTGGGACTTAAATGGAAATTCCAATCACCAGAACCATTATGGTACCAGGACTGCTGGAGAACTGTGTACCAGGGTAAATAATCAAACCATTTGCAAATGGTTACAACTTCCTTTATGTCTAAAAGGCCATTAGCAACTCTGAGTTAAGCTCAGTGTTCAGGGTCAGCCTACAGCAGGGGTAGGCAATCTTTGGCACTCCAGATGTTTTGGACTACATCTCTCATAATACTCTTACAGCCATAATGCTGGCAAAGCATCAAAGGAATTGTAGTCCACAACATCTGGGGTGCGGAAGGTTGCCTATCCCTGGCCTAGAGCATAAAGTGAGCATTTTCCGCTAATAAGATAAGTCCTGCATCATGAGTCATAGCTCACAGCAGAGAGCTTCCAGATCTCCAGGCGGAAGCTATGGTTATTGAAGTGGCCCTTTACAATGGGTACGGGGATATAACAACCCTGCATTAGGATGTGCCTGAGGTGCATAGCACATCCCTTCAAAATTGCAAAAAGAAGAGGAAGATTGAGCTGGAAATCGAACATTTTACATTAAGCAATACATTTTAGATTTAGAAATAATAGGGACACACACATATATGCATCAGACTGTACAAAAACTGCAATTTTATCATTTGTAAATGTCAGATCCATCTCCTGAATAGATTTAAAGGCAGAAAATAGAACAGTCAGTGAGACACAGATGTGCTTTAAAATAGCGGGTATAAAGGGGAATGAATGTCAATCACAAAAATAAAGTAAATGACAAAAGGAAATATTGCAACCACAATTCAAAGAGTATAGTCCTGGGGCTACCTTCTTCCGATACTCTATCCTAACTACTCTCTACCACTTTGTGATTTTACTCATACAATATCCTAGCCCGACTACTAAGCCACCATAATGTAACGTAGTCTCTATTAGCATGTTTTCTCATTCTGTATACTATAAAATTGTGCTGTTCCATCGTAATTATGCATAACGCTTCTCTGTGTACCATCTCTGACTTCATGCAATATGTATAATTGTGTTATCTAGTATCCCTGCCTTTGCTGTTGTGGCAAGGCAGAAGAATGTGTACTCTTCAGCACACTAAAAATAAAGAATTACAAAAAAAGGGTGTGGAAATGGAAAAATAATTCACAAACTTAAGAAACTGTGAATAAAAAAGTCAATTAATTTTCTATGGGTCAGGGGTTAGGAAATAAAATTAATATACTCCCATGGAAAGTTCAAAAGCTGCAACCTCTCTCATCTGTTATGATGAATGATATAGGCAAATTTTGGTAACATACCAACTGAGTAGTAATGATCTCTGGGGACTACTGGGAGACTTCCTCATAGATTAAGAAGAGTGTGCCACAATAAGGCCAAATGCATTTAGAAATGGGTGTTCTTTACAGACACATATTAGCAGGAATGAGACTATTTTGATATTAGACATAGTGTGGAACTCCACAGGAGAGAGTAGAACACATTCTGTTCTCGTAGGAGCTGTTTAAATAAATAGAATTATTGCCTCCTTAAATACATACGGATATGTTTGATTCCAGGTGTTGGAACTGGTGGAGCTATTCAGCCTCCTAAAAGGTCAACATGTCTGTTTCAGTTTGAGATTTTATAAGAGTGGTTCTAGAAAATCTAAAGGACATTTTGAGATGTCTTTGCTTCTATAAAAGAAGAAACAAGTTTTGTGATGATTAGTAGGCATGTAGAACAAGCAAGGTTATCATCCAATTAAACCCTTGAATCATGTACAATATTGTACTATTTTGGTGTACATATGGGGCAGTTATTCAGTCTTTGTGTTCATGGGGAACTGAACGATGAACATGAATTGTAGGGATGAAAAACTGTAATGAATGTAATGCTCTATACTTGTATAATACTTCTAAACTTCCAATGTTGTCAAAAGTCTATAGAAAGTGCAAGTGCAGAAAAAGAGTTATTGATTTGAATTATCCTCTTACTGTTAGCAGTGTCTTTCCTAATAGCATATTAAGACTGTGGCGATACAGTAATGACCTATTACTCTTCTAGAAAGGTGTTTTAAACTCCATGAAACTGCAGACAGTCTGTCTACAACTGGTAGACAAACAGTCTTAACCTTGTAATGTAAATATTGCAGTGTTAAGGGGGCAGGGACAGTGTTAAGTGGTCTAGGTGCCTATAGTGTCCCTTTAAGTCATGTCACGGTTTTGTGTAAAATGAGTATATTTGGTTCATTCAGTGTTGCATATGTTCTTGATTCTTCTTTGTGTCTTTTTACTTTGAGAGATTTTTGGCTATGTGTGCAGTTCAATCATGTCTGTCTAGCAGTTTGACGTGGTTCGGTTTTTGATACTACACTACTTTTAGTTCCAGTGACTTGCATAATTCTAAGCTTAAAGGGACACTGTAGGCAATATAACTGCTTTATCTCATTAAAGTATTGATAGTGTCCTAGGGCCTGGGCTCAGACATTGAGCCGCAGCTCTGCCTGTGAGGGGGCCCACCCTGAACTGGCAGGATTATCAAAAGACCTACCTGCTTGGTCCTGAGCCCCATTACCTGCTCAATGGAACATTGTGATCAACACCAATATCTGGTGCAGATTACTTTAAGAGCTCCCTTGCAGTCACCCTGTACTTCTCAATGCCTCAGTTCATTACAGCCAGCTTGACTGAGCAAAGGAACCACAAGGGTGCTCTTAAAGTGATCTGCTTCCAATATGTATGCAGTCCGCAATGCTCCCCCACTGGACCAAGAGGCATAACAGCCCCCTCCTGCAAAAAAAGTAAGCAGAAGGGGGCAATAAAACAACTACACTCTACATACACTACACACACAACATTTACAATCCTCCACACACAAAACAACTCTCAACCAGCACACAGGGACACTCAACCTGCTTTCACATGCAGGTCTTAGCTCCCTAACACTCAGTCACTTCACACACAAAACACTGTCTCCCACACACACATACAACACTCAGACACCTCATACGACAGAGTACAAAGCTTTAGGAGCATGCTTCTATCTGGCATCCTGCCTAGAGCCCCTGGCAACCTTAATCTGCCTCTGCATGGTGCCTTCCTTCCATTTAACATTAAACCCTTTTAAATGTTGTAATGCTAAAAGAGAGTCCTCAGCAGCCCATCCAATCTGTGCTGATTAGGCTAATGTGGAAGATTTAGCCTGAATATCAATGGGTGACTGTGATTGGCTGAGAATGTCAGCAGACCGTTTATAGCCTATTCCCACCTTAGCTGTACCTCCAGTAGAGCCAGGCTGTGGGTGGCAAGCGACCCTTATTTAGTGTTGAACAGCTCCAAAATGGTTTAAGAATTAATTGAGGGACGATGCAAAAGGGACTCCAGGCTCCACATTCAAATGATTGAGTTGAAATGCTTATAGTTCCTGCAGTGTCCCTTTAAGTGAGGAATGACAACACAGCATGTGCATCCACAAAATGTGATTTTTCTTAAATTGGTTTATGGTACATTACAAACCCTGTAGTCAATATTTTTAATGCCCGAAAGTACTTTTTATCAGTAGGGTTTGCCATGACAAGGAGCATAAGACTTTTTCATACCTTACTTCCCGTAATTATTTCTATAAGATTATTGGTTCTCCTGTATCTGAAAAATCCATACATCTTTGACGCGGCTCTTTTTGCTATGCCCTGTAGACTGTCAGGGTTAGAGCTTGTATAGGATGGAGACGGATGTCTTAGTAGTGGGGTGGTTAATAGGAACCCAATATGCAGGGAATGAAATAAAAACAATATATTGTAGCAAATAACATGATGTAACAGAGGGGTCAATTCTAGGGAAATTAAGGAGAATAGATGAATTCCTAGGAAAAAGGACATGCCTCAGGAAACAAAGATAGGCCTCTAGGAACAAGAACAGGATTCAGGAACAGCTTGGTGTTCACCTTAAAGGGACACTATAGTGACCAAAACAGCCCTAGCTTATAGAACATGCCCCTGCAGTCCCACTACTCAAGTTTCTGCAATTTAGGAATTAAATCACTGTTTATACAGTCATAGTCACACCTCCCTAAATGTGCCTTACACAGTCTTCTACTTCCTATAAAGAGAGATATAATGTTCAAACATCATTTTTAAGGTAGAATTTATCATCTCCTGCTCTGCTAAAAGCCTTCTAGGCCCTGCAGGAGCCTCATGTGTGTAATCACAATTTAATTTATAGAGCAGCTGAGGGAAAAAAAACTTCTAAAGTAAGTCAACATCTGATTGAAAATGAAACAATTCTTTTTTTTTTTTTTGTCATGCAATTGTGAGTCACAATCAGTGAAGGTGTGGCTATGGCTGCATAAACAAAAACAAAAGTGATTTAACTCCTAAATTGCAGGGAACTGAGCATTGAGACAAGGGAATGATCTATGCACCCAAACTGCTTCATTAAGCTAAAGTTGTTTTGATGCCTATAGTGTCCCTTTAACAGCTTCTTTCCCACAAGTTAAGTTTTCAGTTTGGCAGAATTTGGAATTTACACTGCCAGCTGGTTTGGATACATGGTCTCGGAAGGAGTAGCAGGTCTTCCAAGCTTACTAGGACATAAGAAAGGCTAAACACTAAGGGTGGTCTGGAAACTGCAGTGGGTAAAGGCTGGCTTTTAAAGAGAGCTAATTTGCTAAATGACACAAACTGTGTGCAGGATCTGATCTCTAGAACCTGAGAGAAGAAGTAAGCACACGGTCAGGCGCTACACCAGACTGAACAAACCTTAAAACCAAGGGAATCCTGTGGGACTCTGCAAAGAAAAAGTTAAAAGCCTCTCTATTAAACTTCTGCTTAAAGAAAGTTCTATTTGATTTTACATTGTTTCATTTTGTCTTGCATGCAACATATTATCAGCCGCAATGCGGAGCTTGTTTCTTCCAAATCCTCTTAATCCTGTTAACTTCAACAGGGTTTTCAATATTGAACTTTCTGTCATTCACAAAAAAAAAAACGTACTTTCCACACCGTAGGTAAGGTGCCACATCTGCTTTGGTTTGGAGTGGAATGGTTGGCAGACGGGCATGTCCAGGATCCAATCAGCATCACAGACAAAATCTACGCCCACAGAGAACCGAGGAAAGATTGTTGGTTAAAGGTCAGCACCAACATTTATTGATTACACGATTCAATTCAAATAAGGTTATTGCAGAAATATTACGACGGGCCTTTGAAAACTGGTCTGAAAACCACCGATCTAGACAGCAATCAGTAAAATATATATACATCTAAACAGGAGGTAGATAGAATAAACAGATGTCTTAGACATGAGCAATATAATTCTCAGTTAGTGGTTTACGAATATTTGAAAACAGCTACCATGAGCCTAACAGAAAATAGAAGGGATAAAAATGATATTCCATGCTAAGATAGTTAGGTAGGATAATTGATTTAGTCATGTAACTAGTCATTAATTTTCTTACCTAAAACTGATCTACAAAAGAAGTGGAATTTACAGTAGTGGGTATCTCTTTTCTATTGTATCTACTCTCTGAGCCCATATTTCACACAGTTTTTTGTACACACACTTGTTTTTTTCAGGCACTTCTTGCAACATCATCCCCAAATAATTCTGCCCCTCAGTACTTTTTAACCGGTTAGGTATTTTTCTGCCATACCCTTTTAAAAGCAAATTAACAGGTTATCTGCCAGATAAATCTGTACTATACGACAAAGACATATCACTTGTACACATCACATTCATTTCAGTTCTGCTAGTAAATGTCAGGAGATCAAAGGTACCCATTATGTTGTTGCTTTTTGGAGGATATACAGCATTTTCACTTTCTTTTTTTTTTAAATATTAAATATTAAATTATCAATTTATGAATTAAGCCATGACGTTTCTTTATTTCTAAAAGTGGCAAAATTAACTTTTACTATATATAGAGATTCAACAATAAAAAATAAGATTTTATAATCTGTCTTCATATTTATAGGTGTCTATACCACAAAACACAAACTATACTTATATATCCATATAGCACTACATATCTTCCTATCCTTCTATAACTATATAGCACTACACATATATACAGGTTGGGCCAAAATTCAGAGTAGGGTTTGAGGAGTCAATAACTTTATTGTTAATAAACCAATTTTAATGATATTACATACAATTAATGCTTAACGTATGGAGATTTTTTTGAGTAGGTATGGAAGATGATATCTTTTAAATGAGCTCCATTTGCCTCCTTGCAAAGTCGGGCTCTTGCATTGCATTGTTCATAACATTAGTTAATGTTTTTACATTTCTGCACGTGATTTCTTCCCGTACACCCGCCCCTTCAGTTATCCACACAGGAAGTAATCGGAAGCTGAAAGGTCAGGTGAACGAGGCGGCCAAGTAATCTGGGAATTTCGTGAAATTATCTGCTTGCCGAACCGTTGTCTCAGGAGGTCCATTGTGGCCCTGGCAGTATGGGCAGTAGCCCCGGCCTGTTGAAACCACATTTCAGGATGATTTTCTCTCTGTGTCAAAATAATGGACCAGCCATTTTGAAAATAAAATTCCACTACTTTTACTAGTTGTTCCTTTGTGAAATTACCCAGGATGAACCTCCCAAGACTCAGTTTCAATATTGAACTACTAACAGATAAGTTATTTACTTGTCAAATCCTACCCTAAATTTTGGCCCACCTTGTACCCATATAGCACCAAACACGTTAAACATATATCTATACTTTATACCTATAAAGCACTAAGCATATATCTTATACTAGTCTTATGGCTGTGTTTTAAACAGTATACCCTTGCAATGGCTGGGGCATCTGGCAGTTCTCACGATGAGAAGTTCCTAATTTGGTCACTATACATTTTATGTGGCAAAAAGTTCTGGTATTTGAGGTCTTACATTGTAGTAAAAAGGAAAATGAGGAAGTGTTAATTCACAGAAAGGATGGTAGACTGTCTGAATAGGCGAATAACAGGAAGCCAGTAGCGTCAGGAAATTTAAACATGCTCGTTTCAGACAATATTTTTGTAAAGAAAGCCAAAACGTAATATGTACTAACTGCAGCATTAGGTCTTCAAGAAAAACTAACAATAAAAATAAAACATGTAAATAAACAGTGTATTTCACTTATTCACTTGTTCTTTGTAAAGAAGCATTTGGTCTGATTTGGTTGTAAATGTTATTAGTGAATTGAACATGAAATATACAGTATGATATTTGTGTTTGACTTAGTATAAATAATGGTAATGTATGGATATAGATCATTTCTATTCTTTAATCTTAATGTGTGTGTCAAGGCAAACAATGACAGCCAGAACCACACAGTTTGCTAAACATGTTTTATTCAAGAATGCTATTTCTTTTTAAGAGTTAAATTTGTATTATTTATTAGCTTTCTGTTTGTAGCTAGGGAGTTACAATTGTCCTGGCATCCCTTCAGGGAGCTAAACTGAACATATGCAAAATATTGCAGTGGATTATTATTCTTTTTATTATTGGCTTGATAGAATTTTGGAATTAAGAGACTCATTTTATCAAGTCTAAAGCATTTCTGAATAAAATGCTGTATTTGCAAATTAAAGCGGATCAGTCACTGTGACGAAGTGCCCTTCGCCACTTGTGCCTGGAGGGGACTACTGGCTAGCCTCCTGCCTTCCGACTATGGCCCCTGTGCTGATAGCTATATTTTACCCTGCAGAAAGGTTTATTTGTGTTTTTCTGCCGGGGCGTTCGGGACTTTCACTATGTGAGTAGTGTTACCCCAGATAGCTATGCCATGGAGCTTATTCGTGTAACAAAAGACTATGGAAAACACTTTGGCTCCATGGCGATTGAACTGTATGTAGGTGATCTGAGCGCCATTCGGTAATAATGTGCGCTCAGATCTAAGCTATCTGGGGATATGTTGCATGTATATGTTTTATGTAGTAATTGTAACATTGTGTAATTTTATGTTTTTTTGTAACCATGTGGTTAATGGAGTCTTGCCCAATTATCTCAGGATAGAGAGGAGGGATTGTAAAGTGTCACGGTGGGAGTGTTTTGTTTTGTCTGTGATTGGCTAATATTCAATATGTGTCCCATTGTTCCATCAGGTCCCCTAGGGGAGTGTCCACCTGGTGGACACTTACATAAATACCGGGCAGGTAGCCCTCAATAAACCAGACCTACTTGCACCTTTCTTGAAGCCTTGGCTCATGCTTGGGGAAAGGGATACCTAGACTCTGGGGATTGCTATAATCACTTACTCCCCAGAGTAAGCTCTTGTAAGAGCTTGAGTTGTTCCTGCTATGCTCTCTGGATTTAGGAGAGGTTTACCCACTGGGAGCTGGATCCTGGTCGTGGATCCAGGGTGGGTGAGAGACGGCGAGACCCCGGCACAGCTGCATCGCTGGAAGTGGGGTCCGCAGTGCTGATGGTGTCAGTTGGAGTGCTCGGAGTCCTCGGCAAGCGCTAGGAGCATCGATTGACGGAGGTACTCAGTCAGAGTGCCAACGGTCCGTCACAGTCACTATCTGGGGACTTTGCATAATTTACAAAGGCTATCACGGTGACATTGCTTCTGGGGGTCCAGTGGCTGGTGGGGGTTTACTTACCTGAACCTGCTTCAGCTGCCAGGAGCCGACGTTACTGCATGCGCAAGAGTACAACATTGAGATCTATTTCGGATCACACGAGACAGAAGGATCTTCAATGGCTAGAGCTAATTTTCCTGCCTCTGTCTCCGGTGACAGCTAGGGGTAATGACTAGGCTTGACAGTAGTAGCTACGTTCAGTGTCAAGCAGTGTCAAGTGTAGGATAAATATAGTAGTCCTTACTTTGCCTCAGTATATCTTTTGACCACGTTTGAATTTCAATGAAAGATTCTATCTTAATGAAATATTTATTTTGCAGAAGTGAGGGATGAAATTGCCACTTTAATCCTAAAGTTGATGGATGGATTATTGAATGGTGGATGAGTTGGTGAAGGAAGGGTGAGTGGGTGAAGGAAGGGTGGGTGTATGGATGGATCCATAATAACTTTCCATTTGCTTTATTTATATTTGACTGTCTTTCTAATCACTCATATTTTTTTTTTTTCTGTCTGTAAGAAGAAATTAAGATATAGTTGCCAACTGATAACATCCATGTAGAGACCTGGTATCAAGCACAGAGGCCACAAATCACCACCATGATGTTTCATTGATACAGTCAGTTACATTGACTCACATACAGAGCCAGATATCCCATTAGGCCATGCCTTGTCCGTGACGCTGGAGGCTGAGTGACTATCAACGCCGAGGCTACCTGTAAAAAAGGTAAATAAAACTTTTAAATTACATTTTATTAAATTTTTTATTGCAGTTGTGGGCAGGAGACCTATATAGATCTAGGGACAGGGACACTATTGCGTTAGGAATTCAGGTTTACATTACTAAAGCTATAGTGTTTCTTTAAAACTAAACACCCTGTGTAATCTAATTCTATCAACCTTAAGCCTTTACCCTTACAATGTCTAACATTATTTTAAATCCTGCTTGCATTTACACAGCTGCATACACTGCATATACTCACAGATTTAAACACAATACAAATATAAATGTATACATACATATGCAGTAGTCAAATTTGAGTTTACAGGGTTTTTCCCGATTTGTTTTATGCCTACAATGTCCACTAAACTAGCTTTATCTTTTTTAGCCTTTTCTAAGCCTTTTTGGGGGAAGCAGAGTACGCCTTAGAATTCTGTGCCTACAAGCACCTGACATTTAAATGTGGCCCTGCTCACATAAGGTAAACGGCATTTAGTGCTTTCAGTAAAACTCCCCTTCCTGAGTCATATTAGCCTTACCGTCCACATTTTACAAATTTAACCCAAAACCTAAAATATATGCATATGAATAGCTCACAATATTTTGTTACAAACATAGAAGGATTAAGATCCCACTGGACCCTAGGCCAATTACCAGTTCGGGCCCTCCCTTCTTTTTTTACACAGGGATGGTTAATAAAGCCAAGTAAATTCATGGTTCTGAGGCCCATAGCAAACCCTACAGGAGGTCCTTCTGCTCTCCACCCACAGCAACCACAACACATGCGCTGTGATTGCTATGGTAACCAGTGGTGTATCCTGGTTTTGTGCTGCCCTAGGCAGGACAAAACTCAGGCGCACCACTCCCCCCACGCCACCCCCACCCAACCCTTCCCCCTCACCCCACCTTCTAAATACACACACACACAGACACACACACAGTCACACGCACACACACAAACAGTCAGACACACACACACACACACACAGACACACACACACACAGTCAGACACACACACAGACACAAACACACAGTCAGACACAAACACACACACACAGTCAGACACAAACACACAGTCAGACACACACACACACACAGTCAGACACAAACACAGTCAGGCACAAACACACAGTCAGGCACAAACACACAGTCAGACACAAACACACACACACAGTCAGACACACACACACACACACACACACACACAATCACTCACATTAACACTTTTTATTATTTATTTAACCCCCCCAGCCTCCTTACCTTTGGGAATGCTGGGGGGTGGAGGGGTTCCTCTCTCTCCCTGGGGGTCCAGTGGCTGCCGGTCGGGCTGATGGGCAGGCGGCTGGCGAGGGAACACTTCCTCTGAGCGGTCTGCTCAGCTCCCTCGAGCGCCGCAGTGTGAGGCTGGGAGCCGGGTTGATGATGTCATATTCCAGCTCCCAGCCTCACTCTGCGGCGCGCGAGGGAGCTGAGCAGACCACTCAGAGGAAGTGCTCCCTCGCCAGCCGCCCGCCCAGCATGTCAGTTAGCCGCGAGGCTAACAAGGCATTTGCCCTGGGCATTTGGGGGTGGCTTTTTTTGCCGCCCCCTGAAAAATGCCGCCCAAGGCAAATGCCTTGTTTGCCTCGCGACTAATACGTCCCTGATGGTAACTCCCTAGCAGGCACTGTTAGCACTGGCTAGGGTGCATAGGAACGGAGTGATGTCATGTCCCTCCATTCAGAGTCCGGCACACTGGCAACGAAGCCAGCGTGTCAGTATCATAGCGGACATTTGCCCTGCTTGGGGAAATTGTCCCTAAGCAGGACATATCGCTAAAGAACCCACCTCTTTAATGAGGTTGCGGCAGCATAGCAAAAGAGCAGGTAAGGCATGACAATTTCCCTTTAATATATAACTTGCAATTATCTAGACTTACCCACCAATTTTGTTTGCAAAGATCATCATGAATTCAGGACTGTTTAATGACCCTTGTGAACAATATTATAAAAGAATCACCAGTTAAATGTTGTGTAAGTAAAGAGTTTACTGAACTATCAGATGATAATTCCCATTTTACTTGCTACAGAACTCTACTAGACTGCGATTTCCCTTGTAATAAAAAAGCAAGCTCACAGCAGACTGAACATCAGTTAGATCTCGCAGGTTAATGGGTGCTGATTCTGAGATCATCATTTGATTTAGGTCTACAAAGCACCACTGTTGCCCATGCCCCTTTGTCCTTTCTGATCAAGTCTGGGATTGTCTTTAAGCTCGAACTGCACCCACAAAGCATATAGTCTATTTATAGCAAAACTGTCTGTCAAGGCAAGGTGTACTTTCTTCGATTTCTTGGAAATTAGTTGAAAATGGTGTGCATTTCCTCTATTATATGTAATACATCTTGGCTGGAAAAACATTTCAGTTGGAATACACGTAGGAATATCCAATGACTCACAAATGTAATTTTGCTCTTGCAGGTCTATTCCGGTGTGTGGGTGTTTTAGCAGAACAATTACTGCAGTTTCTCGGAGTATATCAAATCTTTTTTGACACTCGTGTCAGCTTCACTGAGTTCTTTTTTCAACAGGATTTTTTTTTCTTCGTTGTCAGCATCTGCTATTTAAACATAAACCTGATGTTTCCCTCATAAAGCAGATTTTGGATATTTTACAGAATTCTGGCCAAGAGTTTTTCAGAACTGACTCTGTAGCTATGGAAAATAAACATTTGCAGCTCAGTAACGAGGAAAACACTAGGCCCGAAGTCCGAGTCACCAGAAGGAAAGTATTTCTCGTTAGTAAAGTGGAAAAGAGAGCGCACAAAAAAAGATATATAGTCAACTTGTATATAATGGTCAAAGTACCTCCAAATTGCAGCTGCTAAACAGAAAAAGAATTTTCCCAAATTCAATGAATAGAATTTTTTTTGATTATGTTGTCAGCGCTTAGTAGATAATCCCCTTGAATTTAATTCGGGGTATACACATTTACAAATGTATCTGCAACAATTAGAAACAACTATGTGATACAAAATCTGGCATAAAAAGTGTCAATGTTGCTGATTATAAAACCAAAAAAAAAGAAAGAAATAATATCACAATCCAGTGCATATGGTATTATAGCAGGGTCCAAACTGTAGGGAAGTCCATAAAATTGGTGAAAACACAGATTGGTGCTGGAGATCCCTTAAAAAAAGACAGAAAATAAACATAGTATAATACTGTATTTAATGTCTTAACATAAAAAGGGAATCCCCCTCCCCAACATAGAAACCCTTACAAGAAATAGATGTGGTGCTTATTTCTAAGGACCACGTAAAAGCTTATCTGGCTGCAGTCTCTTCTATGTCCCAAGTGTGCCGTCCGGTTTTCAGATGGAGACAGTGTTTGTCTCGTGCACTGAGGCAGGCTGGATGCTCTGTGAAGTCCTCCCTTCCGCAGATGTAACCTCGGCTGGCACAGGAGACTAGACGTATTAGCAATCTCACCAGATGAAAAAAAGATAAAAACGAACTCCTCATCAACGCGTTTCGCCCCTCTTGTGTGGGCTTTTTTTCGTTAGTAACTAACCTTTTGCTAAAGCAGTCTAAATAACTGATAGTCTACCACTGAGATAAGGGGTTATAGCAATGAGAGACCATTTATAAAGACAATTTGCAATGGGTGGATTACCAAATCATCATTATAAAACAAGACTTTTATTTCATTGTTAGTAGTTGGACAATATAAAAAATGCAAACATAAAAGACATAAATGCTGAATGTATACATTAGTTTACAGGGCTTTTTTTTAACAAAAATTCCCAATTCTATTGACAGTTCTTTCCAACTCCAAGTTTAGTGAATAAATGTATTTCATCGTCTGCGTTATGTGGTTGATATAAAGTCTATTACAAAAATGCATTTTCTAAATAAGCCCCAAATCAACCCACTGAAGCTTCTTCACAAAGGTGGTCTCATTCTCTGGTGTACTAAATTTGCACTTAAAAAAATCATAATGTAACCTACAAATATTTGAAATGAAAAAAATTAGACTTGAAAAGTGGCATTTGATGTTTTTAACTAGGCAAACACTTGATGGCCATTGTATATTTAACAAATCTCCCCTCTGTGCATGAAAAAAATAGATATATATTCACTTGTATGGAAATAACATTTCCTGCACATAAGGGAATATATTTACAATACCGCAAACATAGGCATATCCTGAACGGAGCTACAATATCACATGGTGATATCATAGGTCCACCGTAAAAGAAATAATTAGTAAAAGATTGTTGTACCAGACATTTGCTAGCTTATCCTTAAATATCTATGAAAGTCTAGCAAAAAGCACAAATATTCATTAAAGGATCACTATAGGGTCAGGAACCCAAACATGCATTTAACCCTATAGTGTTAAAACTACCATCTAACCCCCCTGGCTCCCACTTGCACACCTAAATATAGTCAAATCATACTTTTGTTCAAGTCTGCAGCTGCTGGCTCTGCCCCGATTGCCTTCAGAATATGGTCAGAAATGTTATTCTGAGCCAATCACAATGCTTTCCAATAGAATTGTCTGAGACTGTCAAGGAGGCAGATCAGGGGCAGAGCCCTGGCCAATTATCATCTCCTCATAGAGATGCATTGAATCACTGCATCATTATGATTAAAGTTCAGTTACCCCATGCAGAGGATGGAGACACTGAATGGCAGTGCTGCACACTGAGCAGCACTGCCCCTGGAAGCACCTCTAGTAACCATCTTAGGAGTGACCAGTGGAGGTATCGCTAGGCTGTAATGTAAACACTGCATTTTCTCTGAAAAGACAGTGTTTACTGCAAAAAGCCTGAAGGGAATGATTATACTCACTAGAACAAATACAATATGTGGTAGTTGTTCTGATGACTATATTGTCCCTTTAACTCAACAATTGACTATGTATACATTATGTATTTCTATTTATGTATATAGAAAGTATATAGTAGGTATCAAGTGACAAGAACTGAGCAATATAGGGGGGGGGGGAGGATTAAAAAAAATGTAGAATTTACAGTTTGTATCTTGTAATACCTTTTTTTATTGGACTAACATAATTTATTAATGACAAGCTTTCAGGAGAACCTCCCTTTCACAAGTCTAAAGCATTTCTGAGCAAGACGACACGTACAATTCAAAGTTGAGTTGTGAGTATGAACTGGCTGAGGTGGTAGTCATGTGTATGATAGGCTGCTGGCAAAATAATAGGAAGTATGATTAATCAGCAATTGTGTGTCCAACAGTCTATAAGAAGGTACAGTATATTGAAACAAGTATTAGAAGGTGGGGACCGAAAAAAAGGAGAGTAGGTGATACTAACTTTCTTTCTACTCAGGGTAGTGTTGTTACCCATAGCGCCTTGCTTATCTACTGTTTCTGTATGTCAAATATGTTTTGTTAGATGTTTGTATTTTTTACATGTTGTGCAGTGTTGCAGAATATGTTGGCACTATACACTGAGCAGCCACAAATTGTTGCAGACTACATATGTCCCTTAATGGCAAGGGTGTTCCCTGGTTGAAGTGGCCACTTTCAGCAGCATAATGTTCCATGACACACTGCAAAAATTGTTCAGGAATGGTTTGAGAAACATGACAAAGAGATCAAGATGTTGCATTGGCCTGCAAATTCCAAAGATCTCAATCAAAATGAACATCTGTGGGATGTGCAGGAACAACAAATCTGATCCATGGAGGCCCCACTGGGCAACTTGCTAATGTATTGGTGCCAGATACCACAAGACACTTTCAGAGGAGTTTCTTGTGGAGTCCATGGCTTGATGCATCAGAGAGTCCATGGCTTGATGCATCAGATCTGTTTTGGCAGCACGAGGTGATCCTACATGATATTAGGGTGGTGGTTTTAATGTTGTGACTGATCAGTTTATAAATAATTGCAATAGTTTATTAAGAGGACGGGATGTCCTAGGCACCTTGGCCCATACTGTGAGATAGTTTAGTGCGTACTGTCTGCAAGAAAAACATAAAAACTTACAGACAGAAAATTTAGCAGACAGTGAACATTGCAAGTCAATGCTGTTAACATATGCACATTACCCTTGGCAAGCCGCTACCTATTTGATATATGCAAAGGAAATAAAATTCCATTCAATATCCTGCAGAAGACATGTTTATTTTACAGCTGGGTTGCAAAACATGGAATAACTAGAAAAATAAAGAAGGTATATGTGAAAGGATATTATGAATATACAATCCGTTTCGATATGACACTAAACTACATTTCTCCATGTCCATAGCTCCAGGTCCATCTGTATGTTTGTGTATCTGTATGTCTGCAGTGTGTGTGTGTGTCACTGTGTGTGTATCTCTATGTGTGTATCTGTTTGTCTGTATTTCACTGTGTGTGTATGTGTGTGTCAGTGTGTGTGTCTGTATGTATGTCAGTGTGTGTCTGTATCTGTATCTTGTCAGTGTATGTATCTACAGTGAGGGGAAAAAAAGGATTCGATCCCCTGCTGATTTTGAATGTTTGTGAACTGACAAAGAAACGATTAGACTATAATTTTAATGGTAGGTGTATTTTAACAGTGAGAGACAGAATAAAAAATTAAAAAATCCAGAAAAACACATGTCAAAAAAGTTATAAATTGATTTGCATGTCAATGAGTGAAATAAGTATTTGATCCCCTATCAATCAGCAAGATTTCTGGCTCCCAGGTGTCTTTTATACAGGTAACGAGCTGAGATAAGGAGCACTCTCTTAACCCCTTAAGGACACAACTTCTGGAACAAAAGGGAATCATGACGGAATATTTCCGTCATGTGTCCTTAAGGGGTTAAAGGGAGTGCTCCTAATCTCAACCCGTTACCTGTATAAAATACACCTGTACACAGAAGCAATCAATCAGATTCCAAACTCTCCACCATGGCCAATACCAAATAGCTGTCCAAGGATATCAGGGACAAGTTTGTAGACCTACATAAGGCTGGAATGAGCTAAAAGACCATCACAAAGCAGCTTGATGAGAAGGTGACAACAGTTGGTGCGATTATTCGCAAATGGAAGAAACACAAAATAACTGTCAGTCTCCTTCTGGTGCTCAATGCAAGATCTCACCTCGTGGAGTTTCAATGATCATGAGAATGGTGAGGATTCAGCTGAGAACTACACGGGAGGATTTTGTTAAGGATCTCAAGGCAGCTGGGACCATAGTCACCAAGAAAACAATTGGTAACACACTACGCCGTGAAGGACAGAAATCCTGCAGCGCCCGTAAGGTCCCCCTGCTCAAGAAAGCACATGTACAGGCCCGTCTGAAGTTTGCCAATGTACATCTGAATGATTCAGAGGAGAACTGGGTGAAAGAGTTGTGGTCAGATGAGACTAAAATCGAGTGGCATTAACTCAACTTGCCGTATTTGGAGGAGGAGGAATGCTGCCTATGACCCCAAGAACACCATCCCCACTATCAAAAATGGAGGTGGAAACATTATGCTTTGGTCGTGTTTTTCTGCTAAGGGGACAGGACAACTGCACAGCATCAAGGGGACGATGGACGGGGGCATGTACCGCCAAATCTTGGGTGAGAACCTCCTACCCTCCGCCAGGGCATTGAAAATGGGCCATGTGTGTGTGTGTGTGACTGTCTGCCTGTGTGACTGTTTGCCTGTGTGTGTGTGTGTGTGTGTGTGCGTGTGACTGTGTGTGTGGCTGTCTGCCAGTGTGACTGTCTGCCTGTGTGTGTGTGTGTGTGGCTGTCTGCCAGTGTGACTGTCTGCCTGTGTGTGTGCGTGTGCCTGTGTGACTGTCTGCCTCTGTGTGTGAAGCTGACTGTGTGTGGGTGGCTGTCTGCCTCTGTGTATGCGACTGCCTGCCTGCATGTTTGATTGTGTGCCTTTTATGACAGTGTGTCTGTATATCTTTGTGACTGTGTGCCTGAATAACTATGTCTGTGTGCCTGTTGAATTGTGTGTATCTGTATGTTTGTGTCTTTGTGCATATATGTTTTTTTTACCTGTATATCTATGTCTGTATGGGAGAAAGACACAGAAAGGTCCATTGGATGTGTTAGGCTAAAATGTGCGATCCCTGTACTTATTCCACAATTTACATTTTAGTGAATAAACTCTTTTCTTGGCAAAAGAGAAGTAAAGAAGAATAATACAAAATCAGGCGATGAATATCCATATATTTAATACAGAACCACATGTACCAAAAATAACAGAAAGAGACACTAATCAGCTCATTCTGAATTTTTTTCCACTAATTATACTAAGTATTTCACATGTTGTATTATACAGATATGTTGTTATTACATATAAATATTAAATATTATCCTATATAATTACATAAAGGTGTCTGGTCTACCATACAGACTGAGACATGGGAACTATTTTTGTAGAACTTAATATTTAAATCCTGATTACACCTATCACTTACCCTAGTAGTTAATTCACAATCTTGCACATTATTTCACAACTTTTTCACTGATTCCCAATGGCAAACAAATCCCTGCAAGTTCGTGTGATCATAGCATAGCTTTAACACATTATGATGTCCCAGTGAGCAATTTGGTTGAGTGAAAAAATCCAGTATCCATGGCAACTGATTCCTGTTAATTCAAATAGCATCAGTTCTTCTAAAGATGAAGTTATAAAAAAAAAAAAAAAAATTAAATAAATAAAACAACCTCAAGTACCCTTCACATCCACAACAGGAGGGAGGCTCTTCAATGACAATTGACTTTAATATGCATTAAATATCCAGCATGCTAGTGATTGCAATTATGGCAGAGATATGGCATGGACAGTCTTTTTTAGCAGGGTTGTCATTATTCGTAAGCTACAGGCTTCTTGTAAATATATATATGAAGAGAAAAAGAGAATCTGGAGGAAAGGAAATTGCAGAATTCTCAAAGCTAAAGCAGTATGTACAGATCATTTGAATATGACTTACTGGCAATTTAATTTAACTGTCAAGTTAATTTTAAAGTGAACCCACATGAAATGTGTTTTAACTGTGCTCTTCCTTCATCTCCCTCTCTCCTAAAGATTCTATTTCATACAGCCAATGAATCAAACTTGCTACTTGCTTCATTCTGAATTGAATTTGATTCATTCATACATTCAGAAGCATCCAATTTTCCAAATCGACTGAAAAACTTAACAGATCCATAACAAATCAAATCGCTTTCGGATCCATTCGTTTTGATAAGGAAGCTATCTACTAAACAATCGCAAAAAGAGTAAAATTAAGAAGAGGGCTTTTCGTAATTTTAATCTTTCAACTGTTTAGTAGATAGCTTCCTAATTTGGTATCCTTAAAGCAATAGCATGTAATAATATCAAATTATGGAGTGATCTACTAAACAGCTGATAGATAAAAATTAAGAAAAGGGTTTATCTTTTCTGCAGTTTAACAGATAACTTTTTTAATATTCTTTATTTTATTTGTGCATAAGGATTTACAAAAATGCTTGCAATGCCACAAAAGCAGGTGCAAGCCTCATCAACCAATATATAACATTCCATATTATGGCGTGTGATAATACTGCACATTTTTGATAATAGAAAGAAGAGTGAAACATATGTGAGTCATATCAGAGATAGAGTTAGTACCTCTATTTTGTTAATAATAACACGATATGGCCTTTATCCTCACATGCTTATAACAGTAGGAGAAAAGGCAAGACAAATACAGTGCACATAGCTATTCACGTTAGGGTAACAGAAGGCAAGTCATAGGCACTGAGAATGACTTAAAGTGAAAAGAAACCCCTAGGAGGCTCCCCAAGTAAGCTGAATGTGTACCCCACAAAAAAAAGGCAAAAACAGAAAAAAACTGAAATATGCTCCCCATATCTTAGCGTAACGATGGGTGTAATGTTGTGATGGTAAGTTTCAAAGCTCTGTCCTAAGGTCAGCTGATTCCCCGCTGGGATAGCACGGAGTTCAGCCACGAGCGTCTTGTTATCTGGGCCGGCAGCCTAGCAGAATGGATACAGACAGGCTCAGTGATGTCTGCACGGGTCTCTCCAGTGGCATCAGGACCCAGAGTGATTTGGCGTGTTTGCTCTTTGGGAACCTTGAGTCGGGTCGTAGCTGGTAGCAGGGATCAGGGTGAGTTACCATGTAGATTTATAACCCGATAAGAGTCGTCGTCTCTTACATAACCTTTTGCCAGCTCCCTTATTCTTGCGAGCTGCGTGTCTGCGATGTTAGTGTGGATGCTTAGGTAAGCAGTCTCTCTTTCCTAGCTCGAGAGCTTGTTTCTCTTTGAGTGCCAGTTTTTCCCAGAAGGCAGAAAAAATGCTGTCCAGCTTGGTCGCTTCTGGGAGAGCACATGGCGTACGTCATTGCCATTAATCCACTCGTCTGGTATCACGCGTTGTGTCTTGGTCAACTGGGTCTCCTCCAAGGGATGGACCGGAATCACCCCCAGCGGGCCAGAGGAGGGGGAAACAGGACCCTACAAATACAGAATGCCTGCGAGGAAGCAGTGTAGCACGTCCCAAGAGAGCGGCCACCTTTCTCGGTTAATGGGCCCACCAGGCCTCACTTGATCCTATAGGGTAGTGGGTACGTATCATCTTCAGTCCTAGGCACCCCTGTAGGCTCTACACACAGGCAGGTCATAAGTCATGATGGCTTTGCATACAGAGTGGTATTTTAGGCATCTTTTAGGAGTTGAGTGAGGAGCTCTCACAAAGTGCGACCAGTCGCCATGAGGTACAGTTAAACCTGTGACTCGCACCTTAATTTATTTCCGCACAGGAAATAATAGGCATTCAAATTTTGAAAATTAGTGAATTTAATTTTGTCCGCGTCAAGGTTTTCCCAATTTCGGACAAAACTAAATTAGAAAATTACGAATCACATTTTTTCTCCTGTGCACATCTTTTTTATTCCATGTGCACATCTCTGCCATATATCCTGTTGGCATACTTGGCCAGAGATGGGTAATGCTTGGCACTGTATCAGGTGTACTGATACTCTCATAATCCTTTCAATAACTTAGAATGATGCGATTTGTGGTGAATATAAACCACTTGGCCAAGGAGAGGTAACCATAGGGGCGTGTAGTTTTTTTTACATGACACCCTTTACATGTTTTAAGATGGTGGGAATTCAGATGAACAACAATTGGATACCTAGCCTCAGCCACGTAATTAATAGCAGTGCACTCCCATCAACCATTGCATGTCTGTGGATGGTAGGAATTGGAGTGTACAACAGCTGGATTACCAGACATTGCAAATCCTTGTTTTCCTTGATGTGCGTTTTAAGCTTTGAAATAGCTTTTCCTGTTCGCAGACAGATCTTTGGTCTTTTCACCACTTCTGTAAATGTGTTTCCTAAACCTCTTCATGGAGAGAGAGGCGACTTTGAGAAGTTCTTCCTGTTTGCCTGGAGACATTCTGTCTCATTACTATAAGGTTTCTAGAAAAGGATTCTTGAAAGTACTTGGGTTTTATTTGGAATGCAGTTTCCATATGTGTTATGTCCAAACCTTCACTCAGTAAACACATTACAAAAGGGAAATTATCACCCATGACATGGAAATGTTAGTATGAAACAATTATAACGAATATATTGATTTACCAGTTTTATTAATGGTTAGCAATGTTTTATTCCAGTCAGTAGGAAATCACACACTGTGTAAATTGTTTCACAATGATTTTTGCAACCTGTGCATCTTGAACTCTTACTCTAGGTAAGATAAAGTATCCATACCATGTATAAGGAAAATAGTTTGCCAACTAAACGTTTGTCTATGTTCCAATCTTCTTACATCAGAGATCATATGGATAAGAAAAAAAGTACTGACTAAAAAATATATTTGACGTATTAACAGTCTTAACATTGATATAATGTGAACATAATTAGCACCAACAAGATAAATACTAATATGAATATTATACCCACAACATTGAATATTATGCCCACAACATGAATATTATACCCACAACATTGCTAGCAAATATGTATATGCCCCCCTCCCCACTGCGGAATAATTGGAGAAGTCTCCAAGTAGTTACTCTCAAGAGACTGTGTAGACATGGTCAAGGGATGTGGATAGCGGCAAAGCGAAAGTCTTCATTTTGCATTGCGGACGCTGCAGCTAATTACCAAAAGACAGAGAGAGGCAGAAAAAAAGAGAGAGAAAATATTGTGTGATATTGTGTCCTAAAGCTAAATCTGTGTGTGTGTGTGTATAGTGTGTATATTCATGTGAATGAATGTATGTACAGAATCAGATGGTATATATACAGTTGTAATCAAACTTATTCAACCCCCATTGAAAATCAGGTTTATTTACAGAAAATAACAGACTTTCAGCTGTTTGCGATGAACAAATCAAACAAAAGCAATTAAAAAAAGCTCCACACAATGAATGCTTCAAGTGGTTTCCCTAAATTCAACTGAAAATGCAACGTATAATGACTTCTCCAGTCTCAAAATGATTCAACCCCTATATATATACATATATCTATATTGCGTAGGTAATGATGCAAATTGAAACTTACTAGACCAAACCACTTTTGTCATGTTACCTTTCTCACACATGCAAAAACAAAAAACACATTTGACTCGCAAGCTTTAGAACCCAGCACCATACAAGTATGCTTTGAGAGTACATACAGCCGTGTGTGTGAAGAGAACATTTTATGGAATCCATACCGCAAAAATGAATTGTTGGCCTAATCACGGTGCACCTCTCAAAGGGCATAGGGTACTCATATTGGCAATTATATGCATGCAAACAAATAGCATAGTTAATTTGCCCTCATGTCACATTAGATGGCAAATTTACACAATTATATTTTTTCCCTTGGGTGAGAAAATCCCATGATGCCAAAATCTCTTTTAGTTCTCACGGTTATAACACCTGATGCACATGTGTAAAGCGTCGCTGAATGGCTTTTTCAGATAGTTTAGTCTACAAAATATGATACACAATTAATTTGTTTTTAAAAAGTCCAATATTAGCTTTCATTTATCTGTACTGAAAAAATTTATGTTTTACCTACAGTAATTATCCACTTTATTACGCATATCTTTATACATAGGAGCATTTTTCTACACCACAATACAATGAATTCTTCATGGCACGGATTCAGGGAAGAGCTAGAACAATACAGATCTTAATTAAACTTAAAATTATAAATTCCTTTATAACATTACACAGTTCTTCTTCAACCACACATTCTTGATTTCACTCTCCATATCCCACTCTTGATTATGGGGTTTTATCAAGGGTTGTGTAGGCTTTTGAAATACACTGAAATTATCTTGTTCATGATCCAAATTGAAAAGAGGTAAAAAAAAAAAATAGGTTCTGATCCAGAAGTCCCAATGGTACTGGGGGCTAGAGGATTAGCTCCAGATAATACCCAATGTTACTCTCCTGGCGATTGGGGAAATGACCCTCGATATACTAGATAGACAGGGATGGACTGTCTCACATTTGTACTGCTCTTAAAGGGGTACTGGTTTTGATGGAACTAGCCTCCTCTCTTGGCAGAGGAGTATTTTTCCCTCATTTCCTCATTTTTCTTAATTTCTTGTATACTCTAGGGTTAGGCCCTTTAGTACCCCTGTAACCCTTTTCTGTACTTCTTTGCCGGGTTGTTTCCTGGTTAAGAGTGCTGTACATATATTTAATATGCACTAATTTAGTTAAGGTTTATTTAATTAGCTTTTTTCTCTTTTACTATTAAGATCAGGAAGGTTTTCTTTATAAATTAGTGCATAATAGTGCTAGGAGCAATGTCCTTAGGACTATTAAAGGTAGGGCCCCCCTTCTCTATAATTTGTGTTACTCTCCCCTTTAGGACTTCTAGTCCATCTCTGTCTATCTTGTTCATTTTCCACCCTTTGGATGATGCTGACTTGGTGATATACATTTATACCTTATGCTATCTTAAAATAATTAGATAGGGGCAACTTAGAAACATAAATGTTTCCTGTCATTTTGCTAACTAAAAATGTGCTGTCTTTATTTCTTTTTAGCGATTGCAAGTGTATTCTAGCAAGTTTACTATCAATTCCTGTGTTATTATCAATTCATATGTTACACATACAGATGTCATGGGTCTACAGAACATTCCAAAATGGTGGCACCATTTATTCAGACCTCTCAATGGAAATGTGTTTGTTACTATGTATCTTTCCATCACTCCAGTAAATGAAACTGAACGTTTTATTAAAAGTTTTATCAGGGTTTGCAGCGAAGAGGAACAGACACCAACAACATGGTAATGATTTCTCTTCATGTGGGCAAATGAAAGTCAAGGCAACCACTGACATAAAATAGGAAGGACCATGAATACTTACACCAACTTCTAACCTATCTTTGGGATAACACAGCGGGAAGTGAGATCGTTTTTCCAATTAACAGTCATTATATTCAGGTGATAATATTTACAATGTAGCCACATATCAGGTGTTATACTATTGTAACCTACCCACTTCAAAGATGAATATTCTGATACACTCTTCTGCACATCACTGTTATAAAGAGTATCTGTTTCACTATTGTCAATATGGTGTAATGTCAATATATATATACTTAAACAACTAATGGAAATGGCTTATATTTTAAGCAGAGCGAAATTGGGTTTTATGCTGTGGGGGGGGGAAGAAGCAACCAATATACTGTAAACAACAAAAGAACAAAAAGTCTTAGGTTTGGGATCCTCCTACAAGAGTAAAAAAAAGAAAGCAATCATAGGAAAAATATGCGACATAAGGAAACAGGATGTACGACTAGACAAGGATCCTCTTTCATGACACCCGCACTACTACTCAAACCACATTTGTTTTAGAAGCAGAAAACATAACATAACAATCTTACTGAGATATTCTGAAAGCTTTGTCGTCAAAAGTCTGCCAAACACTAGTCAACAATCTCTTGGAAGTAAATAAACATTGCTCCTTCCCTGACCTCAGGAACAGAACAAAATCCAGAACAGACTGAACTTCTAGTCTGTATGCGTGGGAGATGGCAAGAATATTCTGAATTTCCTCAAAACCAGCCTTCCAGTATTAGTCAGGAAAACTGGCTTTTCTGTCCTTTTCAGAAATATGGCTCGTGATCCGTGTGTTATTTACTTGGACATGTTTACTGGGAAAAATAAATGTTTTTAGAACATTTGTAAATGTAGACACATGCTAAGATGAACGGAGAAAAAGTAAAAAATATGTTTTTTATCAATGGGGGCTTGTACCATTAAAACATGTTTTTATTATGTTTTAGAATGTTTCCTTTTTTATTTTGATAAACGCAAAATTGAAGATGCAACGCAATTCGTGTGGAATAAAACAGCATGTACTTTTAAAGATCCAACAAATAGTAAAATAGTCTTGCCTTTCTCCTTAGTGTTAAGCTGTTCAACACAATTTAAAGCAAGACTGGGGACTTTGCAGTGATATTGTAGCAGGGTGTCTGGTGGCAGGAGGGGCAGGCAAAGGTGAATTTAACTTATTAATATTTATTTAGTTATTTTAAAAATATTTTACCAGGAATGATACATGGGTCCTGGGTCCTCAATATTCGATTGTTACAATAGGGTACAATATAATATTAAAAGTACAAAATAATATTAAAATACACATACATAAATTTAATACAGAAAAAAAAATATTTATATATATCAGCAACCATGATTGCAAGTGCATTCCGTATGAGATATGTTGGCATAGATCTCTTTTAAGACTGGAGGTTTGATAGTCTCCTTGAGATTATTCCATAATTACCTGAACCTACCCCTCACGGGAAATGCCATCATCTGCTGGCCAGTCCTCTTCTGCTCCTGTAGCTTCAATGCCAGGAGATAAGATCACGGCTGCACTCTCTCACATGTGCGCAAGTATGGCACTGACTTCTAAGGAGGATCCCGCAGTACCACATGATCCTCCATAGATAGAGCCAATTGCCTGCAGTCAGCAGTGGTGATGGTTGGGGGATTGACACTTCTTGATGGTAGTAGCTCTGCCCAGTGTCAAGAAGTGTCAGGCGTAAGAAAAATTATAGTGTCTTCTTTATCCCAGTATATCTTTTGACTGTGTTGGAATTACAATGAAATCCCAACACAGTCAATATGAGTACTTCATAAAAAAATTTGTTTTAATGAAATACTCAATTTCTAAACGGGGGGATAGGGTGGGGGGAGGAGGGGTTGTGTTGCTTTAACTTCTACCAGGTGGCAATCACTGACATTTAAGCCCACTCCCAAAAGGTATGAGAATCCCAAAATGAGGAAAATCAACTATATGCTGTGTTAACATTATTATAGATGTTTAACCAATTTTTAACCCCTTCAGGACCAATGACGGTTCAAAACCTTCATCTGACACATCCCCTTGAGAACCGATGACGGTCCTGAACGGTCATAAGGGAAATATTTACTTACCTGATCGCCCCCATCCCCCCGCCGGTGATCAGCGTTGCTCCCGGTCTGGGGGGACTGCCTGACAGCCCAGACAGTCCCCCCTCGGCTAATTAGGCCCCCGCAGCCATGTGATCGCTCTGACAAAGGGGTCACATGGCCGCAATAGATATCTGTAAATCTGCCTGCAGGGGGACTACCTGAACTGACAGGCAGTCCCACTGCTGGTGAAAAAAGTAAAAAAAAGTTATAATAAAGCAGTCAGAGTAAAAAAAATATATAGATATATATACATAAATTATAGCTATATATAATATGTACAGTATATATTTATCTTATATATTTTATATATCTAAAGTCAGCGTTCATAATTGTTTTTTGCATTTTTAACACACAAACAAATATACATGCTAACTTTGGCCAGTGTTTGTGACTAAGTAGCTACTAAAATAGACTGGACATACCCCATATTGAATACCCTGGGTTGTCTACTTTAAAAAAATATGTACATCTTAGGTGTGATTCAGAGATTTATGACAGATAGCAGTGTTACAATGTCACTATTGATACATTTTAAAAATATATATCCTACTTGTACTTATAGCCTTATAACTTGCCAAAAAAAAGCAAAAAAGCATGTAAACACTGGGTGTTTTTAAACTCAGGACAAAATTGTAAATCTATGTAGCATTTTTTTCATTAGCTTTTGTAGATAAGTAATATATTTTTCAAGTAAAAGTAAAAAAAGAAACATGTTTTTTTTTCCCCCATTTTTCACCATACATATATATATATTTTTTTAAAGTAAATTATATGACATGATACAAATAATGGTATGTAAAAAAGCCCTTCTTGTCCTGAAAAAACAATATATAATTTGTATGGGAACAGTAAATGAGAGAGAGGAAAATTACAGCCAAACACAAACCACAAAAGTGTTAAAACAGCCCTGGTCCTTAACGTACAACATGGCCAAAACAGTCCGGTGCTTAAGGGGTTAATAATATATCTCAGGTCTGTTGTGTTTGTATAACATTTCCCAGCATGCTCTAGTCTTTTCTTTCTGATTTGCCGCTTACCTTCTGTCATTTTAACATGTTTTATAATAAAAAGGAGGCAGTTTTGATGAGTCAATAAAGTGATTATGACAAGATTTTTTTTATAGGATCTCTGATTCCAGACCACACAGTAGCAGTGAGGAATCTCAGCAACTCCCAATAAAAATGTGAATACGGTTGTATTCAAGTAACAGGTTGACAAAGAAACCATGTGTGTTGAAAGTTGTCTGATCCACTCTGGACGGTTGAATAAGGCCATAATCACATGTTAAGCTGAGTCACTTAGTTTCATTTCTTTAACAAAATAATAATAATAATGTAAAACAACCAATGTAATTAATGTTTTGTAATACCTTTTCTACTGGACTAACGGAATTTGGAACAACAAGCATTTCAGAGACCCAACCTTGATAAAGTCTAAAGAATATTGAAGACTTTTAAAAGTAAATTGATATAATCTATACACTGATATTACTGCTTTGTTGATTAACAATAGCTAGGTTCCAATCCATTTAGAACAAAGGAGAAGTATTTTATTTAAACTATGCAAGTATTGACTGCTTTTAACCCCTTAAGGACCAAACTTCTGGAATAAAAGGGAATCGTGACATCTCACACATGTCATGTGTCCTTAAGGGGTTAACATGGTACGTTGTATTGGTTGACATTGCCGATACATTTATACACACTAACCCAACATTCTAAACTCTAAGCCTACTGGGGGTAATAACATGGGGATTTGGCTGAAAAAGAGGAACTTTTCCAGTGAAAGAGGAACATGTTATAGGAACCTAATTATAATAAGAATGAATCATTAAAAAATAAGTCTCTCTGTCCTTACTTAAATCTTCAGCAAACGATAGCTGTTGATTTCACTCCTTCATTACTGAATTTTTTTTTAACGTTGCTTTTCTTGTTTCGACATAATTTCCCCTTTTTCTCATTAAGTCCTTTTTATATATATATATATATAGTTAATACAATGCTAAACAAAAATCTGCACACCAGTCAAGCCATAAGACTTGCTTTTCCCACAGAAATCCCAAATAAATTTGGGATTTCTGTGGGAAAAGCAAGTCTTATGGCTTGACTGGTGTGCAGATTTTTGTTTAGCATTGTATTAACTATCCACATACTTCAGGTGGAAGGGGTTTTCAATCACAATTTTTCCCCACCATAATCTATATATATATATATATATATATATATATATATATATATATATATATATTGTATTTTTTTAAATGGCAGATAGAGATATCAGTCTGGAAATATCATTTTAACCCCTTAAGGAGCAAACTTCTGGAATAAAAGGGAATCATGACATGTCACACATGTCATGTGTCCTTAAGGGGTTAAACATGTTTTACAGATCAATTTGTTGGGCTCGTGACTAATTTTAGAAATCTGAACTTAAATTTAAAGTACTCCCATCATGGCAAACCATTTGCAGAAGTAGAAAAGACAGGATATTTCACATAAGTTGCAAGGATAAATGTGGGGCAAAATATTAAAATATTTTGTGAAGATTATGAAAAATGATGACAAATTACCAATTGTTATTACTGTAAAAAATATTATATGAATATTAATATGCTGATAATATTAATTATATGACCACACCCACAACTTTGATTTAAATAGATACCTCCTATTTTATCTCTTACCCTAAATTCTGGTAGTTCAACTTACTTTATAATTTAATACAATAACATGCAATAATGATATGTCTGACAAGATTTTTGCCATTTTCTAAAAAAAAAAAAAAATTCTGTTACATTAGCTCTATTTTTTTTAGAATTTTTTAAACAAGCTTTGAAAGTTTGCCGTGAACTTCATATATGGGACTGTCACTTCCCTGGATATGGATTTAGCAACTGACCTCACAATCTATTTCAGTCTAGGCACAGCTAGGGCACATATTGCTTTGGAGAATGAGAAACAGAAACATTGTGGGAGATTTATCAAACTATTGTGTTCCAGAAAGTGGTGTACAAATGTCAAAAGGGAGGAGTCAACAATGGACATGCCTGCTGGGCCAACTGGTTTCCATAGCTATTACCCCAATTTTTTTTTTTTACTTCAGATCACTTTTTTGTAACAGAACACTTTGCTAAAAAAAAAAAAAAAAAAAACTCAGTTGGTTCTGTAACTCCTACTATTTCTTCTCTGTCTATAGACTTACTGAAATATTCAAATGGCAGAGCTTGTAACAGGGACAGGTAGGCAAGATAGAAGTAAATGCAGTGGTGTGTGACCAAGGTAGAGGCGGTGCCCATTTTGAGCTCATGTTCCCATGATTACCAAATGTGTAAATTGCTTTAACACTTCTAAATAAAAAACGTTTAAGGGACACTATAGTCACCAAAACAACTTTAGCTTAATAAAGCAGCTTTGCTGTATAGATCATGTCTGTGCAGTCTCACTACTCAATTCTCTTTAGCTGTTAAAACACTTTGTTTATGAACCCTAGTCACACCTCCCTGCATGCGACTTGCAAGCCTTCCTAAACACTTCCTGTAAAGAGTAATCTAATGTTTATACTTTACTACAGGAGCCCCATATATGTAATTAAAGTGCAATTTACAGAGCAGAAGATAAAAACTTTTTTTTAAAGTTACATCCCTTTTAAAATGAAATCATTTTGTTTTCATGCAGGCTGTGTCAGTCACAGCCAGCGTTGGTGTGGCAAGGGCTGCATAAACAGACACAAAAGCGATTTAACACCTAAACTACAATAAACAGGACCAGACTTGGACACAGATTTGGCCTAGGCATTTAAAGGAAGAGCAGCCTAATATGGGAGTGGTGTTGGTGGATCCCAAGAGAGGAAATGTTGTGTCATTACCAGTGGCATGCACTCTTCCCAAAGTGGGCATGTCACTTTGATGCCTCTCCAGGCAGCTAAGGTGCAGAGCACTGCTGAAGATCTCTGACATAGGAAATTATCCAGTGTTTGTTTAGCACAGTGCAAACAAACGTAATCACACACTTGTCCTATGTTAGCTGGTGACTTGCTTCTGGTGTTCACATAAGTGAAATATCAGAGGACAAAAGAGGGGCAGAGCTGGTAAAGTGTGTTGTGTGTAATGTAATTTTGCATGCGCTTGGAAGCTGCTTGTGTGTTTACATATTTGTGGTGTTGTGTGTAGGGTAGACTACCCGTAATGTTGCATATGTGTATGGGAAGCTGCTTGTGAGGATTTGTTTGTGTGGGTGTACATGCAAGAGGAGGCTACTTTAGGAGTTCAAAGAGACTGCTTGTAGGGGTGTGAGTTTGTAAATGGGGTTGTTTGCAGTGTAGTGTGTGTATAGAGGCCTGTTACTGTTATAGTGTGTTTAGAGAAAGGTTCATTGTGTCTTTGTGGGGAATAGGGGCTTTAATGTACTTGTGGGGAGAGGGGGTTGTAGTGTATTGTGGGGGATAGGGGCTGTATTGTGTGATGAGTTTTATACTGCAGTGTGTGAGGGATATGGGCTGTAGTGTATGAGGGAGATAAGGATTGTAATGTGGAGGGTAGGGGATGTAGTGTATGGGGATGGTGGCTGTGATGGGGGGATAGTGGCTCTGGTGGAGGGGATAGTGGCAACTATAAAAAAAACAAAATTTTCACTAAAATTTTAAAAAAAACTAAAATGTATTCCCCCAGCCATTGGGCTGGGGAGGGGGAATCTTAATCCCTGGTGGTCCTTTGGGAGATGCTGCTTATCTGCCGGTGCTGGGGAATTATCAGATAATTGTCGTGGTATCCCACAGCAATGCTATAACAGAGCAGTGGAGAAGGTGCTCCAATGTCTCCACCAAGCCAGCTTCCTCTGTGTTACCAGGGACTCTGGAGCACTTAAGACCCAGTTGCTGAAGCTTGACTGGGGTCTCAGATGACCTCTTCTCCCGGACCAGGCTACTGACTTTACAAAGGCACTTGTGGCTCTCAAGACTAGCTCTTTTTTAACACGTCCCAGGAATTGATGCATCCAGCCAACAGGTCTGAAGACTCTGTTACCGGGATTCCTGAATAAACCAATCAGGACACACAGTTCCCAATGGAACTAACATACAAAGCTCTATTTTCACTCAGGACTAGCCCATATATGCATTATATTAAAGTTATGGTGACAAACTCAATGTAATACAAATCATACGGGGAAACATACAGGAACTCTTAATAACACAATAACATATTTATAAAAGGGGAGGGAAGACAATAACTAACAAGAAGTATCACCCCTGCCTGCAGAAATGATAACATGCAAATCTACCTAAATATGCAAATTAACAAGCTTTGCTATTCAGGATCAGGATCTGCTATGGTCGCGTGCTGTACAGCTGAGTCAATTTGTCAGAGGACACAAGGTGCATAAACCTTCCTTACTCCTCTCCAGCTTCAATGGGATCACTTGCACCTCTTGACATGGTCTGATGGTTATTGATGGAAATGTAACTGTTGGCATGATACTCTGACCAATGTTACTGCTTCTGTTAATTATGTCTTGTTTTACACTAATTGTAAACACTTCATCTGAACATCCAGAGTATGTATGCATCATCTCCTCTAGCATGCCGCAACTCCATGTGGCTCCTATACACGGTTATGTTTTTGCTGTTTCACCACTTATTGTACTTATTACCATATGCCTCTAACCAAATTTATTTTCTGTAACTCTTTCAATTTGCTTGGTTCTTCAAAAAAACTCAAATGAAACATATAAATAAAGAGTTTAAGATATTTATATGTGATAATAATTTGCGGGGACAGGGCTTACAATTTAATGTCCTGTGCTACTAGCCAGGCTTTATTCGTTATTTATTTATTTATAAAATATTTTACCAGGAAGGATACTTTGAGATTTCTCTCATTTTCAAGTATGTCCTGTGCTTGCCCCAGCAAGCCTACATGGTGTATATTATTTTCACCAGAGGTAAATTTCTACTGCTCCAAAGGCTAGTAGCGAGGAAACATTTTGAACCCTGTCTGGTATATTATTTACTAAACAGTTATTTTATAATCATATTGCAACTTTGAGATCAAAACAGACAGTTTGAGAGCTAAAGATGTCTACAGTGTGACATTTACCACCAATAAGATAGCACAAAAGCATTAGCTATCATATTGGCTTTGATCCCATCTTGTCCATGACTGTCACATGTGTAACGTCTCCATAAAAAACATGAGGCATTAAAATCTCCTGGCTCTGAGGATAGCTATTTGATCTTCTTATGTAACAAGCAATGTGAAATAATTCCCTTCACAAGCTTCTCTCTTAGCAGACTGCAGTTCGGAGGCAACAATATAATTTTAATATTTAAAAAAACAGAGGCCTCAGATGCTCCTTGATTTCAGAATTCAAAATTAAACTAGGAGAAAAAACATTTTACGTGCTAAATGATTTCACAAAATGTATAAAATGCCAGATTATTCATGCGGAGAGTAACACGAGCAGAAATCCTACTACAATTCATGTATTCATACACTGGTTTATGGAGATTAGTCATGAGCGTGTCTTAAAACAACCATCTCTCCACCTGGCCACATAGCAAAAGAACCAATGTATTGTAAAGTTAGTTCTGTGCTATAGCATTTGCATATTCCTGCAACATCCAAATAATATAAGCTAGTTTATAGTAAATTTTCAGACTGAAGAGTCTAATTTTTTTTGACAGTTAATAGAAACAGAAACAGAGAAAACAGTTGTGTCCATTTAACAAATCTATTTAATAAGGGTCATCACAGGAATGTAACTTTAATCCTTTAGAACAGGAGTTCACAATTAATTTTTCCTGTGGAACCCTTTGACATAGTGTACCAGTATGTGTATCATTGTGCCAGTTTGTGTGTATCTGTCAGTATGTGTATCTGTGTGTTAGTGTTTTTGTCAGTGTGTGTATCTGTTTGACACTATGTGCCAGTGTGTGTATCTATGGGTCAGATACACACTGACACACAGATACGCACACCGGCACATACAAACACAGATGCACACTGGCACATAGTGGCAGACAGTCACACCCACACAGTTACAGGCAGTCACACACACATACAGTTACATACAGTTACACACACACACAGTTATAGGCAGTTACACACACATACAGTTACATACAGCCACAGACACATACAGTGCCACACACACACACACACACAGTTACAGGGAGTCACAGACACATACAGTCTAACACACACACACACACTTACATCTTGCCACACTGTGCTGGTAGTTCCTGGTAGTTGGGGAAGCAGGGGCTCCTTCCTGCTTCCCACTTATTGTGCAGAGGTTAAGGGCAGTGGGTGCTTTTAGCTCCGCCCCCACTGACCTTTGAACCCCGCCTCCATATCGCATTATGCCCCACCTCCGCTGCACATAAAGCTCCGCCCCCGCTATCTTCTTAGGTTTTTTTACCTGGGTGGGCGGACCTGCAGTATAGGGGTGCTCTATGCACCCTGTCACCTGGAGCATGTGCCAGCTATGTCGGCAGCACCCCTAAGGCCGGCCCAGCCAGGACCTTAATGTGCTTCTTCTTGAGCCACTCCTTTCTTGCCTTGGCTGTATGTTTTGGGTCATTGTCATGCTGGAATACCCATCCACGACCCATTTTCAATGGTCGTGGGAAGGAGGTTCTCACCCAAGATTTGACAATACATGGCCCTGTCCATCGTCCCTTTGATGCAGTGCAGTTATCCTGTCCCCTAAGCAGAAAAACCCTCCCAAAGCATAATGTTTACACCTCCATGTTTGGCTGTGGGGATGGTGTTCTTGTGGTCATAAGTCAAACACTGCAATTTGAGTTGATGCCAAAGAGCTCTATTTTGGTCTCATCTGACCACAACACTTTCACCCAGTTATCCTCTGAATCATTCAATCTTGGCAATGGTTTTGTAGCTCATTCTAGCCTTGTGTAGGTCCACAATCTTGTCCCTGACATCCTTGGACAGCTTTTTGGTCTTGGCCATGGTGAAGAGTTTGGAATCTGATTGATTGATTGATTGCTTCTGTGGACAGGTGTCTTTTATACAGGTTATGGGCTGAGTTTAGGAGCACTCCCTTTAAGAGAGTGCTCCTAATCTCAGCTTGTTACGTGTATTAAAGACACATGGTAGTCAGAAATCTTGCTGATACAAAGCCTTGGTAGTGTGTCATAAAGCCATAGTCTACATTAAGTCCTTCATTTCTGGTGTTGAAATGTGTGATCATTGTCACCTCACATGTATTTTGTTCATGAGTCTTTAAAATTCCCTTTAAGAACTTTAGTCCTGAGGTTTTGAATGGAGTGATTAGGCTAGGTCAAGTGATGACCAACAGGGGTACAATATTCGTTTTCCTTGTGGTTCTTGATCTGTGTTTGTGTAGGTTCATTCTTAAATGTAGATTAAGGCCAGTTTCTCCAATATAATATATCAGACCTCTCCAATAGTTAAAGTTCCGTGCAAGTAGACAAGTCCAGATCCTGGTACAAAACCACAGAGATGTTTGCCGTGGAAGAAACTTCACTGAATGTCCTCCAAGCCTGATAGCAAAGAATAGTTGTCCATATTCAGTCCAACCATTTTCTTCCTTTGAGAGCTTTTTGAAAGAAGGCCACCTGGTGTTGTGAACAGTATATAGAAAACAGGGCAGTACCTGGGCCTATCTTTCAGTGCTTGAATAATTAGATGGAACAAAGGGAAGCAATTGGTTAAATCCGATGTCTGGACTGAGCTATGAAGTACGTAACAGAAGAATATAGAGAGAGAAGTTAGCGTTTCCTTATAACACCCACATAATTGGAGTTATTAAATAACGGAGGAGAAAAAATGCCTCTGGAGAGTCAAGAGGAAAAGAGGCATAAAGCACTTTCTCTCAGAGACAATTCCAGAGGTATACCCACAGAGAATAATGTTAACCCATAAAATCTAGAGTAAATAGTGGGGGGATAGGTAGATATGATGTGAGGAGTTAGCTAAAAGAACAATCTTTATTAAATTCTATCTTGTTTGAGTCGTCTAGACTCCTTAACACCGATAATAAAATCTTATAATAAATGAAACCAAAAAGTGTAAGTGATTTAAAAGGAGGGAAAAGGGGAGGGAGGAAATAAAGAGGGGCTAGCTCTTATAGTATATAAATTAGGTAATATCGTAAATACGTTGGTTGTAATGGCTCTGATAGGCAGAAAGTTATACTAGAGGCTAACTGTTTTGCACTTAGAGACTGAGTCAATATTTCAAAGAAGCAGCTAATCCAATAGAATGAAAATAATAAACTTTCCCTAGGGTATCACATACCCTCTAACATTGTGCTATCAAGCTCATAATAAATCTATATAGCCGTTATCGAAAGGTAGTCTCATTCCCTAAGGTGTATATTGTCCTTAGACAGAGTGCTGTAAAATTCTCTAGTGATAGCTAAACTAAAGAGATCATGTTAATAGAAAGAAGGCAAGAACGAAATTATATTGGCTTAAATGCCTAATAACTAGAGATCCCTAATACAGTCGTTCAGAACCATCAGATGTAGACTAAACCGTTAATCTCTAAAAAAATTACCATAGCCTAGCTACAAAGCCATATCTAAAAGGAGCCGTCCTAAAGTAAGAAAGAAAGTGTCGGAACTCGACGCGTGTTTCGGCGCTCTCAGGCGCCTTTGTCAAGAGTACAGACTGCCCGGTCGGCAACCCGCCTTTTAAAGGGAAGGGAAGAGGCACACCTCCAATCTGTACGTCATCAAATGATGACGTCATCTGGACGGTGGCTCATCGGGCTCAATCCTCAAAATAGGGACACAATTGCCGTGCAAGTTAAACGGTGGATAGAGAATACGAATGTATTCACTGTATCCAACTATACTAAGCTCTTTGGGTGTGATATATGCACAGAGATGCAAATGCAACAATGTATCTACTTAGACAAATAACAGTAACAGTGTGAATTAAATTAAATCAGATACTATTAGAAGGTATCAAGGGTAGAAAACGTTGTTACATCACTGTTTGAACTAAAGTAGCCCTAGAGATCTAACCAAAACAGAAGGAGGGGGAAGCCCAAACCCCTAAATATGTTTGATTAGATTAGGGATAAACTTAATATCCCAAAGGGGCTATAGATAAAAAGTTGTGGTATCCTAATCAGTCGCATCCTCATCAATAAAATAAGGCATGTAAGTGTATATAGAGATGAAATTCAATCTTCTTTAAAAAGAGAGGGATATTAGCACAGCAAAAGGTCTGTATTCAAATGTACACTACTTTTGGAAAATTCAAAACAATTATTAAAATAATAATGGTCTTATGGGTTAAGTCAAGGCATTGAGCTTGTCCCATTGGTTTATATGGGGCAAAAGGATCTTACAGTTTTAGATAAACAGGGACAGATATAAATTATGTAATTAATGTAAAGAGTTCCGCGGTCTTACAAGAAAGGCGAGAAGGAGAATCCTTCATTGAGTCCCCTAGGCCTCAAAGTTTTTAATTTATAAATCCAGAAGGATTCTCTCTGTCTTAAGAGTTTGTCATAATCACCCCTTCTAGCACTTTTTTTCACAAGCTCCAGACCACAGAAACGTAGTCCTTTAGGGTCACCATTATGGCATTGCCTGAGGTGTCTAGAAATGGGGGTATCCATTGGATTTTTTGGAGATCTTACATGTTCCTGGATCCATTTCTTAAAGGGCCTAAACTTCTTTCCGACGTATTTTAAGTTACACTGACAGGTAAGCAGATATACCAAACCACTTGTATTACAATTGAAGAAAGACGTGGTTGTGAATTCCTCCACGTTCTCACTATCTTGCACCTTTTTAGAATCTTTTTTAATGTATTTGCAGGTGACACATCTACCACATCCGAAGGTACCCGTTACAGGACTCTGAAGCCATGTAGTGGGTTGTTTCAGTTGCAAGTGGCTAAGGGACAGGATATCACGTAGGTTTCTCCCTCTCCATGCTGTAATAGTTGCGTTCGGGGTTAGTCTCTGTTTTAGATGTGCATCGCCTGTAAGTAATGGCCAGAAACGTTGGAGGGAGTCTTTGACCTTACTCCAGCCTGCATCATAGGTACCTATAAGACGGATGATCTTTGAATCCTTTTGTGCAATATTATTGGATTCATCTAGCAAAGTACCACGATCAGATGCTGTTGCTCGCTTTTTCCCTGAAATCTGTCCGAAGGATTTTTGCTTTCTGATTAAATTCCTCGATAGAACTGCAATTACGTCTAACTCTGAGGTATTGAGGTGTAATTTAATTCACACTGTTACTGTTATTTGTCTAAGTAGATACATTGTTGCATTTGCATCTCTGTGCATATATCGCACCCAAAGAGCTTAGTATAGTTGGATACAGTGAATACATTCGTATTCTCTATCCACCTTTTAACTTGCACAGCAATTGTGTCCCTATTTTGAGGATTGAGCCCGATGAGCCACCGTCCAGATGAGGTCATCATTTGATGACGTACAGATTGGAGGTGTGCCTCTTCCCTCCCCTTTAAAAGGCGGGTTGCCGACCGGGCAGTCTGTACTCTTGACAAAGGCGCCAGAGAGCGCCGAAACGCGCGTCGAGTTCCGACGCTTTCTTTCTTACTTTAAGGCAGCTCCTTTTAAATATGTCTTTGTAGCTAGGCTATGGTAATTTTTTTTAGAGATTAATGGTTTAGTCTACATCTGATGGTTCTGAACGACTGTAGGGATCTCTAGTTATTAGGCATTTAAGCCAATATAATTTCGTTCTTGCCTTCTTTCTATTAACGTGATCTCTTTAGTTTAGCTATCACTAGAGAATTTTACAGCACTCTGTCTAAGGACAATATACACCTTAGGGAATGAGACTACCTTTCGATAAGGGCTATATAGATTTATTATGAGATTGATAGCACAATGTTAAAGAGTATGTGATACCCTAGGGAAAGTTTATTATTTTCATTCTATTGGATTAGCTGCTTCTTTGAAATATTGACTCAGTCTCTAAGTGCAGAACAGTTAGCCTCTAGTATAACTTTCCGCCTAACAGAGCCATTACAACCAACGTATTTATGATATTACCTAATTGATATACTATAAGAGTTAGCCCCTCTTTATTTCCTCCCTCCCCTTTTCCCTCCTTTTAAATCACTTACACTTTTTGGTTTCATTTATTATACGTTTTTATTATCGGTGTTAAGGAGTCTAGACAACTCAAATAAGATAAAATTTAATAAAGATTGTTCTTTTATCTAACTCCTCACATCATATCTACCTATCCCCCTACTATTTACTCTAGATTTTATGGGTTAACATTATTCTCTGTGGGTATACCTCTGGAATTGTCTCTGAGAGAAAGGGCTTTATGCCTCTTTTCCTCTTGACTTGAATTTGGCTTGTCCTGATTCCACTGTTTCATTTTTTCTATAGTTATTAAATAACCTTCATTTATTTAAACATACATAGGGATTTGGGTTTTATTGTATGTATTGGGGCTGATGCGTGCTCTGGTCGTTGCTGTTGCCCAGGAGTAGTGGGAGTTTGAACGCTTGACTTATTTTTGTGTAATAGTAATTACCATGCTAGCAGATTTTCTCTCCTTTAAATTTTTTTTTTTTTAGACAAAAAAAATGGTGGGGCATTGCCCTTATGGATAGATAACAGTTTCTTGGTAGCATGCTGCTTTGAGGCCCAAACTACCTAGAAGTCCCATTATTATTTAGTGAAGTAGAGATGCTGTATTGAAAATAACCATAAATGAATATCTGATTTAAAAAAATAATAATAAAAATGTGGATATGGAGGTTCATTAGATGTACCCCAATGACAATGTCCATCTGAGTAACTTCTAGTATTTCAAAGCTTGACTAGCATACGGGATGGGCTCTGTCTGATATTCTCACAGAAAGAAAGTTTGTTAAAACTTGTTTGGACTACTCATAGGAAAGGAATTAAGGTGTAATTTATAGTGAGTGTAAAAAAAAATTAAAAAGCAATGAATAGCAGCTGAGAAAACTGAAAGTCAAATTCAGGCTCTAACATAATAGCTTAAATTAATGAGAACTTCTCTCTATGCATCTCATTATTCACCGAACTGCTTGTAACACCAAGTTTCATTCAATATAGTAAGCATTCATACTTTAAAATTGAACGCTTTCGAATGCAACTGAAAAACAAACAATAAAGCCTTTCAGTTGACTTTTATTTTAATATATTTTTATTTTGTTCTTTATTTTTGTTCATTTGACAGTGGAACAATATTCTACTCATTAGGGCTTTATGGAACAAATTTGTGTGAATCACATGCCCAACTGGCTAAGAAGAACACGAAATGCAGTTCACATAAATTATGGAAGTCAAAAGTACCATCACTTTCCTGGTAGGTGCCCTGAAGGGTGAAAATACCTTACTGTGTGCTGTGAGTACAGTAAACACCCAAATTAGTATGTCTGTCCTTTGGGAATTAGACATATTAATCCCTGGAATAAAAGGGAATCGTGGTGGAATATTTCCGTCATGTGTCCTTAAGGGGTTAAACTTGTACAACTTCAGACGCAAATTCCACTGACTTGCTCAACCCATTATTCCTTTTAGAGTAAATGCTGTTTTTCAGCAATCGGGTGACTGAGGAAGGATTTGATTGATTGTGCACAGTTATGCAGTATGTACAAACAGTTTATTTTTGGAAGGGAACACAGACAATAATGATGCAATACATTCTAAGGTTGATCCTACACAGGATCAAGTTTTGATGCAGTACTATTTGTCAAGCTTTAGATGTCCGCATTAAAATATTGTCGAGTGGACTAAAATAACTCTTTTGTTTGAATCGGGAGCATTGCAAATGGTTTTATGGTTTTATCCATAGATTCTTCCAGAGATATTTGGAACACTTTTGATACATTAATTTTAACTTTGTAAGTCTTGTGATATCCAAATATTTTTTTGTGGGCAAATGAAAATACAGTTAAACTCCTTTAGTAAAATGCTTTTTGATTCAGATCCTTTTCCACGCAAAAAAAATTTTCTTTGGAAAAATAAATCAGAATTTTGGTCACTTTTTGGAGAGCACGTTGCTCCAAACATGCTGACTGCAGGGTCTTTGTTAGATGTAGGTGTATCGTACAGGCCCTAAATCCATTATTATAGATTTCATTACCCTATATGGGGAGTCCGCACTCAACGTGCATTGCTAGTTTCATGACTGCTTCATCATTTGTAGAAAAATAATCGAAATTATAATAAGTGTTAGGTTTTCGTCAGTGAGTAAGACTGTGATTTTATTTTCTACTGAAGCACTGAAAATCTTTTAACGGTCATTAATTTAATTTAAGGCAACTTTAGTCAGCAGGTAGCCCAGACTCTACCTTCACAGTAAATATAGTTTGCAGTTAAGACTTGATTTTTTTTTCCAACTACTGGCAAAATGTACCAGTGAAATTTTAATTTCCTATTCATAAGAAAAATGTTAATAGTTTAAAATGTCATCTAATAGGTCAGATTTAATTTTCTAATATATAGTTCTTTTAAACCTCTAATTCTTGCAACAGACTGGAATTTACCATATACTTCTGAGAGCATAAAAACAAGTCCATACATGCATGCGTATATACATACAGGAGTATATATATGACAAATTAAAAGAATCACATGCCGAGTTATTGGTGTCAGATTTAATTCCATCTGCTGGTGAAAAATGTCCAAAGGTGAAATTTCAAGCATTTTTAGTATATATTGACCCTATTTAAAATGACTCTACATGCTGTAAAAATACCTGACACTCGTATAATTTTTTTTCCAGGTACAAGCCACTGGGCATCCCTTAGCCTTTTTAGTTAAAGGAACACTATAGTCACCAGAACAACTATAGCTTATTGAATTTGTTCTGATGAGTAGGATCATTACCTTCAGGCTTTTTGCTGTAAAGATGGCCTTTTCAGAGAAAATGCAGTGTTTACATTATAGCCTAGTGATAACTTCACTGGCCACTCCTCAGATGGCTGTTTGAGATCCTTCCTGGGTCATGGCTGCCTAAAATGCATCAGAACATTGAGTATCTCCTCCCTCTGCATGCAGACACTGAACTTTCCTCATAGAGATTCATTTATTTCAATTCATCTCTATGAGGAGATGCTGATTGGCCAGGGCTGTGCTTGAATTGTGCTGGCTCTGCCCCGATCTGCCTCTTTGTCAGTCTGAGCCAATCCTATGGGGAAGCATTGTGATTGGATCAAGCCACCACTTCTAATGATGTCAGAGGAAGTTCACAGGCAGAGGCAACAGCTTCAGACTTGAATACAAGTAAGATTTTACTATCTTTAGGGAGACAAAGGGGGCTAGACAGTGGTTTTAACACTATAGGCATAGGCGTGCGCAGCCTATTGCATTAGGGTGTGCACCCTAAAGCACAAACACACGCCACGCGCGTGTGTGTGTATGTATCTATATATATATATATATATATAAAAACACACACACACTGTGTGTGCTGTTAGTGTGCTGTGTGCTGTTAGTGTGATGTGTGTGTGAGGGTGCGTGTTTGTGACTGTGCTGTTTGTGTGTGAGGGTGTTTGTGTGTGTATGTTTGTCCTGTGAGGGTGCTGTTTGTGAGGGTGCTGTTAGTGTGCTGTGTGTGAGGGTGTTGTGTTTTTTTTAAAGGTGCTGTGTGTGTTTGTGAGGGTGCGGTTAGTGTACTGTGTGTGTGTGTGAGCTGTATGTGTGTAGGTGCTGTATGTGTGTGTGCTGTATGTTTGGAGGGATTTGGCAGATTAGTAAATCCTTGCTGCCATGTGCCATCCCTGGTGGTCCAGTGGAGAGTGAACTCTAGCCTGCGGGGCTAGAGTTAACTCTCGCGAGATCTGAGCGTTGCCGCAGCAACGCTCAGATATCGCGAGAGGAACCTGGCGGAGCTTCTGTCTAGAGCTCCCTGGGTCCTCTACTGCCTCCCTCCATGCTGCTGTGGGCCGGTGAGGTAGATCTTTGGTCTCCCCGCCGGCCCATGAAGGCTTAGAGCAGAGCCGGCACTCAGATAGCGCCGGCTCTGCGTGTGTGTGTGTATATATATATATATATATATATATATACATATATATATATATATATATACGTACACACACACACACTCACAGACACACTCACAGACACACACACACTGACACACACACATACTCACAGACACACACACACACACTCACACACATTATTATATTTTAATTTTAAAAAACAATGTCCACCCAGCCTCCTACCTGGAGTGCTGGTGGACTTTTCCCTGGTGTCCAGTGGGGGCGGGCGCCTCTCTGCAGCTCAGCCGCGGCAAGGGAGCTCTCTGCTGTCTGCTCCCTCTCGCCGCATGGGCTGTCTGCTGGAGCTAGGAGCCGGAATATGACGTCATATTCCGGCTCCCGGCATCAGCGCGCGGCAAAAGGAAGCAGAGAGCAGACAGCAGAGAGCTCCCTCACCGCGCGCTGAGTGGGGTGGTGGGGGATGGGGGGGGGGAATCCATCACCTCTTGCCCTCCCCATGACAGGGGCAAGAGGTGAAACAGGGGGCACTGAGTGCCTGCAGGAACAGCGTTCCTGCTCAAAAAAAGTGCAGGAACGCTGTTCCTGAGGGACTCAAACCATAGGCGTGCCACGGGGATTAGGGTGTGCCCAGGCACACCCGGCACACCTCGTGCGCACGCCTATGACTATAGGGTCAGGAATACATGTTTGTGTTCCTGACCCTATAGTGCTCCTTTAAGGTTTTCAGTTTAGCTTGGGGTCCATGTGGTCCTAGAGTACAATACACATAGGGAAAACATAAATTAAATTATTTTTCAGTGCAAGGGAAGCAGTACTGTGGGAACTATTATTATACTTATAGCTCAGTTCATGGTTGTCATTAATATTACTAGCTGCAATGTTAACCTGTCAATGCCTGATGTAACAGGTGGGGCGTGCATGGTATTTCCCCCCATTCATTCACACCCCAGTAAAGTACTCTTAGATTACCCCTTTGATATATTTACTATGCTTGAAAAAAATTTAAAATTGCTTTTTTTCAGAATAAACAAAGTTTTGCTCGGACAAATTGAATTTCATTCAATTATTTTCAATTAGACAAATTTAATTAAACAATTCAGACAAAAAAAGCCTGTGGGTGTCAATATGAATTGTCTTTCTCAGTTACAGTCAGGGCCGGCCTTTGGGGTGTGCGAGCTGTGCGGCTGCACAGGGCGCCATGGCAACAGGGGCGCCGGGCGGCCGACACAGCTCGCAGTCGCTCTGTCACTGGCCGGCCCGAGATTGTGTGAGAGCTGAGCCGCGGTCAGTTTCCGGAGCGTGGAGGAGGAGCTTGGGGCGCAGGCGCAGCGTCCAAGTGCTGCACCTTCACAGAGAGCCGCAGAGGGATCCGCTCCATGTGTGAGGGCGGCGGCCGGTGCTCTGCAGACAGGGAGGGAGCAGCAGCCTTCAAAGTAAGTACCTTATTTATTTTTAAGCCAAACATCTTTCATTAAATGGGGCAGGGTCTAATTAAGGGGGGCAGGGGACTAGATAAGAGTGGCACTGGGTCTAATTAAGGGGGGCAGGGGACTAGATAAGGGTGACACTGGGTCTAATTAAGGGGGGCAGGGGACTAGATAAGGGTGGCACTGGGTCTAATTAAGGGGGCAGGGGACTGGATATGGGTGACACTGGGTCTAATTAAGGGGGGCAGGGGACTGGCTATGGGTGACACTGGGTCTAATTAAGGGGGGCAGGGGACTGGGACTGGCTATGGGTGACACTGGGTCTAATTAAGGGGGGCAGGGGACTGGGACTGGCTATGGGTGACACTGGGTGACACTGGGTCTAATTAAGGGGGGCAGGGGACTGGGACTGGCTATGGGTGACACTGGGTCTAATTAAGGGGGGCAGGGGACTGGGCATGGATGACAGGGTATGATTAAGGGGGGCAGGGGTTTGATTAAGGGAGGCAGGGTCTGATTAAGGGGTGCAAAGGGTTGATGAAGGGGTGGCATGGATTGCATTAATTGGCAGGGGATTTATTAAGGGGGCTGATAAAGGGTGGCAGGAAACTGAAAAGGGGGGCATGGGGCTGATTAAAGGGGGCAGGTGGTTGATAAAGGAGTGGGAGGGGATTGATGAGGAGATCAGGGGGCTGATGAAATGGGGGCAGATGGCTGATAAATAGGTGGGAGGGTATTGATGAGGGGGCAGGGGACTGATGAAGGGGTGGCCAGGGGTTGGATTATTTGGCATGGGATGTATTAAGGGGGCTGATGAAGGGGAGCAGGGGGTTGAAAAGGGGGCATGGGACTGATTAAAGGGGGGCAGGTGGGTGATAGGGGTGGGAGGGTACTGATGAGGGGGTCAGGGGGCTGATAAAAGGGGGAGGGGATTGGTGAGGGGGTCAGGGGACTGATGAATGGGGCAGAGGGCTGTTAAAGGGGTGGGAGGGGATTGATTAGGGGGTCAGGCGGCTGATGAATAGGGGCAGAGGGCTGAGTAAAGGGTGGGAGGGAATTGATGAGAGGGGCAGGGGACTGATGAAGGGGTGGCAGGAATTGATAAAGGGGTGGGAGGGGATTGATGAAGGGTAAGGGGTGGCTAGGAGTTTGACGAAGGGATGGCCAGGGCATTGATGAAGGGGAAGGGGTGGCCAGGAGTTTGATGAAGTGGTGGCCAGGGGCTTGGTGAAGATCTGGCCAGGGATTTTGGTTAAGAGGTGCAGTGGTTTTGTAGAAGGGGGTGGAGGCAACAGATTGTGAATGCTCCTAAAATAGTTTGAAGGGGTCCAAACAGAGACAGGTGAGGGGGGGGCGCCACAAGATTGTTTCGCACAGGGCGCCTGAACACCTAAGGCCGGCCCTGGTTACAGTGCTCTGATTGGTTAGGTTGTATAAAATAGCTTCCCAGTTGCTAATTAGTATATAAATTGAGCAGCAGCTGGTGAGGATAGTATAGCAGATAAGGACACAGTGGAGATATTATACTAATATACTAATAAGGGGTTTATATTGACCCCATGGGCTCTTTAAACATTTTAATGTGGCAGCTGGCTAGCAAGTAGTTTTTTTTCTTAGTATTTGGCCGCTGTGCTGCTAGTCCTGTCAGTGGGCAAACAGTTGGAATTTTAACTCGGAATCATAAAACAAACAAAATGGTTCATCCTCTAGCCGTTTTATTTTGTGATAAGTCCATACGGTGTTTCGGGGTTTAGGATTTTGGATAAATCACCAGAATTTGGATGAATGATGATTTATCTGAAACCGAAAACACAAGTCTAGTATTTTCAACCATTATTTAGGGAAAGTTCTAAAAGTGGAGGAAACAACGGAGCGTTCCTGCTAATCATTCCACCTTTGGAACCTTGCCCCAGAATGGCTCTATGCATACATATACATTGCTGGTGGGTGAGCATTTAAAAATGTATGGGTTTTTTTTTCTTTCAGTTTTATAAATGAACTAAGGTCTTTTCAAATCTGTTAGAAAAATATTTCAAATGATTTATCTATAGAAGTCACTATTAAAGTCAATGAGAATGTTCGTAGATAGATCATATGAAAAGTTTTTCTAACAGATTGTGATCATTTGCTAGATCAAAGGCAAAAGTACATTATCTTCACTAATCTCTGCACTGTCTGTAAAATTTCCAGTATTCTTTTTCCCTTATACTAAACTTGAAGGAACACTTCCAGCCCTATAATGTAATCTTGATGAAGCTGTTATGGTGGCAGAAATGCCCTCTCTATCTTTCTGATGACCACTGTAGTAATTAGGAAGGTATTCTGGGTGGCCTCAGCCTATCACTTGCCACCCATTGAGAGTTATAATATTTATTAATGAGCGTAATAGTACTCATTGTGACCTTGTTAAATTTGTGACAGATAATCACTGATCTGGCACGCATAGGCAAGTGCACTCATCAGGATATGGCATACAAACACATGTACCGACTTTACAATCACATCCAGCCATCTGCTGAACCTGATACATAATGATATACTCAAAGTAACAAAGCATGTACACAAGCATGACACACATACAACCATGCTGTCACACTGACGGAAATACAGCCATGATCACACTGAAATAAACAAAAGGAGCCATGCTCTGTATAACTCAGCATAGAAACCATCACAGTCAAATATATATTTAGCTGCATTAAAAAAAAAAAAGAAGGAGTGAACACCATTCTATTACCTCTTTTAAAACACGAGTTTTGTTTGGGGGGGCTTCAGTGGATTCTGGTGCAAATAGACTGTTCTTGTAGTCTGTAATTGTAAACACTGTCTTTTCTGAGAACTATAGGCCCTTTATGGTGCTGTCCTGCAATATTTGCTCCTGTATAAGGCACCCTTACAAATATGCATTGTCAGTTGAGTGCAGTCCTCTTGGTTTGGTTAAAATATTTGCAGGACCGACATTTAGTGTCTTCACTTTGTGCATGAAGACGCCAAAAGCTCCCCGTAGAGATGTATTGATCTAATGCATCTATATGAAGGGATGATTATCTCAGAGCAGTGTTTGTCACTCACGCACACTAGCCTTCCAAAACTTCTATATGAGGACGCTCGGTTGGCTGACATCATCTCTAAAGGGAGGGGAATGTTCCTTGTGTTCCTTGAAAGCTGCACACACTGATGCCAACGTCTCAAAGTCCATCTCCTCAAGTCATATGGAGACACAGTCTATATGCAAATGTAAAAAGGGGAATAAATGCTTGCGTCTCCCTCATGCCAGATTACTACACTTAGAGTTCATCTGAGCTAACAGTGCATTCTGGGTGAATAAGAGAATAGTGTAGACTTTGAGTGAGGGAAGGGAAGTGTGAGTTAGGGTCTGCGAGCTCCTGTTCCTGTCATGTATATTTCTTAGTTTGTCAAATACCAATTCTAATTTCACTAGTCAGCAAGATAATTGCAGTAGGATTAGCTTTCAAAGGCTTAAGAACTAAAGTATTTAAATCCGCACAAAATGTCATAATGACTGTTCACAAAAAGAAAAATGTACTAATCGGCGCAAGAGATCTCGACCAATTCACATAAAATGCTGTGAACAAAGTACTTGTTGTCTAACTATCTAATGATTTAATGATATACTGAAAAAAGATTATTAAAAAAAAAAAAGCATTATATTAATTAAGGACAAACAAAATACACCGTTACTTTGATCAGCACAAAAGTCAGAAGTACAATTTCTATTTTTCCTCTATCCATTTTTTTTTATTAGGTTTTATTAATTTTTTTTTACTTCAAATCAAGAACACAATTAAAAGTAAACAAAAGCAAGAGAAGAAAGGAAAGGTTGGAATGTAATGTAGTTACAGAAAAGGGTGGCTACCGTCTGTTGAACCCAACGTTGCCAAATATGAAGGTGTTGTGTGTTGTTACTTGAGCTGCAATACTTGAAATCATATGACTAAACCAGATTTTTCGAATTATAAAAGGAAGAGAAAGAGCTGGTCCTTTCCATAATTTAGCAATCAGCATATGTGTTACAATATAATTGAGAGGAGTCAGTTTGAAACCAGTGTAGTTAGCATTAAGCAAGGCCACTCTTAGGCCAGGGTCAATGACCATATGAAGACAGTTCCACCACAGAACTGATATAACCAAGTCCGTCCACATATATTAAAAATAGTCCATAAAGCTACCCACCTTCAAAGCATAGACTAGATGAAATCAGGTAAATATGTTCAAAGGGTTGGGTGTCTAAAACACCTGGATATTACCAGATTTAAACTTAAAAAATTGGATTGCTGCGGGTATTATGACTTTTTCGGATATTATTTTAGACAATAAGATAAAACCTTTTTTTCCAACTACAACAGAATTATAATATATGCCCCAAAGAGATTTTTACTTATCTAAGAGTGAAAAACTACATAGGAAATCATATTCTAAATGACGACTATAATAATTTAAATAAAAAAATGAACAAATTCTTTGAGAGTGATTTTAAATCTAAGACCATTTCTTTCTGCTGTGAAATATTGAGAGTAAACGATAAAGATCAAAAACCTAAAGCTTGGGTTAAATGGGATAAAGATTTTCAAACCCCAGTACATATTGATCAATGGTATAACTCTATATCATTAGTAAAAAAAACAAAAACACACTGTGTGAACCTTACTGAACTGCATTGTAAAATATTCCATTAGTGGCATCTTGTCCCTAAAATGCGTAAAATAAATCCATCAGACTCCCCACTTTGTTGGAGGTGTAAGCGTTGCATGGGCAGTTCAAACCATATTTGGTGGGATTGCCATTTATTGGATACTATATGGAGTAGGATAACAAACTAACTAGTCAAACTCTTGGGTCATGAACTGGGGAACAATTTTCAGGCTATTTTGTTTTATTTTAATCTCTCAGGTATTTCGACTCGAAAAAAAAACAACCTATTAATTCATTTGACAAATGGCTGCCAAGGTGGTTATTTCTAGATTCTGGCAAAAACAAGAAATCCCTTCCTGGCACTATATTTTAAATCAACTTAAATATCAATACACAATGGAGAAAGGAATATATATTATGAAAAGAATGAATGGTATAAAAAAAAGATGGCAACCTCGGTTGGGTACCCTAATTAAAAATTGATCTTTATATTTCACTCTAACTGGATAGTTAGTACAAAATACTAAGTAAAACGACATACTCTGATGTAACAAGAGGGAATCTGTTCTGCTTATTGAATTTTGTTCATGGTATCCTCCTCAGCCGACCGGTGACCTATGTCTGTCTGCATTGTTTGTCTTTGATTGTGTTATTAATTTGAAGTACGGTATTTAAATTCAATAATGACTTGACAATATGATAATAAGATTATACATAAATATTGTTTAACAGTTAAGTCAGATCAATGCAATGTCTGTTATTTGTAGAATGAAAATGCAATAAATAAAATATATACAAAAAATTAAAAAAACAAATGGATAATACACGATAGTCTTTTACAAATTTAGGAAGTCTTTATTCCAATCTTCTTCCAGGGTATACCCACGTCTAGCTCTTATATAGGGGAAGGAAGGCAGGGATAAGATTTTCCAGAGAATTAGATTAGAACAAATAGCAATTATTAGTTTTTCTTGTTGAGTTTGAGATGGACAAGAAAATTCTAAAAAGTAGAAGTAGTGGAACCATGAGTTAAATGGCTTTGGGGAAAATATTTAATCTGCAAATATCAAAACAGTTCTGTAGGTGGAAAATAAATTAATTGCTTATTTTCGTTTGCCAGTTTGTTTTCTGGTCATTCAAGTGAATCTTGGAACAATTGGGTTGCACTTCTAGTTTCTGTGGCCAACAAGGACTTTCCAAAGTCCAACTTGAGAAGCACAACAATATGATTCTAATTTCACTGTGGGGAGGTGTATTGTTTTGTCCTCAACTCAATCTTTTTGGCATCTAGATTAAAAGGAGACAAGGAACTCCATGCATTACATTCTATGAAAGCAAAAATAATGATGAGTGTCCAATTATTCCTATAGGAACTATATAGGAAGCCACTGTATAGAGATGTGAGGACCATGACTGATAAAAAGGATACAATCAGGACAGTTGTGAGATAAATGAACAATGGGCTACAGTAACCAAATCAGGATACAGAGATAGCCAGCAACTCTTTCTTCATTAGAAAGGAATGGTTATGAGTTATATGTTTAAGTTAAGCACGGGATTTGGAGGCTGATCGGAAGCAAGGAGTTAACGAGATAAAACTAAAGTCAAAACTGACATCAAGGCAGCAAGCTTGTGGGGTATAGTTGATGGTAGCCGCAATAGTAACTTGATATCCAAGGAAGTGGATTAAGTCAGTGATATGAGAAGAAAGAATTTCTGATGAAAGTAAGTGCAGATTAACACGTAGATCAACTAGATGTCTGTTTATTTTAAGAAACTGTTATCATTCCCCATTTGAAATGAGTAATAGCTCTAGTTATTATACGGCATATTAAATGTGTAGAACGTTCAGTAGTATTTTGAAGGTTTATTGTTTGTTTTCTTCATTTAAATCAAAAGTATATGTTTAAATTGATCCAACAAATTAAAATAATTAATAAATAATATATAAATTACATTTAACTTTTTATTGCGTCCACGCTAAACAACTGATACTACAGTAAAACAGCAAAAAAAAAAAAAATTCAGAGTATATCCATCTTGCATTTCTTGCAGATTCTTAGAAACATAACTTAACTATAATGATTTATGTTACGCCAATATGGCCATTCTCCTAGCTACTGTTGTACTGTTGTATTATAATACATGTATTACAGAAGTTAGTTATAAGGATTAGGTAATTTAAAACCCAATGTAGGCAGTTTTGTTACTATCTATACTTAACCATGAAATTTATCTCCAGCTGAACTTACAGTGTGAATAACACTATATATATATACACGAGGTCTGTCTGGAAAAAGTCCAGCCATTGTTAATATAACGAGAATGGTTTCTGCAACATCGATGTAATTTGGCAGTCAAGGAGACTAGACTGGAATGCGCATGTGTGGACAATGACAACTTCACTGTACTGGTCAGTGGGAGGGCAAGGTGCCGAGGAGTGAGCATGTGTACAGTGTGGCCGGCGCATTCAAAATGACCGACCGAGTAGAGCTATGCATCAAAATTTGTGTTAAGCTCGAACATTCCTCAGCTGAAACTATTCAGATGATTTAGAAGGCTTTCAAAGACGATGCAATGAATGCAGCAGAAATAAAAATGTGGCGCAAACGCTTCAAAGATGGTCGAGAATCTGTACTACCTCAATGTTCTTTGTTGGTTGAGAGATGCAAGTCAGACTTTTACAAAGGCATAGGATAGTGCTGAAATGTTGACGTATCCTCTAAACTCCAAATAAAAGACTGCTTTTTAATAAGTCATTGGCTCTGCCCAGGTGTATGTATTTCTTCCAGTTGTATTGGTTGAGAGTTTTTTTTAAATTTTGTAAAATGTAAACTGTTTTTTTTTTTTGTGTGTATGTGCATGGATCCCTGATCTGTATTTTGTATATTTTTTTTACTACCACACATATTGTATGTCTTAAGTGCTTTCTAGTTGTCCTTAAGGGGATATTTGTAGCACCATAACAACTGTAGCAGCCTTGGTGTATAGATCATCCCCATGTAGTCTCACCACTCAATTATCTGACATTCAAAAGTGAATTCTAAAATTAAACACACTTTGCAAAAAAAAAAAGAAGTTTAAAATTAGATCTCTCTTTACAAGAAGTGTGTAGAGGTGTTGTACGTCTTAGCCAGGCCAGGTGTGGCTAGGGATGCATAAAAAAAGTGATTTAACTGCTAAATGGCAGATAATTGAGCAAAGACACTGCAACACTGGGGGCATGATCTATACACCAAAACCACTTTTTTCTACACCAATGTTGGTGCTTTGAGTGTCTCTTTAAGTACTTATAATTCAGAAACTGTGTAGAAAATAATTGGAGCAGGAGATGTTGAATAATATGCCTTTGGAATGGTGCAGCATGCGATTAACAAATGAATACAGTAATAAGTGCTGTGCATTGAAGAGGTTCATATAACTTTGAGCAAGAATGTATTTGAATTCTAAAATGCGTTTTTACTAAAGTATATTACACAAGGCCACAATACTCTTGCAAATGAACCTAATTAGAAATACAATTTACAAATAGCAAAAGAGGCAAGGGGGTAGCGAATGTGATCAAAATAGGAAAAGGGGCTTAAAACATCATCCAACAACTGAGGATAAGAATCAGAGTATCCAACTTAGTGAATTTGCTATTCAGATATTTTTAGGATTCAGACTAAATATTTAGTTCTGCAGAGTTGCCAGCTTGTATACATTAACAAAAAAAAAAAAAAAAGAATTTGCCCTTTCAGACTATTTAATATATGTTTACTTTCTTTTTAAGTTTTCACATGAATCCAATAGTGTCCAAAAAAAAAAGTCAGCTTGCCAATGCAACACAGATGGCGTTTTGGTTTTAGCTCTTCTGTAACAGCATCTGTTCTTTTTATCCTCGTGAGCATATTTTTTATTCCAGATATCCCAATTATATTTGTAGAAACCCTAGCATGCAACTAAGGGATGCCACATGACATCAAAATATATCCGTTTAATTAACCCCTCATTGGACTATACAGATTTCAAAACACACCAACTCCCCCTACAAAAAAAACCAAACACTTGTATTTAGAAGAAAAACTTGTAAGTACCGTTACTACATTAATTTCCATGGCCACTTATCTATCCAGCAAGGTATTTGATGACTTGTCATGGGACCTCGCTCATTAGATGATCAATTCTTTCCTTTGGAGATCACTGGAGACAATGTACACCTTCAAAAAAGCCAGCCATTTGTTTAGAATACATCTTTTTATTTGCCATAGTTACCCAAAGAAAGAAAAAAAATATATATAATATATAACAAGGCAACAGGCCAAATAAAGACTAATAGGAGCAAATGAGAACCACAAGGGATATTTTACTTTACACCTTCTGTGCTTTCAAGCCCTTATTCATAGATAGATTCTTGCATATCAGACAACAAATGATAATGTTCAGCACACATGGATGTATCCATCTGTTAAATCCCAAGGAAGAATCTCTGGGAAGTTAAATTATAAAAGCTCCGACTTTGATTCTTTCCGAAGAGTACAAACATTTTTCACGCAGCAACACACAATCAAAACAAACCAACCAGCCAGCCACCTTTTATTTTCGATCCTATCCAGTACTTGTGGAAAAACAACAAGTGCTGACATATAATTTCACTGGGATTGGTAAATACCCCAAATCACTACTTAAAATAAAGTGAATGGGGGGGGCTGGGCCTGATAGCCAAGCAAGGTGGTCAAATGTGGCTAGAGCTCCCTAGAAAAAATCACCTACTGGGCCAGATAATTGATTTGTCCTCTCTACTTTTGGCACAAAACTTGCTTATACTCCTTGGGACTATACTGCAGAGAGTTGGACTTGTTTCTGCTTGGTTCTGACAGTCAAAGCCCGTGCTCAACATCTCTGCGGCCTACTAATGTACCTGAGGTGGGGGAGGCAGCCGATCCTCTGCCTGGGCCTTAAGAAAGCCTTTTCAAGGGCCCTTGGACCGGTGGGGGATATCCTGGTTTTTACAGGTGGAATCTAGAGTGGCACCACAATATAGATCAAGCCAGAGGGTTGAGGCCCACCTTGCAAAATGGCAGCCATGCCTGGGCCCGCTACTCCACAAGCCTTCCCACAGCCTGATCCTCATGTGGACCTGCTGCTTAAAGTTTTTTTGACGAGCTCTGTGCTCAGTTCTGGGCTAAACTACAAAATCAAATGCTGCACGATACTCACATGGGCTGAGCCACGACCACACAAATTTGGACGGCTGGCCGACGGCACAGTGTGCAGTCTCTCCCAGGCAGTGGACGCAGATCATCACGGAGATGGAGGCGCAGACAGATTCCGAGGTCGGTAACTAAGCCTATGGCTTCCAAGCCGGCTTCTACCCACCCAGAATGCAAATCACTTTGGGCTCTTTCCCCAGGCACCACCATCATCGCCGATGGGTTCCTCATATGTTCCACTGGCTCTAAGTGTATCGCAGCGGAGATCCGGAGGGGTGACTTGTTCAACTTACCTGATCGGGAGCTGGACTGTCTGATGTGGCCCACATGCGGAATAGAATGAACACAGATGACACTTACCTCTGTACTCCTCGCAATGCTCTGGCTCCTACAGCCACGGCATGAGTCTCTGTTTATGTTTGTTTTTCATGTTTTATGCATTCTGTCTAATATCTCTCTTCTCATAATGTCATACCCAGTGGCACTAATACTAATGCCGATCCTGTTGTCAGTCTGGCTAGCTATGTTAACTTCTATTTTACTGCCTGGGTGACATACCGCTCTTGCTTTCCTATTTCCTTACAAAAGTGCAGTTCTCTCACGTGCCCTGTAGCGGTTATTGTGTTATTACCATGAAGCTTAACCTGACACTGTTATTATGCTGACCATGATCTTGCTACTGCTGTTGGGGCATGGCAGGCCTGTATGTTAACTTTCAGCACAACAAAAATAAAGATTTATAAAAAAATTTACAAAAATAAAGTGAATGATCAGAACACATCTCAGCCGAAGAGAAGCATATGGGAATTAGTACATTAAATACTGTTTTCCCATATGGTTTAAATGAATATGTACTTCTTTCATCTTTCTTACAACCACATTAGATGGTTCCTTTATTTGGTTATGGTCATAAAGGGTCCGTGTCCAATGTTGATCTACTTAAAACTTTATGATAAAATGTCCTTGTATTTCACAGCATTCATTTCTTATTAGTTTTTTTCCTGATTTTGATCATTATTTTGCATAACGTTCAGGAATATTTTATAGGTTAACCAGATTTGTTCCTTTCTCTATGATAGATGTCAATACATTGATGTAGAACAAGGATGCCTAAAAGGTAGATCGACAGGTGTTTTAGAACTACAATTTTGAATGACAAAGCATCATGGAAGCCGTAGTTTTAAAGCATCTGGGGATCTACCTTTTGGGCACCCCTGATGTAGAATTTCTATGAGTCTGTGGAACAAATTCCAAAATCTCTACTCCTTACTGTGGTTTTACACCAGGAAGTTGACAAGATTTAAATCATCTCTATGTGTTAAATATACACCCAGCACATGGCAATAAATATATCAGCTGATCGATTACTCATAGTAAACCAAACTCTTGAGTTTTGCCCCAAAGGACTAATAGGGAGCACAGTGCTGGATTTTGAGGTCTTTAGGATCTTGGATGCCAAGAAGAAAAAGTGAATGTGCTGACAGAAGTGGAATTTCCATTGTCACAGTAGCTGTTGTGACCTGTGTGATATATAGCAAACCTACTTGTTTACACGGCCTCCGTATTCTCACCACTGAGTGATTGCCGTGTCAAACATCCGTGTTGAGGCTGTGCACACAACAGGGAACGCAGCCATCGCGTGCCAAGTCTAACCACTACTCGGTGACTGGGAGCTAATTAATAAATAAAATACACAGTTTGATACTTAAAGGGACACTATAGTCACCTGAACAACTACTACTGGTAGTACTGCCAATGTCCTTGTAGCTGTAAAAGAGTGCTTGGACCCTCTATACGTGGTGATGATTTATACTGAGCCAATTACTGAGTGCTATAGTGGATAGACTGCAGTGTATTGGACCAAAAAGGCTGCCAAATTATGATTAGTTGCGGAGTGTAAGAGGCAACTACTACTAGCTTAAGGTAATTGTTCTGGTGAGTATAGTCAATGCCTGCAGGCTTTTTGTTGTAAACACTGTCTTGTCAGAGAAATTAGATTACTGCCTAGGGACACCTCCAGTGGCAGTCACTCAGACGGCCACTGGAGGTGCTTCCTGGATCAGTGCTGCACAACTTCCAGCATTGGCGTTCAGCGTCTCCATGCACTGCAGATTCACTGATACAATGCATCTCTATAAGGAGATGCAGATCAGCCAGTGTGGCGTTTTGCTGTGCAGGCCAATGGCCTCCCAATGTTTTCCTATGGGAATTCTGCAAGCCGCTGGAATAAAGGTAAGTTTTTTACTTATATAAAGGGGGTGAGAGAGTGTCGGGCAGCTATTCCTGACCCTATAGTGTTCATTTAAAGAGTGTCATGGCTTACCCAGGGGGTAGAGTGGGGGAGAGCCACAAGGGCGGTTGCCCTGGGTGGAAAATTTGCAGAATTCTTAGGGGCCCAAAATAGTAGTAGTAGTAATAATATTTTTTACAAAGAATAGCATGCAATCTACTTCACACAGAAAATCTCCAAATGTTTGAACATTCTACACGTTTCAACATGACAGTGCAAATAAATGTTGTCACGTAAAATTTTACAGTATTTTTCTTGCTAATTACAGCCACAATGTCCTTGTGTAATCCTTATCAGTGACTAACATAATGCCTATTAGTAGCTTATAGCCGGTATCTTCAAATGAGAAATCCCGCTCTAAACAGGTATTATGTAAATGCCTATTAAATGGTATCATATTGGTATGCCGGTAACTGGAACCTAGATAGCTTCACTCCTACTTCCTTACCTGTCTCATCTATATGATGTGTGCAACACTGAAAGTTGCGTGAAATTGTTAAAATTCACCTCACTCCTAAAGTAAGGTGTATGGACTATGAGACCGTATGGCAGCCCATGAATGAACAATCCAGGATATTTAAAATGGGGAATGTCCAGTCTTTTTTAGTAGCCACTTAGTCACAAACCATTGACAAAGTTAGCTTTCATATTTTTTGTTTTGCATTTTTCACACAAAAATTGCCCTTTTACCAATGATATCATCAGCATTATTTAAAAAAAAAAAATCTTTGTTTATTAGATATGAGTATTCACAGTACAGCAGGAAAAAGGAACTACTCAAGACACGCAGGTCTTCATTGTAAAAGCAATACGCCATATTACTAAGCACTATTTATATAACGAGTGGAGTAAAGTGAATAGCATATTTGAATCAGAGTAAGATTAGAAACTTGGTAAGTTAACCTGTTGTTCTAGCAAAACTATGTGCCAGTGAAACTATTGTGATGTACCATCTTCCTTCTGATTATCAAAGGAGTTTTCACATGATGGCACGGTACCATGTGGAGGGATCTCATTACCCATGTGTGCATACATAGCGTAATTCCAATTTAAAGAGGGATGGGTCTGGTCCAACTAGGTATAACTACTGATTTCCTGAGGTTTATGGTTGATACCCTCTCCCTTGCCTCCATCTGGAGAGAAATCTATAGGGAGCTGCCAGTACACACGGGTCATAAAGTAAGAGGGAAGTGGTGGCCAGGAAGAAAGAGAGAGAAGTAGAGAGAGAGGAAAAAAAAGGAAGAGGGGGAAGAGGGTAGCAGTTAGATAAGGCAGACAGGGTGTAGAAGGCAGGATCCCAGACGAGCCCCCCAATCTTGCTCCGCCATGAACATAAACCATGGTTGCCACCTTTCTGTGTGTTTGGGGTTTGTGCCAACAATATCAGCATGTGCTGGATTTCCTCTACTTCCTGTAACCATCCCTCTTTCGTGGGTATCTCAGTTGTCTTCCAAAGGGCTGGGATAAGTGCCTTTGCGGCGTTGAGCAGGTGACGCAGGATTGATTTTTTATATGTAGAGATAGGCATATCAGTCAGATGTAAAAGGGCCGTTTCAGCACTCCACAGAACCGTGTCCCCAAAGATTTTAGTTACCACTTCTCTCATTCCGATCCAGAAGAGGGCTATGACGGGACATGTCTACCATATGTGGAGCAGGGTTCCCGGTTCCCCCCCAGCATCTCCAGCAAGTGTCAGGTATAGTGGGGAAGATGCGATGAAGGAGGGCTGGGGTTCTGTACCATAGTTTATAGTTCACTTCTTGATAATGGGAGCTAATAGAGCTCTTGTGCTGCCACAGTAGAACCTTTTCCCACTGTGAGGTCGAGATTTTTCTTCCCAGTTGGTCTTCCCATTTTCTTTTTTATAATTCTTTTTTTTTTTTTAGTGCATAGGGAAACAAACATGTCATCACAGAACTGTGGCAAACAGAACCTCGCCACAGGCATTTGGAGGGGCTTGCTTGCCAGCCTCCTTCCAAAAGACTATGGGCCAAGTCAGCGACTGTAACCCTGGTTCGGCACTTTCCACAGACTGAACGCTAGCTCACTGGCGGCCGTTCACATGGACCAAAACCGCAAATAGACTTCAGGAGGACTTGGGGCAAATGCCCTGGAACTATTTTCGGCATGAAAACTTTGTGGTTTCCAGTCGGTCCCCCAGCGGCACCTAGCCGCGATTCTATGGAACTGTTTGCGGCAGGAAGGCTTCGCAGTTCCCGGTGGGTCCCCAGCGGCACTTAGCCGCGATTCTATGGAACTGTTTAGGGGAAAACTATGACTTCCAGGAAATTCCTGAACACCTAAACTGATCTGGGTGATTTCTGGATATGTTGTTCACCCAGATCAGGGGATGTAACTTTTGTGGGGGTTTTATAAAAATTTGTGTTTTTGTGTCTGGAGATAATTGAGTTAATACAGTACTTGACTCAATTATCTCCCAGGTACAGAGGAGGGATTGCCCTAGTTTGTATGGGAGTGTCCTGGACCCCAGAGCCAATGTGATTTTGTATTTGTTTCTACTGTGGTTTACTCTCAGGTCCAGGGGGGAGTGCCCCTTGCATGGGGACGGTCATAAAAGACCAAGTGTGGTCCCATTAAAGTCAGTTCACTCCACCCACAACACGCAGCCTCATCTCGTGATCATAGAGAACAGCTATACTAGCTATATCTGCTTTAGATTGCTATACTGGCTATAACCACTTGCTCTTGTAAGAGCTACACAGCTGTACCTGCTAGACTCTGTGGAGTAGAAGAGGTCCACCCACTGGTAGCTGGATCCAGGGTGGGTGGAGGACAAGAGACCCCAGCCAAGCTGCAGCAGCTAAGGGACTACGGTGCTTATGGTGTGATTTTAAGAAATGCTATATACTTCTGTAGAACTGTGGATAACTATATGAATCAAATACCACTGGTGAGTGGTTTGGGTTATGACATAGGAGCAGAAGGGGGATGCCACTGAAGCATAGTGAGCACGGTGTGCTGTGAAAGCTTGAGCACTAGCAGTGTCCTTGAGCCACCTAACCAATGCCTAGAGATGGAAAGTCCCAGCATTCTGCAGCATCGGCCACCTCGATGGGGCCCTCCCATGAAGTCCAAGTCACCAAAGGGCCCAAAGGTACTCTTACCAGGCTTACAACCCGGGCCTCGGCCAAAGCTCGCTTCTGATAACAGGAGGTTAAGACCTCCGGATCAGCGTGGTCTCGCTGGGGAAGAGGGCGCTTGTGCCCCCACAGGCAGGATGAGTGGTAGGAGATATGTTGCAATTGTGGGAACACTGCCGTCCGTCGCGTGGGTGTCCTGCTCCTTCTCCTGCTCCACTTCCTTCTGGATGCACGTGGGGGAGGTATAGTCATGCTTCTTCTACCGGCAGGATGGCTTTGGGGTGCCAAGAGTCATTCAACGTGAGTAAAGGGAAGCCCCTTCGCTTTGCCCAAAACCGGTCACAGATGCGGTCAAACTCCATGAGGATGTACCTAACAGTGAAGGTAAGGTGCCCATAGCTGCAAGCCCTGATAGGGTGGTCATTTTATTGTCAGGCCTCAACCCTCTGGTTCTCCAGTGGCTTGTAGTTCTTGATTAGGTGGCTATTTCAAAATTTCCAGTGGGGAACGGGATATCCCCCACTGGTCCAAAGGGGAACAGGGCACAAAACAAGCTCCAGGTCTAGGCCAGGGATTGGCCGCCTCCCCAACCTCAAGTATAAATGCAGTCCGCCTGTAAGTCTGTCACGGGTATCTGTTTGCTGTGGGCAGATGAGTGCCAATACGTCAGCAGGGTATTCCCCAGGGTTAGGAACAAGATTTTTGCAGAGAAGAGTGCAATAAAGTCCAGTTTTGACTCAATAGAGTATTTTCCCGGAGGAGCTCCAGCACCATGCAACTGTCCCGGTCATCTGTCAGGCCCCGCCCCCCTTTCTATTGTTTCTGAAAGGTATCTTTCTCCCGTCTATCCCCGACCAGCAGATGTTGGTATAGTATTAAGATGGCTTTGTCTAGCCCCGTGCCGCCCAAGCAGAGACCCTCAAACCATGTGAGCTCTCTGTGTAGTTTTTCTTTATGTGGTAACGTAAGATAGTAGTCTTCAGTTGTGCGTAGCGAAAAGAGGGCAGGGGGTTGCTTGTACTCCCTTCCAGCAACATGTCCAGCTCCCAAAGCCCGTCTCCCTGTAATGCTCTGCAGATTGGGATAAAGTCTCCTCCCTGTAGGAATGGCCATGCCGTGGGGAAACCCCCTACCAACTTCCTGTTATGAGCTACTGGCAGTAGAGGACTGGGGACAGGGGAGATCTGGGGCACCTCGCGAAATGATTTCCACGTCCTCTTCGTCTGTGACAACAGGGAAAATCCGTTCCCTCGCTCCAGGGCCTCTGATCCTCCCAGCCACACTGCCGTATATAGTGGAATATCTATTCCCCCCTTATCTAGGACTAACCAATGTTTTCGTGAGTCTTTGAGATGCCATTCCAAGATCCTTTGTAAGGTTGTGGCCTGGAAATATTTCTTGAAATCAGGTAGGGCTGTTCATCTCGAGCACTGCCACTCATCCATGCCAGGAAATGTGCGGGTATGACCAGCGCTTGAGATTGTCTGTTATTGTTTTCATTAGAGGTATATAGTTCTGTTGTTATATCTCACCAGGGTCCGAGGTCACCCAGATCCCTAAGTTCTTCATCTTCCCATAGCACTAGTGAAATGGGAAAAGTGAGTCAAGGGGCAGCATACTCCGTCGCGGGCAGCGTGATGTTCAGTACCTCACACTTAGAGAGGTTAAGTTTGAGGCCGGAGAGCAAACCATATGTCTCAAATTTCGATAGTAGGCAAGGCAGTGTGACCTGTGGGTTTGGAACAAAAACAAGAGGTCATCTGCATAGGCCGCCACCTTGTGTTCCACACCATTCCATGAGTAGCCCCGAATGTCCAGGTTGTGACATATCGCCTCGAGGAGTGGTCCCAGGAACAGCACAAACAATAGGGGGGACAGAGGGCAACCCTGCCTTGTTCCATTTCAGATCTATAGGTCTGTCGTGAGGGCTCCGTTGACTCTCACTTTTGCTGACGGTTTGCTGTAGAGGGCTCCAATCCATGTTAGCATTTTGTCTCCAAATCCCATAGTCTTCAGAGTAGCCAGCATAAATGACCAGTTGACCTGGTCAAACGCCGTTTCGGCGTCCGTGGATAAAAGTATTATGCATTCACTCCTCTTCCTGGCCTGGCATTGCAAGGCGAAAAGCCTCAAGGTGCTGTCTCTAGCTTCCCATTCTCGTGGTGAATCCGGTCTGGTCTGGGTTGATCAGTTACGGTAGAACAGTGCATTCGTAAATAGCTTAGTATCTACGTTAATCAATGAGATCCCGCGGTAGCTGCCACATTGTTCAGGGTCCTTTCCAGGTTTCAGCAGAACCGTAATTGTTGCGGCTAAAGACTCAAGCCCGAATTGTTGACCTTGTTGATGGCATTTACGCTCTGGTAAACTTAGGGGCCAACGCAGTGGAGAATTTTATATAATAGCCTGCTGAGAACCATACGGAGATATGTGAGATATTCCCAGTCTCATTCTACTGGAAGTATAGGGTCAAGGCCTGGTCAATTTGTTCCCCCCACATCCAGGTCTAGGAGGATAGCTTTGTCCAGCTAGTAGGTCGGAATAGTGGGGATTCCAATTCAATTTGCACTGGTCCCTGGTCTGACCATGTGGAGGGGCCTATGTCAGCTTTTAGACGGCGGTTGAGGCCTTCCAGCTGGATGAATAAATAGTCAATACAGGAGTATCATCCGTGGAGTGCTGAATAGTGAGTGTAATCCTTAGTGTCAGGGTGTAGTGCCCACCAACAGTCAGTCAATCCAAAGTCTCTAAGGGCCTTACAGATAGATCGGATGCTCACCTGTGTTATACAGCGGTGTCCGGTAGAGGAATCCATGATGGGATTCAGTGGTGCGTTAAAGTCTCCACCCAGAATAATGCTGCCCTCTGCAAAATCTTTCAGACGGGTGAGCGTTCTGCAAAATAACTGTGTCTGCGATTGGGGGCATACATGGACACAAAAATGTACAATTTGTCGGCTATCCTGCCATTCAGAAATGGCTATACAGGGGTGATATGGAGCGGAGCTCTTGTCTTAAGCGGCTATTCAGCTCGGAGCCCAAACCACTCCCCAGCATTATATGTTTTACTGCTCTACAATTCTCATATTTGTATTCAGGGATATCTCATGAGTCTCACAACAGTAACCCCCATTCATGCCATTTTAACAGTGAATCTCAAAAATCTTAGCTTTTTTAAAATTTTTTTCTTTATTATGATATTATATCATGTATAGGTGGGGGTGGGGGTACAGAAAAGATGGGGAATAGGTTGGGGGGTGCATTACAAACACATCACATGTTTAGCATTACAATACAGCATTAAAAATCTGCATGTGGGTGTACAAATTCAGGGTTAAGGTTGTAGGGTTGTAGGTTGAGTAGAGTTTATCTTTGAGTGGGTGGGAGTGAGGATTTTGTATTTGCTCGAGGTTGTATCTCTTCTTTGGTGTGGGTTTCTACCATGGGGTAGGTTGCCTTTATGTTGTCCAGAAAGTCTTTATATTATTAATATTAGAACTCAACGTATATATCCATTAAACCGTAATGGATACAGAAAGAAAAATTGTTTAGGTTAGATTAGCTTACGTAGGTTGTGTATCTTTTTGTTTCTGGTGGTGTCTGAGGTTTTCATGTGTCTCATGAGTGCGGTTACAGTTTCCATCTACTAGTAATGTGCGCTTCCTGTGGTCTATTGTTGCTGCCTGTTGTTGTGTTAGCTAGTGGGAGTTGCGTATCTTGTGTTGGGTGGGGTGAGGGTGTTGGGGAGAGCAGTGGGTGAGAGTCGTTTGTCCTGTGGACGGTATAGGGTATTTCTGTTGGTATGTCGAGTATGTCAAGCGGTCTTTTGTGGATGTGGGTGAAGAATGGGGGGGTAAGGATGGGGGGATAGGGGTGGGTGAGAAGAGGAGGGAAGGGTGGGTGGTAAGCAGAGGGGGCTATGGGGAAGGTGGTGACATGGGGGATGTGTTAGGGGAGGACCGAAGGAGGGGGGTTGTTCTTGGCCGTGGGGGGTAGTTTGTAGGCCCGGGAGGTTATGGTGCCAATTTGGTTCTAGTGAGCCATGGGTCCCAGATCTTGTGATATGAGTTTGTCGTGTCGTGGGCTAAGGCTGACAGTTTGTCCATTTCCATAGTTTTGTTTATTTTGCGTATTATTTCTGGTGTTGTCGGGGTGGTATTGCTACCCCAGTGTTTGGCAATGGTTCTCCGGGTGGCCAACGCGATCCACGCCGATAGTTTGTTTTGGGCCCTAGTAAGGGTCTCATGGGGTTTGGACAAGAGCCATATCCAAGGGTCTAATGGAAGGTTGCTATGGAGCGCCCTATTGACCATTTGAATCATTTCGAGCCAGAGTTAAGCTATGCGTGGGCAGGTCCACCATAGGTGTATATATGTGTCCTGTTCGCCGCATCCCTTCCAGCAACGGTCAGAGGTTGCTATGCGCATTTGTTTCAGTCTCAGGGGGATGGTGTACCAACGGAACATGGTTTTATATGCTTGTTCTTTGTGTGTTACGCATATAGAGATGGCTACCGTGGCTTCCCATATGTCTTGCCAGTCGGATGGCTCTGTCGGGGGGCCTATGTCCCTTTCCCATGCTGCAGTGTATGAGAGGGCATTGGGGGTGCTGGTGTGGTGTAAAAGGCCGTATATGGTAGATATCTGACCCCGCTGGATCGGGGTGTTCATGCACATTTTCTCGAAGAGTGTATGCCTGGTGGTTGCAGTTTTTTGGTTGTTTGGACGGGTCAGGTAGCTCCTGATCTGCAGGAATCGGAAATGGTCAAATGTGGTGAGTGGGGTATTAATTGATAGGTCAGTAAAGGGTATGAGGTGTTGCCCTCGAAAGAAGTGGTAGAATCGGACCAGGTCATTGTCCTCGTATCTCGTGAAGTGTTGGGGGGTCATCCAGGGTTGGAATTGTTTGTTCCGGAGGATTGGTGTTAGTGGGGATGGGGTGTTGATGAGGTTGTATTTTCTGGTTGTTCTATCCCATAGTTGGATTGAGTGGGTAAGTGCTGGTGTTGTGGGGGGGTCTGTGGCCTATCTTGTCTGGGTAGCCAAAGGTACAGGGAGGGGTGATCCCTTCCGAAAAGGTCATGTTCTATGTCGACCCATTGTTTGAGCCCTGCTGGTGCGTGTAAATTCTGAATCTGTGCTAATTGGGCTGCTTGGTGGTAATCCCAGAAGTTAGTGAGTCCCAGGCCCCCCTTTTCTTGTGTGGGATAAAGAGTGTAAGATAAAGAGTGTTGAACGTTTAATTCTAGCCTTTTTTCCTGCCCATATGAATTTGTCAATTCTGGATTGTAGGATTTTGAAGTCCCTTCTGGATATGGGTATGGGTAGAGCCTGGAAGAGGTAAAGGAAGCGTGGGAGCAAGTTCATTTTGACCGAGGCTAGGCATCCCAGCCATGAGATGGACAGGTTTTGCCAAGTGTCTAGGTCTTGGGTGGCTTTTTCCAGTAGATGGCTGTAGTTAAGTTGGTATGTGAGCTGTAGTTCTCCTGGGAGGTGGGTCCCCAGGTATTGTATGCTCTGTGTCGCGTATCGGAACCGATAGTTCATTTTCAGAGTTGCGGATAGGTAGGGCTTCAGTTCTACTGAGGTTGAGTTTGTATCCCGATAGTTTAGCGTAGTCTTCTAGGAGGGCTATTAGTGGGTTTAATGAGGTGGAGGGGTTTGTCAGCGTAAGCAGTAGGTCGTCCGCGTATGCCACTATTTTGTATTCCTCGTTGCGGATTCGGATGCCTGCGATGGTTTTGGTCTGGCAGATTTTCTGGAGGAGGGGTTCTAGTGATAGAGCAGCTCTGTTGTGTGCCATTGCGGATTGTGCAGGAGGGGGGATGGGCATTTGAGATGAGGAGATTTGCTGTGGGGTGGGAGTATGTACCTCTTATGGTTTCTACAAAGATCTCTGGGAAGCCCATTCTATCGAGGGTGGCGAACAGGTAGGGCCAGAGTATGCGGTCGAATGCCTTTTCGGCGTCTAGGGAAAGGAGGAGAGTCGGTTGTCTTCTATGATTTGCTGTCCAAATTAGGTCATAAGTTATTCTGGTGTTATCGCACGCCTGGTGGTGTGGGATGAATCCGACCTGGTCTGGGTGAATTAGTTTGGGGAGGTAGGGGTGTAGTCTGTTGGCTAGGATTTTAGTGAATAGTTTGATGTCAGTGTTGAGTAGTGATCTAGGTGCGACTTGTGAGGTTTAGGGAGTAGGCAGACGTTGGCCTGGAGCATATTTTGGGGTGGAACATTGGGATCTGGCCTAGGAAGGCCTTTATTTTGGCCTGTGTTTGGGAGGGGTTGCGCCTCGATTTGGGATCATGGTCGTACAAGGAGGAGTAGTATTCTTGAAATACTTTCGCTATTTGGTTTGGGAGAGTGTGGGTCTGGCCGTTATTATTATTATATTTATAGAGCGCCGTCAAATTCCGCAGCGCTTTACAATGGGTGGACGAACAAACGTGTAGTTGTAACCAGACAAGTTGGACACACAGGAATAGAGGGGTTGAGGGCCCTGCTCAATGAGCTTACATGCTAGAGGGAGTGGGGTAAAATGACACAAAAAGGTAAGGATAGTATTATACTAGTGACAGTTGCAGAAGAGGAATCAGTCAGGAGCTATTAACAGTTTAATTGATATGCTTTTATGAAGAAGTGGGTTTTTAATGATTTTTTGAAGGAGTGGAGACTGGGTAAGCATCTAACGGAGGAGGGAAGTGAGTTCCACAGGAACGGTGCAGCCCTCGAGAAATCTTGAAGGCGAGCATCAGAGGTGGGAGTACGGACATAAGACAGACGTAAGTCTTCAGCAGATCGTAAGGGCCTAGACGGGACATACTTGTGTATAAGGGAGGATAGATAGGTGGGAACAGCATTATGTAGAGATTTGAAAGCAAGAACCAGAATTTTAAAGTGAGCTCTATATTTTATAGGAAGCCAATGTAGGGACTGACAGAAGGGTAAGGCATGGGAGGTGCGGGCGGACAGGAAGATGAGCCTCGCCGCCGCATTCATAATGGACTGTAACGGCGCTAGTTGGGAGCCTGTAAGACCACTAAGAAGCGGATTACAGTAGTCAAGGCGAGAAAGGACAGTGGAATGGACCAACACCATAGTCGCATCTGGCGTTAAGTAGGAGATGGAAATGACAGGATTTGGCGATAGATTGAACATGAGGCTTGAAGGAGAGGTCGGAGTCAAAGAGAACACCAAGCAGCGAGCCTGCGTGGTGGAGCTGATGGTAGCACCGTTGACTTGGAGGGAGACAGACAAAGGAGTAACAACACTTGAGGGAGGAAAGACCAGAATTTCAGTTTTGGTCAAGTTTAGTTTAAGGAAGTGGGCAGCCGTTGGGTGAGTGTATTTGGGAGATGTGCTTATTGCCAGGGGCGGACTGACCGGTCGGGCACTTCGGACACGGTCCGAGGGCCCGGCCGGGAGGGGGGCCCGCCGCCAGGGCCGCCTTCAGGGGGCCCGGCGGCAGGGCTGGATTGGGGGGGGGACTGCAGGTGCCACCGGGTGGCCAGTCCGGTGGCACACTGTGAGGGGGGGGCGGCCGTTTCATGTTAGAGCCGCCGGACCGGGTGGCAGCCTCGCCTCTCCGGCGGCATTCCGCTCAATAACACTGAAGAGGAAGGAGGAGGAGGAGCATGTGTCTGTCATGCTCCCTGCGGTTCCCACAATTCCCAGCACAGGATGTGGGAACCGCAAAGGAGCATGACAGACACATGCTCCTCCTCCTCCTTCTTCAGTGTTATTGAGAGGAATGCCGCCGGACAGGCGAGGCTGCCACCCGGTCCGGCGGCTCTAAAATGAAATGGCCGGCCCCCTCTGACTAGTAAGAGGGGGGAGAGATGGGGAGGGGGAAGAAAGAG
>OW240914.1:311723555-311925644 GCA_933207985.1 Pelobates cultripes
CGTGCGGGCAGGGGAGGAAAAGAGGACCTGGGAGCTCACCCTGCAGCTCCTCTGGGTCCTTCTTGCGCGAGCACAGAGCGTTGCCGCGGTTACCATGGCAACGTTACTGCTCTTGCGAGAGTCAACTCTAGCCCTGGAGCTACGGGCTAGAGTTCACTCTCAACATTGTAACCCCCATGGATAACCCCATGGATTCCTGGTGGTCGCAGTGGTGAGAGTGAACTCTAGCCCCATAAACACACTGCCCCCACACACACACCATACACATTCACACACTGCCCCCATACACACCATACACATTTACACACATTGCCTCACACACACACATACACTGCCCACCCATATACACACAGACCCCATACACAGCCCCCCATACTAACATTGCCACACACATACACTGCCCACACACTCTACACATTCACACACTACACCCCCACACACACACTGAACCTTTCACACACATTGCACCACTGCTCCTATTCCCTACTACAGCCTCATATCCCAGCAGACCCCAGGTAAGTTGTCAAACTGTTCTTAAGCGGTTTGACTACTTACTCTGGAGCAGTAGTGGTTATTGTGCATGGATTATTTCTTTAAATAATCTACAAGTGCCCCAGTAGCCAGCCAGCCAACCCACAGGCTGCCAGTAGCCAGCCCACAGGCCAGTAGCCAGCCCACAGGCCAGTAGCCAGCCCACAGGCCTACAGCAAGCCACAGGCTTACAGCCAGCAAGCCACAGCCTGCCAGCCGCAGTCAGCAAGCCCACAGCCTGCCGGCAGTAGCCAGCAAGCCCACAGCCTGCCAGCAGCAGCCAGCAAGCCCACAGACTGCCAGCCAGCAACAGTAATTAAGGTAAGAGGAGCCAACTTGGCCTAGGTATCAGCGAGCTATGTTGTGTTGCTATATTGTGAATAGGAACCAGAGTGTTGGAGAGACCACCCTCCAGGCCCCATTAGACTCTAGCCTCTGCTAGAAATCCCCTCCATAGCCCATTAGCCCTCAATTGTAGTTTCTACTGGGGCCTGGAGGCGACTGTTTCCAGCAGGGGATATCTAATGGACGCTGAGATGGCCTCTGTTAGAAAGACCCCCTTCCAAGCCTTTTAGACTCCATTGTAGTCTCTAATGGGGCTTGGAGGGGATTCTTTCTAACACACTCTCTAAAGGACACTGAGATAGCCTCCGCTAGAAAGACCCCCCTCCATGGCCCATTAGCCCTCAATTGTAGTCTCTACTGGGGCCTCGAAGGGCTTATTGCCCTTTTGTTCCTTGTGTCTAAAGATTGTGTAGGGTGTGGCTGGAGGCGGTGCATGGAGGCGGGACAAGGGTGGCGCTTGCTGCAGAGTATGGGTGGGGCCTGTAAGGGGGCCCTTGATTTATTTTGCCCGGGGCCCTGAGGGTTCTCAGTCCGCCCCTGCTTATTGCGCGTCCTTTTGTGGAGTCTGTGGGCTAAGAGCGTGTCTTTTTTTTTGACTTCTCATAAAACATTTATCTGGTGTACTGGAGGGCCTTTTTGGAGTCTTGTGCCATGAATTTGAGAATCTCCTGTCTTTGTGTCTGTATTTGGGTTAGTAGGGCGGGGGTAGGTCCCGTTTTGTGTTGGAGTTCGAGTGTTCTGAGGGCGGTCAGGTGTGTTTCTAATTTTTTAAGCCGTTGATTTTTATGAGCGGAGGCTGCTGCTATCAGTTTGCCCCGTATGACCACCTTGTGGGCCGCCCAAAGAGTGCATGCGGAGGTGACGGAGCCTGTATTTGCGTTGAAGTAATCTGCTATATCCGTTTGGAGATTTTCTCTTATGGACCTGTCATGGAGGAGTGTGGGATTAAGTCTCCACATCCAGTTCTTGATTGTGTGTGGAAGGGTGAAGGAGAGGAGTATTTCTGCGTGGTCCGACCAGGTTATTGATCCTATTGTTGCATTTGTGACGTGTGGGAGTAGGGAGGGGGATATAAGGAACATGTCTATGCGGGAGTATGACGAGTGTGGGTTTGAGTAAAATGTGTAGTCGGCCGCGGTGGAGTATTCTCCAGGCGTCTATAAGCTGTGTGCGGGAGACGAAGGCTTGTAGCATTTTGTCGTTTCGGGTAGAGGGCAGGGGTCCGGTGTGTGTTGTCCTAGGTCTTTGTCTGTCTATTTCTGGTGACAGGGTAGCATTGTAGTCAACCCCTATGATTATGTGGTGGGAGGAGAAGAGGCGGAGGTGCGTCTGGAGGGATTCCCAGAAGTGGGTGTCGGGGTGGGTGGCGGCGTATATTGAGGAAAAGGCAAAATCGGTGGTGTCCTATCAGTGTTATATATCTCCCTTGGGGGTCAGTTACTGTACGTGTGGAGGTAAGGGGGCAGGTTTTACGAACCATTATAGCCACCCCGTTCGTTTTCCCGCGCGGAGAGTTTGCGAGGTGGCACTCTTTGTAGTGTCTGCTCCGGAGAGGGAATACTCTTTTCTGTTCGAAGTGGGTTTCCTGGAGTAGGATTACGTCAGCTTTGGAGCAGTTGGCCCACCGGAGAAGGCGATGTCTTTTGGCCGGGCTGTTAAGCCCTTTGCAGTTAATGGATAGGCATGTGATGTGGGCGGGTCAAACGCCTCCCTTGTCCCCTGGTCCTGAGGGTGGGTTCTGCTGGGATTGTGAGGGCATCCTGAGGTCCTCATTTTGGGCTCTTTAGTCGAATGGGGGGATCTGGGGGTTTGTGGTGGAGGGGGTAGTATGTGTGGGGGGAGGAAGTGGTGGAAAGGGAGAGGTTCGGGGGAGGGGAGAGAGAGAAGAAGGGAAAGTAGGGGAGGTGTGAGGGTGGGTGTTGGGTGCAAACCTGGTCTTATGTTCGTGTCGCCAGGTCGTCTTGGGGGTTCGGAGTGTCTGGTTGGTACCTCATAGGTCCAATGAGGATAGTCGGTGGGTGGAGGGGAGAGTAAGAAGGTGGTTGTACGTCTGTATCTACGTCTCCCTCCTCCCTGTGCATCTGCGTCTCGGGTTACGCACCCAGTTGATTTCTGTGGACAGAGAACAGTTATTGAATGGGTTGGGTGTCTTATTTGCCGCGTAGGGCATTTGGTGTTATGCTACCTTTGTGTCTTGCTTTGTGGTTAGGTTTATGTTGTCTCAGTGCGGTCTCATTTGGGTGTGAAACAGGCATACATATCTTTTCAGAATAACATTAACCATAAATTACATTGTAACTGTAAACTATAAATCAGTACATTTCGCATCCTGTGTCTCATGTGAGAGGGGTATTGGTTGCAGTTATAGTGCAAGATCTCCTAGTGGAGTAGTGTGGTCTGTTCCTCGGTGAGAGGGGTTGAGATGAAGTGATGCCGGGGGTTTTAGTGGAGGGTGCTTGTTATGTTGGGGTCCCCATTCTGGCTTCAAGGGTGGTCTGTTTCATTGGGGGTGGAGGGGTAGGGGGAGTTTGGGGGGGATAGAGTTGGACTCTGGGTACATATATGGTTTCCTGTGCCTTGGGGGTGGGTAGTGTGGATCTAGGTCAGGGAGATTGCAGGTCAAGGCTTCAGTGGATGAGTTGGGCTGCTGCTGGCGTTAGTCTTCCCGTTGTTGACGGGTCTGGTCGAGGTGAGCTCAATGGAAGGAGGGAAGGGGGGCGTGGTCTCTTGAGATGGGGAGCTGCATGTGAATACCTTGGTGTTGTGCAGCGGATTGACATGCAATTAAGTACAATGGAGTAAAATGAATTAAGCATCATTATGGTTAAATCCGCGTGGGTTCAGCTAGATGTCTTGAGTGTGAAATACATCGAGATAGGATAGATAGTATCAAGTCAAATCTGTTTAGGTAAAGCCCGTACCTTCAATTAGATTGGATTGAGGTGCCGGGTCTGCTCTGCTGCACCGGCTGGGCGACAAGCAGTTAATTCCAGTGAGATCCCATAGATTTAGGTTAGATTGCTAGTAAATCAGAGCAGACCAGGGCAGCCAGAGTGAGATTAGATTAAGTCAGCCCAGAGGTGGGTACCCCTACGCTGACCCCCCATACACCACTATGTCCCCAAGTAAGTGAAATCAAGGTAAATGAGCTGAAATTAAGGTAAACTAATTAGCTGCGTAGGTTGTATTGCATTAGGTAATACCCAGTTACCCTCTTAGTCCACTGTTGGTTTCGGAGAGTCCTTCGTGTAGCAGCAGGCTTGAGCGTTGAGCCGAAGGCCCTAAGGTGGTGCGGCTCATCTTGGAGTTCTGGTCATATTCTGAGCCGGGTCTGGAGAGTGTGGTGGATGGAGCTGGTCGATCCAGATGGGTCCCGGTTGAAGGTAGGCAAGAGTCATTTTTTTTTTTGGGGGGGGGGGGTTCGTTAAGCGGAGCCCCGTGGGGGGCGTTGGTCTTCGTGGTGTCTGGGCTTGAGGTAAGGGCCTGGACCCGGTTGACTGCGGGATTGTAAGGTAGGCCCCTGTGGTCAGCTTCGTTGGAGGTCGGTGGGATGGTAGTTTTGATGGGGGTATTCGGTGCGGGCCATGTCCTGTTGTGCTGAGGGTGGTAGTGAATGTTTTACGCACCTCCCGGGCTTGCGGGGTTCTGTGGTCATCATTAGTCCCGGCCTTCAGAGTGTGTCGTCGCTCTCTTGCGACGACATCGTTTGGATCCAGAGATCCTCTCCCGCTGGGCTCTTTGTATGCCGCTTGTGCCCGTGGAGGACAGCGGAGGAGGAGGTAGTAGGGTGAGGCCCAGAGAGTCAGCGAACGGGATCATCTCACTCGGGTTCGTGAGTACGTGGGTCTGGTTATCTGTTTGTACAATTAACTTAAATGGATGGCCCCACTTATATCCAATACCGTGGTGGTTAAGTGTAAGGGTCAGTTGCACCTCGCCCCCTTCTCGCTTTTTCAAGGTGGAGGGGGCGAGGCCTTGATAGAAAACCAAGTGGGCCCCTTGGTGTTGTGACGGGTTTGTTCAGGCGAAGTTCAGGATCTTCTCTTTAACGGCAAAGAAATGCAGGCGGACTATTACGTTCCTGTGGGCATCTGGGTTCAATGCTGGGGGCCTTAGGGCCTAATGTGCCAGGTCTAGGAGCAAGTCTTGGGTGGAAGCCTCAGGCAGGATTGATTTAAACAGGCCTTTGAGTATGGCGTGCAGGCTTTCTGTTGTGACCGCTTCGGGTAGGCCCTGGATCCAAATGTTATTTCTTCAGGATCTGTTGTTCAGATCCTCCAGGCTTTCTTCCATTGCTTCAATTTTAGTGTGCAGGTAAGTGATGTCTTGAGAGTGTGCCTGGGAAGATGTGGTTAGGTCCTTTATGCGTGCTTCCGAGTGGTTGGTCCTGCTTGTCAGGGATTCGATGTCTTCTTTGATTCCGTGAGAGTCGTTTGTCAAGTTCAAGCGCCAGGTGGGACTTAATTTCCGCAGTGGCTTCCCTGAGCATGGTTTGCATGTTGTGCATGGTCAGGTGGCATCAGTGGTTCTGTTATATTCGCTTTCGTCTGAGTCTGTGCCAGTTTCTTCTGTGTTTTGGCAGCAAGATGGCCAGCCTTGTTCTTGCTGTGAGCGGAACATTGTGGCGACCGATGGAGTCTGCTCCTTCTTCTGTTTTCCGCCTCCCATCGCTCTAGATTGTTCCTGGCTGAGCGTGGTGGGGATTGTTTGTTCTCTGTGTGTGATTAAGTCTTTGTGCTTGCGGATGGTGTCGGATTCAATATGCTGGGAAGAGGGAGCTACAGATTTATGCTGCCATCAACGGTCAGGCTCAGCCCCCAAAACTGTTAGCTTTTACTGCAATAAATCACTTATATTTGTTTAGCAATGTCTCAAAACAGCACCCTCAATGTGCAGGTTTTATAGTGTTTTGGAAAGTTACAAGGTCAAATATATGGCTTGGCTATTTCAATTTTTACACATTAAACAAAATTGCCAGATTGGTTATGTTGCCTTTAAGACCGTACGGCAGCCCAGGAATGAGAATTACCCTGATCATGGCTCCCCAAACAGTAATGGTGAATGGGGCCAAGCAAATTTGTGGTTTTGGGGCCTCTGTCCAACCCCTGGGATCTAGGAGGTCGCCTTATAGTTATTCCTGCCTACAAACATTATAGAAGGTACATTGGGAAGAAACGTCCTCCATACATGAATCTTGAAGTGTGGTCAAACTATCCGCACTCAGTGAGGTATTTGCCATCCTGTTCAGTTATCACAGTAAACCCTGCATGTGGCTGGGATTGGACTTTACTTAATCTTTCTGTCCCTTCCACTGACAGAATGCCCTCAGGTCTAAGAGGGCTTACTATTAATGCTGAACTGCATGACAATTTCCTCACAGAACAGCTTGAGTACACTACAGGAACAGGCTGGTCAGAGAGAAGGACGACAAACAGGGGGCTAACAAAATACACCTAAGGCAGCTTTGGAGAGTGATCTGAAGGACCTGGGAAGATACAAATATGAGGCTAGGGACAGATTCTTGTAGGAGGCTAGAGAGAAATGCCTATGAGGGATAATAAGAGATACATAACCAGTCTATAAGAAAGATACGAAGCTTAACAGGGTGCACCTAAGGGGAATTGATAAAATACCTGTATATGTAATATACAATTGCCCTAATGTTCAGTCAGGCCTTAAAACTAGTGAACCTAATGAAAATGACATTTCACCTGTATCTGCAAGGCATGATCCAGAAATATGTTTGAAAACTTCAATTCTTATAATGCTCAGTCAGCTTAAAGGCTTGCAGAAGATCTCAGGAATTGTAAGGAGGGCCATCACTCAGATTTTTTGCACAGTGCACCTGAAGGCCTAAGGCCAGCCCTGTACAGATCACTCATGTTTAGTAAACGTGTTGAAAAGACAGAGTCCAGAACCTTGCTGTATACACTGGGCAGCGCAATAAAATCTTAAAGGCTTTAGGACTTTACAGTATTGTTTTACTATATTAGCTTTGCCCCAGGATATAATAACATTCCTCTGTGGTTTATAGCCAGTAACAGGTTGTGCTTGTTAAAATATACTATATTGGGCTTGTGCATATGTTATAAACATGGTTTATGCTTAATGGAAATAAAACAAGTCATTTCTTTTTTCTTCTGCCTCTAATATCCAAGTCAATAAATCTTGCATGGCTACAAAGACCCTATCTAAGATTTAGCAGATTTAAACATTTCCTTTTATTGCAATTTCTTCATTAAAATCCCTAAACAATAGCAAAGAACGCAAGTGAAGAATGACGTTGATCAGATATTTCTATATACAATGAAAATACCACAAATTATTCTGTACAAGTACAAATATAGAATAGAATATATATTTTTTTAACAACAGATCTTTTTACTGGCTTGATTTCTTTCTACCATATTAAGCAATAATTGGCACTATAAATATATGGTAACAAATAAAAACACCTACTTAAAGTCAGTTGTTTCTATGAAAAACAAAACAAGGTATAATTGTTAGTCAAGCAGTTGCGTAAGTGTAGCATATCGTGCAAGCTAAAAACACTACTTGTTTTTCGTAGCTAAATTTAGCTAAAACAGACAAGAAAAATCAATAAGCCTAACTTCCTTTTTCTACACTTCTTGCACAACCTTATTCAGCAAAACTATATTTTATTGCCACTTCCTTTCTTGTTTTTTTTTTTTTTTAAATTCAATTTAATTTGCTTTTGGTTTTAAAGGACCACTATAGTGCCAGGAAAACAAACTTGTTTTCCTGGCACTTTAGTGCCCAGAGGGTGCCCCCACCCTCAGGGTGCCACTCCCGCCGGGCTGAAGGGGGTTAAACACTTACCTTTCTCCAGCGCCGGGCTCCCTTGGCGCTGGGGACTCTCCTACCTCCTCTGATGTCATTCAGATAATCCATAGAAAAGCATGCTTTTCTATGGACGCTGGCGTCTTCTCACTGTGAAAATCAGAGTGAGAAGCGCGGAAGTGCCTCTAGCGGCTGTCAATGAGACAGCCACTAGAGGCTGGATTAACCCTAAAGTAAACATAGCAGTTTCTCTGAAACTGCTATGTTTACAGCAGGCTGGGTTAATCCTAGATGGACCTGGCACCCAGACCACTTTATTGAGCTGAAGTGGTCTGGGTGCCTACAGAGGTCCTTTAACCACGGAACAATGTATTAAATTGATAATAGGAAAGACAGACAAAAACAAACAGGGAAAGAATGAAAAGTCTGCAATTTTTAAGGAGAATGCTAAAACAAAAAAACAAAACAAAAAAAAAAAGATATTTGAAAATTAACAAAAATAGGATTTTTCATATAAAAATGCAGAATTACTCATTTATTCTTTAAAAATATATTTTCTAAATAAGTTTGCTGGAAGGACATTTTTTATATATACGTCTGTGCTTTTTGGCCTAGGGGGGATTTATTCAATTAACAGAATACGGTGGTGAATTGAAACAACATTGTTAAAAAGTTCAATTTTCAGAAACTGAAAAGTGTATTAAAACTTACAACCACAATTTTCAGTACCTGCTTGAGCCATTATTTTGATGAGGATAATGATGTCTGTGCAATTAAAACATTACCTGATCTTTACATGTTTACGTGTATCCTTAAGGGGTTAAAGAAACACTCCAAGGACTATAACCATTTCAACATTACAGGATGTTTGATTAATCATATTCATAATATAACTTACCTCTATATTATGCACAATATCATATAAAACTTTTTTTTTTTTAGGCTATGCATTTTTTCACTTTCCACGTGGATTGTTATTTAATTTCTCTTTTATTTTTATTTTCTCTGCACACCTATTAAATATATTCTGATTACGTAACTACAGATGGAACAATCGGAAAGCCCAAAATCTGTGATCTTTTCCTTAACATCTCAGTTCTGATCAGAATGTATATTCTGCTTGTAGCAAGGTAATAAATGTCAGTGCTTACATAGAAAAGCCCAATATGACAGCACAAAACTGAAATGTCAGTAAATATAAAATATTTGAGCTTTCATCCATTGGGGACGTCTATCTCAAGGTTATCAGTCAGGCAGTGGCCTTCACGTCGTAGTCTATGTGATATTTGGACAAGACCTCACTGGACTTAATGTATCTTTGACTCGTGGACCAATGGTAACATCATGAAGGTGGGAAGAATGTAGCAAAGAGCATTGACTAATCTGCATTGCATAAGTTTTGTACCTTTTTTTATCCATCTCGATGTCCTTAACCTGCAACTTGAGAATTGAAGTCTAAAGATTTTAACACAACTCTCTTAGTGAGAAAAATGTCAGGATTATATTGATCCAGCACGCAGAATAGTGTTACACCCTAGAACTAAGAGTAACTTCTTACCGGGCCTTAGAATGGCCAGACTTAACATACCCGAGAATAGTCAGAAAACTACCCGAGGTCAGGGACACAGAGATAAGGAAAAGCCAAAAGTCAAGGGTACCAGAAATCAGGGAAGCCAAAGTCAAAAAACAGAAAAACACAATCAGGAACACACTCTCGGATAACCATCTAAGGGAGACCATGACAGAGCAATGAGCTAAGGAAAAAGTGAGTTTAAATAATGCTCTTGCAGATCCAATTGGCTGTACCTAGCCCTGGACTCCAAAACATGCGTGTGCGTCCTTTGCGTGACGTCACCCACATGTCAACGTCTTCTTTACGGAGGACGGACGTGGGGCTATATAATTGTGTGGGTCCGCATCGACCGGCGTGCACTGACATGCCGCACAAGCCAGGCATCATGGCAGAAGACCGCCGAGCGGCACTCGCCTCGATCTTCGGAAAGGTAATTATCTCCGTTTTTGCCACATGGATACGAAGGATACGTAACAAAACCACTAGAAAATTACCTTGCCTGATACAGATACGAGAGCACACCGCACACATTTTATTACACGTTGCACATCATTTGAAATTTTGAACTCACTTGTTTATTCTAACGCCTCGATTTAATATTCTAGGATAAGCTTTTCAAATGACTTTATATTTTTGGATTCGATTTTAAGTTATTTAATATTTTGATATTTTTGGATATATTTATATTTTTTATTATATATGTTATACTTCATTCAAATCATTTTAAAAGATTAACAAAAAGATATGAGATCTTTGTAAAGCTTATCCAAAAATAAATAAAAGGGGGTTTAAATTAGCTTAAAAAAAACATTTGAAATTTCAACGTTGCTGGTTGGTTTGTTGGAATGAAACATAACAGAAAGTCAGACTATGCATTAGAAATTCTGATTTTTTTGTTTTTAAATTGTGATTAATTCATTCTGGTCATACTGTTTTCTGCTAAAATAAAGAATAACAGCAGGTCTGTGTGGTTTGATGATAAATCTAATAACAGTATGTTATTTTCTATTGAGTGATTGCGCAGGAAAGTCAAACATTATGCCACCCTCTACTCAAAATATATTCAAAGCATCCAGAGTACTTTCAGAACATATTGATAAAAGCTACATGCTCTCTACAATAATGTAGAAATAAATAAAAAATCTTAAAATTACAAATTTTAAACTCCTGTGACAGGATATGTTGGATTGGCTTTTTTTTGTATTAGTTGTCTTTAATTCCTAATAAAAAAAAAGTCAATAATTGTTAAGCTCTCCAACTCTCCCTCCAAAAGATAGATTTTAATGAAAAACACATTGCAAATTATCCACACTTTCTCAAAGTATGGTCTCCGTGGATTCATGTCTTTCCTCCTTCCATTGGGGTAGTTAACTTATTACAAAAATGTACTGTTATTTAACATTACGTGTATCTACAAACCAGGTTAATCACTAACCCACGTTTTCTGGCGGATTTACGAACGGGCAGCACATGGCAGCAACAGGGTCCTTAGATGTGGAGAACACAGACGCCTGTATAACATGAGAACATAGTACTTTGATGTGCAAACCATACTTTTTCAAGCCAGTACCCATTTAAAAATACCATAGATGCCTACTTATATGGTAGAGGTGCAGTTGAGACATTGCTGATTTGTAAATGTCCACCTTAGCACTACCATCTTACAGGTCAGATTCATCTGACATCAAAAATGTTATCACTTAGTGTAATCCTGCACAAATCATCTTCTACATGCTCTATAAATAGATGCTATAGGCATCTATAGCGCAAAATAGGAAAAAACAATGCCTGTTCCCATCAGCCATTGCAAGTAACCGGACAGAAAACGGAAAGAGCGGATTGAAGCCTCTTGATTAACTTTTTGATCTTGTAAATAAATGGTAATTTCTATGGCAATATAATAGGCAAACAATGTAATTAAACCGATCATATTATTCAGTCAGGAAGAATACATTTGCTTTTTTCAATTTTATTCACGTTTCCTTGGGTATAGAAATGAATATCCAACTAAACTGTATTAATTTATTAAAGGGACACTATAGTCACCCAGCACACTTCATCTCAAAGAAGTGGGTGCAGTGTCCCTGTTTTTGTTTAACCCTGCAATGTTTTAAAATATTGCAGTTTAAAAAAATAAATAAAAAAAACTGACATACTGACGGCCACTAGAGGCACTTCTGCTGCATTGAGCAAGTTAAACTCATGTGAAGCTGAAGCCATGTAGGAAAGAATTCAATGGTTTCACATGGGTAAGTTTGAATGCGTGTGGTGCTTGCCATACATGCACATTAGATCATCAATGCTCTTCTATAAAGAGCATTGGATTGGCTATCGCTGGAGGCATGCAGGAAGCTAGACAAGAGGCGGGGGCAAGGTAAGTAAATCTTTAATTCTTTTTAAATTTTAATGCACATGGTGGGGAGGACCTTAATACAGGGACACTATAGTGTTTGGAATTTAGATTTGTAATTTTAAAGCTGTAGTGTTTATTTAACCTTGGTGATATAAAAAGATCATTCCAGTCTGCCAGGAACTAAACCTGTGGCACTAAAGCTAGCTGACATACCATAACCACCGCTCTGCATCTCAATGACTTGCGCAAACTTTTTGAGTAGAAAATTGTCAGCTTTCAAAAGAAGTCAGAAAAAAACGTCTTCTCTTAAGAACAATTCTCATTGGAAATGTATGAAATTCCACTTATGTAAGCGTTTCCTAACCACCCACTATGGATATTTACACGTTGGGTTTCAAACTAACACATATGCCCACTATGTGCTTAAAGGAGTGCCAATCATTCAGACAACCTACTCCCAAATCCCTTTGGGATCACTTACTATAATGAAACTCAGTAAAAACATGGTCATTATAACCTTTCACCTCACTCAAAGGAATCCCCCCCCCTTTTTTCTTTTTTTTTTACAAAGTACCATGACAATTAATTTTACATGGTGTATTTTTCTCATCTTTGATCCTTAGGTATTTTGGTCATGCACTATCAAAACTCTTTTAATGGCTGGTTAGCAATTAAATAGAAAAGTCTGTTTATGCTGTCAGTATCATTGATAGAAAAAACAGATGTTTCACAGCTGACATGAATTTACAAGGAAAAAAAATGGCTTCCTCTTACCTACATACTCTGATGAATTTTCAAGACTTGTACATTATACAGATATACAATAAGATTTTACTCAGTTCTTCTAATTAAAGGTCACAGTACGGAGAAAAATAGCGCATCTGGTGGGAGAATGCTGAAGTCATTCAGTCTCTTTCATTTAAGATCAGAATTGTTACGTGTGTATAAAAAGTTAATCTAGAACCAACAATGACTAGCCATAGAGGCCCACTTCATAGTGATGGAATAATAATATGTATTTTTCCAAAAGGAAACATTACTTTCTTGACAATAGTAAATAACCTTGTTTTTCCACTACAAAAAGCCTTCTGATTGAGCAGCGATTACAGTTTGTTTGTTTTTTTGCCACGAGAATAACACAACAGCTATGATTTAATAAAAATTGTAAACTTAAAAAGATCTTATTGTGTTCACCTTCCGACCTGGGCCTTTGTTGGATACAATACACAAAATTATTTAATATTTTTGTATAAACTTTTACAATTATATATTATAGAAAATATTTAAATTATGTAATATTTTGATATTTTTAATATATATTTTACATATGGTATATTTTTTTATATTTTGATATGTTGAAAAAAAATATTTCCAAAAGTATTAAATCATTTTGAAAGTTTACCCAATAATATTAACATGAAAACAATACACCATAAAGTATTACAAAAAAAAAAAAAAGTAAGAAAAACCATAAAACAAACCAAATATAGTATTCTGGAAAGCATATAAGTCAGTAACCCACAGTCAGGGCAGGCAGCAAGCAAGGATTGTCAAGTAAAACTGGGTCAATTCCAGAAATGAGGAACACCGAATATGCCAAAACGGAACATCAACAGGAACAACCACAAACTGGCAAAGGGCCAGAGGAGAGCCTTCCTTCATTTTAAAGGCTGTGAAGATATATTCGAGCGCCAAAGTGGTCTTAAAAAATGATCTGAAAACCTGTCACTCAAAGAAACAGTAGACAATTCTAACAATGATAATGTGATAACCAGGCTAGGTTAACACAATTAACACTGAGATAATTTAATTGTTAATTTTCCAGAACTGACCAATGAATTTTCTGATTGGTTACTACAAATTGTGATCATCATGTCTGTGTGCACTATGTCAATTTAAGATTGTTTACAAGTCTTTTCTTTGCTGGTACAGGAGTAAGTAAAGACTGAGCAAAATTTGAGCCTCCTGTCTAAAATAAAATTTTAGATTTTTAAACCAAAATGGCTAAAATTATGCTTTATTGAACAACCTGAGAGTCTAGCGAAGGACATGTTAGGGAAATGTTAAGATCCTTTAAATAAAAATAATGGAAAGCTGAATATGAACAAGGTCTATTCATTAAACCACGAATTATAAAAACTTAATAAAAATATGTAAACATTTAAGCCAAAATAGGCATTGCATTTACTACTACTACTACACTATTTTTGACAAAAATACTAAATTTTCAGATTAGTAAATAAACCCCAATGAATTAGAATAATATTGTTATAGTGTGAAAGAAAGCGGTATAATTTAAGCCATGCAAAAATCCGTATTTATGGTTCCATTCTGGGCCTATAATTAAAACAACACAAAAAAAATATACGTTTTTCTTCCCCAGATAAACCTGGTAATCCCTACCTAAAGACCAGTATAACATAAAGTTAAATAACATGCAGCTATAACTCAAGTATGATACAGCTACAGAGAATCATTGGTTACAATCAATACATTTTTCTAGATTACGCGCTGACTAGCCTTATTTTCTACTATCAATTGATCTTGAAAGGCGAATCATGCAGAAAATTCAGTTATCCACAAACGTTATGCCCTTATTGACAGCAGGCAACAGATGGTCTACTGTGTTTCTACCAAACAAAAAGGCCTTACCAACACAAAATATATATAAATAATGTTGACAGCAATATTAAAAAAAGAGGTATACTACCGCTAGATTGAAATATTTTGTCATGTGACATTAGCAAATGTAATTAATCAATTTCGAAGACGAAATCAAAGCAGACTTAAAGTCACATTAATGTCATGTGTACAAGCAATTCCTTTAAAAAAGCTGAACTAAGTTTAAGTCTCAAGTTGATGAAGAGTGGAGCAGAATAATTTAGCACTCTTTGGTGAATAAACACCATACTTTAACACTTTTTATATTAAAACATTTGTCCTATATACACTTGATTGGCTCAAGACTGCAAGATAATACAAATATACAAACCACTAATTAGGCAGCTGTAACTCTGTATACAAAGCATGCAGACATGATGAAAGGGTTTTCTATCCAAATTTAAATGTGATAACCAACATGGCAGTAGAAACACTTACAGAAATGCTAGTGAGCAGTAGATTTGTAGGTCTATAACAAGGAATTATGCAAAATTCTAAAAGTGGAACAATCAAACGGACATTCCCGGGTTAGAAAGTGAAATGTGAACATAGTCACATGATATCCCTTTAAAAGGAAGAGACTAATGGTCAGGTCTGCACTAAAAAAAGGAACCAAACCCCCCCCCCCAAAACTTTAGAAATAAAGCAAATTGACGTAAAAAAAAATAATGTAAAAATAGGAATGATTTTATTAATGAAACTTGTACAAAATGGTATTGTTCTTCTTACAATAAATTACAACAGACATACTTTTTGTTTTTTAAATTGTGCTTACAGAAAAACCTTGTAACATAAGACACACACACACACTTCACTCTGGATCTGAAATTTGCTGTTGATTTTCAAGGAATTCTTTCAGCTTATCTTCTGTTAAAGTCAGTCGTTGCTCCAGAATTGAAACCGTCTGCAAACACAAAAGTAATTTTCATTAAAAAAAGATAAAAAGTACTTGTATTTCTAGGGATGAGCGTATTTTATTTCCAGTCTATTTAATATGACAATTAATTATATTCCAGAGATGAAACAATTATTGTAATTATTAGAATTCCTTACATATTCTATGCAGATTACAAATTAATTGAGCTGTTTAAATTACCTTCTCTTGCCCACTGCTCATATCCATATTGCTAACTCACAATTACAGGACTTCTCTAGAGCAGTTCCGTTCCTATGTTCTCCCATCAGACTCTTCCCTAGTCTGCAATCCTTTAAGAAATCCCTTAAAACCCATCTCTTCAGTATAGCTTATGGACTCCGAGGGTAATTGCCACTTCTTAATGATACATCCTACTCTCTCAGCTTAAAGGTACATTATAATCACCAGAACAACTACAGCTGAATGTAGTTGTTCTGGTGAGTAGAATCATTACCTTCAGGCTTTTTTCATGCAAACACTGCCTTTTTATAGAAAAGGCAGTGTTTACATTGCCTCTAAGGACACCTCCAAGTGGCCACTCCTCAGATGGCCACTGGAGGTGCTTCCTGGCTCAGTGCTGCCGAAAAAGCAGCTCTGTCGTTCATCGTCCCCACGCTCTGCATGTAGACGCTGAATTTCCCTCATAGAGATGCACTGATTCAATGCATCTCTATGAGGAGGTCCTGATTGTCCAAAACCCACCCCATGCCGATTTTACCATGCGGCGATGGAAATAAGGTGAGTTTTACAATTTTATAGGGGGGGCTAAGGTGGGTGCAAGCCACCTAAATGGTGGGTTAAACACTACAGGGTCAGGAATACGTTTGTGTTCCTGAAACTATAGTGTTCCTTTAACCCCTTAAGGACACATGACATGTGTGACATGTCATGATTCCCTTTTATTCCAGAAGTTTGGTCCTTAAGGGGTTAATTAGTGGGTCCACACTCCCCTTTACTCTCACCTTCAATTTTACCACTTTCCCACCATGTCACGTTGGATGCTATCCCCCACACTACCCATCCTTCTGTGTTTTTATACCCCACCTCCTTTAGATTGTAAGCTCATTCGAGCAGAGTCCTCATCAACTTATTGTTCCTGCCAAAATTTATATTATTGTAAAGCGCTATAGAATTAGTTGGCACTATATAAATTACAATAATATTAATAACAAACATTATAATAAATCTAAGGCTAACACGATGAAGTTTGGGAGAATTTATAATATATCTAAAAGTATGGATGATCAGAGCTAAGCCGACTCTTACAACAGATTCTCTCAGTGAAAGTATGGAAGCACTACGACTGCATTGTATTAATGCATAGCATGTGGACTATTTTGTTTTTTTTGACCATCTATATTTCTAAATGTTTACTGTAAAAAGGTGGTTGAGAAGGAAAAGGGGTGGGGAAAAATAATCACATCAATAGTATCAAGTAATAGGATAGAAAGAAGCTATTGATAATTCAGTATGTTACCAAGTAGAAGACTCAGTACCTTCCACTACAAAGAGACATTTAAATTGTGGGGATCCCCACTGGACCCCCAGGTGAAACTCTCCTAAAGCTAGGGAGGCTGGATGGGCCTATATAATTAAATAAAACAACAAGATATAAAATTTGTGTGTGTGTATGTATATATATTTTTTTGCATTTTTGATGTGCATGAGTGACAATACATATTGGTAAGGCATGTCAGCGACAGAATTAGATAAAGAGGGTGAACAGAACATGGCAAAAAACACTGCACGTTTTTATAATACGGTAATGTGTGATCAGGCTGATAGCAAATAATGCAAAACAACGTAATAAGAGCATGACGGTTACACATGAAAATAACTGAGAGGCTGGCTTATGGAATATATTTTCCCTTGATTGTAACCATCACTATCCACAACTACTTTGTACTCTCTCTGATATGGCAACATTGAATGTACTCTCACTTTTACAACTTCCATGTGTGTAATTGTTATACCATGAAAAAAATATAATAAATAATAATAATAATAATAAAAAAAAAAACTGAGAGGCTAACACATTTGATAAATTGAGTACTGCCACTTAATAAAAGCTCATCTGATACCCAGCAACAAAATGTTCTGCCCCCACAAATACTATGGCCCAAGTCTCTTGGAAAATGCTCCACAAGCCCCAAACTTTCATACAATCCTTCACACATTTCTCACGGGTTCGATCACAGTCAGCGACCAGAACAGGGACCCGGGGGTCTGCTGCCAGGATGTTTCTTGCCGTTTAGAGAGTAGGTCTGGGGAGTAGTCCCCATCCAGATCGTGGCCTAGGTGAGTGGTGGCTGGTACTAGACCTTAGATGTCAAGGTGTCTGCCTCCGCTGCTTCCTCTGTTTCTTATCTGGCGATGCCAAGGCTAGGCAAGCTAGAGCAGGCTGTGGTGTGTAGCCATTGTCAATAGTTGTAGGCCTTGAGCCACAAAGGCTTGAACTGGGCCCTTGAGACTAGAGTGTCTGCCCCAGCTTCTGTCTCCGCTGCAGTACTGGCGTTGGCGTGGTAAGGCCACCCGAAATAGGCTATGGTGTGTAGGTGCGTCCCAGAGTCACACACTTCCATCGAGTTTGAGCTCAACAGGAGTTTTGTGAGGAGCACACACTCTGGAATTAGAGGCATGACAGCATTTAGTAAAATGTCAAGGCAGACCTCTTAGGTGGGTCCTAACTGGTTAGAGCTAGGATCCACCTAAGAGGTCTGCCTTGACCGGCAGGTGGGCATACCCTCTCATGACCATTGGAGGGAACTAAAAACCTCCATTTGTTTAAATATACATAGAGATTTGGGAAAGAGTGCAGGTAACTTTTTCTTCTGGTTTTTACTGTATGTATTTGGGCTGATATGTACTATGGTCGTTGCTGCCGCCCAGGAGTAATGGGAGTTTGAGCGCAAGACTTGTTTTTTTGTATTTAGTAAAATGTGTAGTATTAATTTCCTGTAATTGCAAAAGCCTCTGAGAATGACCTTCTGTGATACTTATTTGTAATACTTCTTTAATTGGAACTCAACTGCAGAAACAATAAGTTTCACCTCCTTTTATATTGAAGTGAACAAGGTTGACTGTATCTTTAAATACACATGCAGGGAAGAAATGCAATGCTAGTTCCAACTTAATTAAGATGGAATGATTTATGAAAATTATGTTAATGAAGCAGGACAGGCTTGCAATTAGAATAAATTGATATTTGCAGGAAGAATTAGACTTAGTAGCAATCCCTTATTGACAAGAGAGAATTTTAGTGAAATTTAAATACTGTATAAATTAATTAATATGAATTGGTTTCCTTGGCAAAAAGGTTTACTTAACTTAGAGGCAGTTCTGGCAATGGAAGGGTTAATTCACCTAATGGAGGAGAAATTAGGAGTCTCTATTAATAAGCTGAGCGTTAGGAGTGGAGAGTAAGGAAGTCCGTTTTTACTAGCCGAGGTCTGGGTGTGGAGAAGGTAGAAGTCCGTTTTTACTAGCCGAGGTCTGGGAGTGGAGAAGGTAGAAGTCCGTTTTACAAGCCGAGGTCGAGAAGTGGAGAAGGTAGAAATCTGTTTACAAGCCGAGGTTGGGAGAGGAGTGGAGCCGGTAGCATCAAGTAGAGCAGCTGATCTCAATGCAGCACCTGAGTGAATAATCCAGCCCTTTGAATCTGGCGCGGTCTTCCTAAGTATCGTGGAAGGACCGCGTCAGAGAAAGAGGCGGGGCTAAGTGCCGTGAACCCGGAAGTGGGTTCCGGCGGCAGCATGAATGATAGAGTATACCTGACACCTTCTAAATTGCATGTCTATGCCCATATTTCTTTCTGTTCATTTTATTTTTATTGACTAATTTGATACAGGCAGTTCTACAGGCATCGAATATTTTAAGATCATGTACAGCATAATGTTTAAACTATATAATGACAAATGCAAGTGGAACTTTAATGTGGTTACATTTATCAACTGTACAAAGTATTACTGATACTGCTTTGTAACATTTATGTGACTCTTATGTCCAGCATGTTAAGAGTACTGCTTCTCCACCGGGGGGACTTTCCAATTTCAGTTACATTTTTGAAGCAAAATTTTAATGCAGTACCATATTCTATAATATTTAAATTTTCTGATGTTGACAATGGGATTTTTTTTCAATTTACCATAGTAATAGCTTAGCTTCCCACCTTATCAAAAACCCATCTGCTACTATGTGCCTTTCAACCCCTAGACTATCTTTTCTATTAATCACATAAAGGTATTCAGAACAAGCACCCTTATTAGGATATATGTACATTTATTGTAGGATATAGATATATTTACTACATTTGTAACATATGCATTCTTGGGGTAGAGTGAGGGGGAGGATGGAGGGAAGAGCTTTAAAAGCTAAAGCCCCGGGATGGGGGTTCTGTAGCCCAAGAGCTCATCAGATAGCTATGTACTAGAGCTTTTGTCAGCTTATATTAGGTGGGAGTTAATCAAAGTAACTCAGCAGAACTTCAGTACATTCTTGCCGACCACAATTCTAGAGTAATAAGCAGTAGGGCTGATGGGAGATGGGGAGAGAAACACAAGTGGGGTTTAAGAAGATGGGAAGATAGAAAAAAGTTTTTTTTAAGAGGTAGGACAGAGAGAGACAAATAAAGGGTTGGTTAGGGAGATGAGGAAAGAGACAAGGTGTTGACGTGATATAAGGGGAAAAAAAAGACAGGTCTGGGGGTGAATTATATAGGATTTCAGGGATGGTTTTGGGGATTGGCATAGGTTGCAGCCTGTAGGGAGGGTTTATGACAATGTGATGTACGCTAAAGTTTCATGAGATTTTAGAATTTAGTTCCTTATTTGTAACCAATTAATATGTGTAGTCTATTGATAAATTATTCAAAGGATTACTCTTCTTATCCTTCATCTGAGTTATATTTGCTTCCTTTCACACCAATGGTTTTGTTTGCATGGCAGGGTTCTTTAGTGCATTACACTTGGACCTCTGCTCATTTGTTGTAATAACATCACTTTCTATACAGCTATAGTTACCTATGCTTTGATGATCTCCAATCACATAACAGGCAGCGCATGCAGTGTTAAGCCATTGTAGCATACAATCAGCATTAATCTTTTACTTGAAAATGTTCCACAAAAAAAAAGCAAACAAAGCAGTACTCAATTGTAACATTTACTTTACATTGTCTGAAGAACACAATATTCCAAATCATGCTAATGAAGAGGTTAGATACGGTGAATTGTAGTGAACTGATCATTGAATTGTGAAAAATTTCAACCATGGTTGTAGTCACAGATTAGCATTTTTGTCCTAAATTTTAAAATTCAGTTTCCAATTCCCTATAATTCAGTGTCTAGTGAATAACCCTGTGTATATCTAACTAGCTCATATTATGAGGTCAAAGCAACGAGGTTAATGAGGAAACATAAAAGATCAGATACATATGTATGTTTTTTTTTCTTGTTTCTTTTATGGCATTTCAGTGGCTGCAATCATGCAAGAGAATACATTATGGGTAACTATACATGGTGCTGGATATGGGGCTGTGAAGAGAAATGGAGGAATATTTAAGGAACAATAAACAAATAAAAACAATCTAGTACATACAAAATGCATTTTGTATGTACTAGATTGTTTTTATTAATTTGTTTGTTATTGCCTTTTGTCCCTGAGGAAGTCTGCATGGTGACTGGACGAAATGCGTAGGACCTATAGTTCCTATTTGCATGCTGGAATGCACTGAAACGTTCCTGACATCCACTGTTCCCTCTAAGGTGTGCGCGCATACACCCATTTTCGAGGTAGCGCTACCTCTGTATGATGCCGGGAGCCGTAATAGGACGTCACTCCGGGCCTGGCATTACTATAGAGGGTACACGAGGGAGCAGAGAGCAAATAGAAGATCCCTCCTCACTGAACCCCAGGGAAGAAAATCCCCACTGGATACCAGGGAAGAAAATCCCCAATAAAACCCAGGGAGAAAATCCCCACTGGATACCAGGGAAGAAAATCCCCAATAAAACCCAGGGAGAAAATCCCCACTGGACCCTCAGGTGAAAATCTCCTAAAGCTAGGGAAGCTGGATGGGCCTATATAATTAAATAAAACAAGAAATAAAATAAATTTCTGTGTATGCGCAAAAATGTGTAAATGTGTGTGTGTGTGTGTGTGTCTGTCAGTGAGTGTTTCAAATCCATGAGATTGTGTGTATCATTGAGAGTGTGTCTGTGTGTTTAAGAAGTATTAGTGTATATTTCATCATTTATTGGACAAAGAGCTCCTTTTGAAAACTGAAAAATCTATGGGTGACATTTCTCCATATAATGTTTGCTATTGGTGTCTGCTGAATTGTTGTTTGTTTCTCCAGTGTGCTTTGGACATATCCCATCATATCAAGATTATTTTTTGTTTTTAAGAAGCATTAATGGATATATCACAATTTATAGAGAGGTTATTTTGCAAATGCTATGGTGACATGACATCACTCCTCTCCATGTAATGTTTGCTATAATTGTGTCAGCTAAATTTGATTTATGTGTAAGAAGCATTTAATATGTATATCACCATTTATTGGACTGCATTCACGGTTTCTGCCCATGTTGATAAATAAAAATGCTTACCCAAATACAGTCAACAAGCTACCAGTATTATATTTTGGCTGAATGAAAGGTCAATTTGTTTTATGGATATGCTATTTACTGTAATGAAGGTGGGGCTGAAGCTTTGTGGTAAAGCAACAAGCTAGATATTTATATTGAAAATGTTTAATCGTGTGTACCCTGTCAGTGCAGTCGCCCCCTGTTGCTTTACATGGACTGTTGGACAGACAAAAATGGAGATTAGCATAGAGGTTTGTCTGTCTGAATGACCTTATAGTAATACTTTTGAGTAACTACTAATACTACATTATCATGCAGTAATACTGTAAAGTAGTGTTATTAACCATGAGAGAGGCTGCGCTGTAGCAAAATTATCGAGAAACTATTTCAGGCTTCTATTCGCAAAAACATTCAGCATGCACAAAATGTAGAATCTGGAAAAAAAAATTTTGCACACACCAACGAAAAAGAATTAGAGAGAACATTGCTTACATCACATGATACGCCTGCTTCCTTCTATATCTGGTAAGTATGTCTGGTTGATCTGCTAAATGGTATTAAACTATGATGTTCTTTTTTCTTTAGATTTGAAGCCTGTGACGGACTGCCTGGCACCCCGGGTGCCTCCGCCAATCGATGCTCCTAGTGCTCACTGAGGACTCCAAGCACTCCACCAGACACCATCAGCACTGTAGCCCCTGCCACAGCTTGGCTGGGGTCTCGCCGTTCCTTCCGTTCGCCCTGGACCCAAGACCAGGATCCAGCTTCTAGTGGGTGAACCTCTCCTACTCCAGAGAGTATAGCAGGAACAGCTCTTATAAGAGCTAGTGATTAGAACCCAGGGGAGTATAATGAGTATAGCAATCCCCAGAGTGAATATGGCTGTCCCCTCCACACATGAAACACGGCTGAGGGTTGAGGGTGTAGAGGAACGGATTTTAATGGTGCCACACGTGGCCTAATATGACAATGCCTATGCAAGGGGTATGCCCACGTGGACCTTATGGGGAACTGAGTTACAATATACACAGACCAATAAGAACAGTATTCCAATGCACGACACTCCCACACATAGCATACAATCCATCCCCTCAGCCTGGGAGATAATTGAGTCAGATACTGTATTAACCCAATTATCTCCAGGCAGAAAAAACACATTTCTATAAAGTCCCAAAAGTACCTTATAACACATAATATCCTCACAAATGTTACATCCTCTAATAGCCCTGATCTGGGTGACCAACATATCCAAAAATCACTCAAATCAGTTCAGGGATTCAGGAATTCTATGGAAGTAATTTATGACTGACCGCAGGCATGGTCCCATGCCCAAAACAGTTCCAGAGAATCAGGGCTTGCGGTTGGTCTAATTCGGTAGTTTGAAAACAAACAAACTACAGAACAGAGTCAATAGTCTTACCCTGTAACTTGTTCGCCTCATCTAGATGAATGATCTCACCGAACAGTGCCCTTCTAAGTTGAATAGAATCGAACGCAGGCGATGATAGAAGTCCAGCGGTGTTCGGGAGTTTCTGCATCCGATTTTGGTTCCATGAGATTCACACCCAAACACCGATGCCTGCGTTCATGCGAACAAGATGGCCGCCACCTCGTGGTTGTCCATAGGAATTGCGGCCACCCAGACGAACAATTAGAACACTGCGGTGAGAAACGTTCCAAGTTGTTAATAGGTGTTAACAAAGTTCCAGGGTGGTCTGTGGTTCGTGCGGTTGTTCAGTAATTCGAAGTGCCGCTTCAAAAGTTTGAAGGTCCAAAAAGGCACACACAGTGGTTTTAATCAGGGTTTTGACACAGGGGCCATCGTCACAGGTTAGGAGGCTGGCAAACAGGCCCCTCCAAAAAACAGTGGCGAGGTTACTTTCACCACAAAGCCGTATTCCCATACTTTTGTTGTATATCTAAAGAGGCTGTAAGCTTTTGGTATTTTTTTGTAACGGAATTGATCATTTGAATTGACATAGGTCAGTAATTTGATTTTGTAACTGAATTGATCCTATTTCTTTATATATTTTGTTACGCATTGCTATGGCTGTTCTGACTGCTCTCTTTCTTTGCAGTATATTCTCCATCGTCAAGTTTTTCCCAACTATGTTATTTTTACGAAGATTAAAAAACCTGAATGAAGCAACATCTATCTTCTGCTACTAAACAGTTTTCCTACTTGGCAGGACACCAAGCTGTCTTTCTTAAGTCCAAGTCAGGCATACTTCTTCTGACAGATCAATCAGTCTCACTCACTGCTCTTTATCTGCCTCTCACTTAAACAAATCTCTTGAAGGGCTCCAGATTTTCCCCAGAACAACACTGACTGCAGCATTCTTACTGTTTTTTGCATTTCAAGCTTTATCCAAACACTCAACCAATTGCCACCTTGCTATGTGTGTTATCTGCTTTTACTCCCTCAATACCTTCAGTGTCCCAGCACAAAGCCTCTGATCTCAGGAATTCCTTTCCCCATCACTCAACAGCTACAACCTCCCCTCCCCCCCCCCACTCAACATAACAAAACACGCAGACACTGAGTTGATATATATATATATATATATATATATATATATATATATATATATATATATATATATATATATATATATATATATATATATATATATATATATATATATATATATATATATATATATATATATATATATATATATATAAAAGAAGACAAAGTGTAAGCATATTGTAAATATGTTTGTCTCGCTTTATTACTCTTCCCCATATTGTAACATGCACAAATAAACAATGTAATGCAAAACAAATATTCTGCAACGTAATTATAGGATAATACCAATAAAAGAGCAATAGAAATGTGCATAACTAGAATACTATGCTATAATACTAGTACAAGACTTTGTATACTTTAGTTGCTGTTAAAAACGTTGACATTTACACAGGTGCGCAAGTGCATTTTTTTTTTTTTAAAGATAATAGAGAAAATGTCAAAATAATTGTGCAGTGAACCAAGAGGCGGAAATAATGTTCGTATGATTATAGGTCATATATGGAAATGTTAGGATCTGTGTACACTGAGTTTGTGTAGTTTTCTATTCTCATAACTTCTGGATTACATTAACCTAATCCGCATGTCATGTGACGTGCCAAGGACGATAAACCATTACATCTAAACATGCCAGTACATCATACTGCCTTTTACAGAGCAACGCGACACATTCGTTTCTCTTGTGTATAGTCTCTGCAGTGATCTTTGTGAATATATCTAACTAAACATTGTTCTAAAGGGTCTTTGCATCTGTAGATGGGCATGAATAGCATTACAAAAATAACAGGTTTCCAAAAATATTTACCTTGTACTAGATGCCATGATTAAAGTGGTATAAAATAATATGTATTTACGATTTCTAATACAGCTCTTTTATCAATCTATCTTTACATATATCTTCTCTGGTTTATGCAAGTCACATATTTGCAGTTTGTTTAACCCCTTAAGGACACATGACGTGTGACATGTCATGATTCCCTTTTAATACAGAAGAAGGGGTTAAAAATGTCTGGTCCACCCATTGTACAGTGCGGTGAAATACATTGTTGCTTTATAAATAATGTTAATAAGAATTATTTATAATCATCAATAAGAAAACGGTGACCAGAATCACAGATTAGTCAAGGTCAGCTTTGATAAATACTGAAGATACTTAAAGGAACTGAAATGAACAATACAAGCATCAAACACAACAGTGCACTGTAGTGGTTATGGTGCCATTATATATAGTCAAGCCGTTTAAGAATGGTTTGACTTTTTACCTGGAGTCCGCCGAGCATTGTTCCCCGCCTCTACTATATCAGGTAGAGAACCAGAATCTTCTGCTTAACAGAGTGCAGGGCTAGCTCATTTGCTAACAGGATATGCCGATTACACAATACCAATGAGCTAAGCCCTGCATCGCTGAGCTTAGTGCAGACAGAAAGCTTAGGGTTGTGTAGCAGAGCTCACTTTACCCTGGCTGGGTACCTCCGCCAGAGGGGTTGCTTCCTACCTTGACCAGGGGAAACGGATGGGGGGAACTAGCTCTTTTAGTCCTTACAAGGACTGTCCCTGTTGCATCCCCTGCATGCTGGAACAGCAGACACCGTGGTTAAATCTTCCTTCACTCCAATAACCAGATGACACAGTTCTGGAGGTACAAACCCTGACAATCTTGGAACACACAGCTTTTACGCAGTGACCCTTACAGGGGGTCTCCATTCAGTCCAACACAATCCCAGGCAGGAGGGGGTTGGGTTACCGATAGCCATCTCCTGCTCTGGGAGATACCAACGGTACACAGGGACACACATTAATACATATTCCATACAAGGGGGTAAACTTTGGGGCTCAGCGCCCCGGGAAGGGAAGGGGTCACACAGATTAAACCTACATCACTAGATGCGCCGCTTGTTTCCCTTGTGGTTTTCACACCTCGTTATGAGGTGTGAATGTTCTATACTAACATTCTAAATGAGGTATCGGGGTGGTCCCTGTTCGGGAGACGAACGGACCCCATTCGTATGAGCTCTCCAGAACAGGGAGCAGGTAAAACACACGATTACACCACAATTACATGGGGAAACACAGTATGCAAGGGAAAATCGTGGGAATAAGCATTGGGAATACGAAATACAAGGGTAAAACGTATGAATATTCAGAGGGCATGGTACTCAGTGGCGGTGGCCCGCCAAAGGCTCTGTGTCATTTGTAGTGGAGGTGGGGAGTGGCACCCAGTATAAGATATTCTAAAACAGTTTGACTACATACAATGATGGGGCGCCAGGGCACCATAACCACTACAGCGTGTTTGAAGTGTTCCATTAATGCCAAACAACATCCAACAGGCAGAAAACTAAAAATAAGCCTTAGTATGCAATGTGTAAAAAAGCAAGTTTATCAACGTGTTGCCCACCTGCACTGGTGCACCATGCCTCTTACCAGCAACCCCCTATAGGTACATGAGCATGTGCACAAAATGTAAGATCCTTATTAACGCTTGACTCAGTGACATCTACAATGTGCACTTGGACTTTTAACATTTATTGTATTTTTGTAATGTTTGCTGTGCATGTTTGATACTCAGTAATCTGTTTGTCACTGTTTCAGTATCTTATTTCAGTATCTTATTTCTGACAAAAAATTACATTTAATTTGAAGGGGAAAGAAAGGGTTTAATAGTTCTGCGACTTTAATGAATTTTGACTTACCTGTTGTGGAATTCATTACTGTAAAGGTAATTAGCACATACACCTTCTCTCCAATATCCTGAATTTTTAATCCAAATGTATAAGGTAAAGATAAGTTATTAAAATAAGCAGAGGAAGATAGTCTGCTACACGCTGTTATACACCTATAGTAAAGTGTAAAGTATATATATATATATATATATATATATATATATATATATATATATATATATATATATACACACACACACACACACACACACACACACTTTATACACCTGTGTATATTTTTTATTCCACTATTACTTTTGAGTAATACTGGAATTTGGTTAAATATAACCAAATCTTGTTTAACCAGTGCAGTTCATTGTATTATTATTATTATTGCCATTTATATAGCGCCAACAGATTCTGTAGCGCTTTACAATATTATAGGTGTGTAATGAGAATGTGTACTGTGTCCCCAGTATCTCAAGCTCATCAACTCTGGGACTGCTAGGATAATGATAATCACCAATGTCCAAATTTTGATGGCTTTGGAAGGATAATGTGGAAGTGTAACGTCTATGCCATGGAAGCACCTCTAATGGCTGTCAGTATGACTGCCACTAGAGGAGGAGTTTACCCTGCAATGTAAACATTGCAGTCTCTCAAAAACTGTATGTTTTACATTGCAAGGTTTTAGGAGGCAAGTACACTGCATCCCCACCACTTCATGGAGATGAAGTGGTCTGGGTGGCTATAGTGTTCCTTTAAAGGATCACTATAGGGTCAGGAACACAAACATGTATTCCTGTGTTAACACCACTATCTAGCCCCCCTGGGCCCCTCGTGCCTCCATAAATATACTAAAAATCTTACTGTATTCAAGCCTGAAGCTGTAACTCTGCATGCTGTTAGACTCCGAAAAAAAAGCAGTCTGCTGACATGTGGTAGTCTGTTTCAATCACAGTGCTTCCCCATAGGATTGGCTGAGACTGACAAAGAGGCAGATCAGGGGCAGAGCCAGTGTGATTCAAACACAGCCCTGGCCAATCAGCATCTCCTCATAGAGATGAATTGAATCAATGAATCTCTATGAGGAAAGTTCAGTGTCTGCATGCAGAGGGAGGAGATACTGAATCACAGGATGCTGTGCACAGTGCTGCCCTGTGCTCTGCTGACAGCAGATCTGAGTGGATAGAGGCATATTATGCCTCCATGAACCCCAAAGTCCCTCTGGTTCACTCTGAGTGACTGCAACTGGAGGTGTTCCTAGCTTTCAATGTAAACACTGTATTTTCTTGGAAAATACAGTGTTTACATGGGAAAGGCTGCAGGGAGCTATAGTTCTCACCTGAACAACCTCATTAAGCTGAAGTTGTTCAGGTGACTATAGTGTCCCTTTAAAGATTTATTCTATATTTTTAGTCTTTTAAATAATATGTACAATGCCATTTTCAAAATGAATCATTTTACAATTTTATATTTCAGATTTTCTTACTAAATATTTCAAACACCACTTACTAAATTGTAACTAAAAATATAAACTATATACACACATATAAACAAAACCTATTTTGCCATTTATGATCTGAAGCAAAACAAACAATTCTCACCTGAGTCAATACATTTAGCTGATTCACAATATGTTCCAGTGTATTGTTCACGGAAGGGGGGAGGATTGTTTGGTCATATCCTGATGACTTTTCTGCCTGTCCTCTTCTCATTGGGCTGGGCTGAAAGAGAGGTGACAAAGATGGAGGTGCTCAGTTATTTTCTTTTGGATCTCGATACAATGTGTGCAGTGGTTGTGGCTACAAAATGACACAAAACATGCATACAGAATTTATTTTCTTCTTCAAAACATTGTATGCAAAGTAAACCAATCACTATATATTTTTTTAAAATTTGTCTTACCATGAATAAAACCAATAAGCAATGTTGTGATATACCGTATTGAGGTTATTTACAAAAGCTGTCATCTCAAACTCTGGCATTCCTGATGCTGTGGAAGTACACATTCCATGATCTAAGGCTATCTATAGCATTCAAGGAATACTGGAACCTATAGGACCTCAACATCTAAGGGGCCAGTATTTGAGGTCACTGCAATTAAGTGTGAACTGTTGGTAATTAAAAGTAATTTTTAAATATTAGGCTGAAAAAGTCAAGTGAGAAACATTATGTGGAACTTTTTCCAGTTTAGTTTCTTTAGTTTAAATTTGAAATTCACTTTGAATTCCTTAAAATTCTAATTTTAGTGATTAATCTAGTAAATGTTTAAGTGTGCTTGCTCATTATAGTTCAGGATAAAAAATGGAAAACATTTTACATTGCAGTAGACATGTCAAGGCTCAAATCAATTTAAAATAAATATTTCTTTAGGAAAGAAAAGTAAAAGACCAGCGAGTCTACTGACCTGTCAAAAAAAGAAAAAAAGAAAAAGAAAACGCAAGCAATGTCACGGACAAACAAGTGTTCACAAAGGTTTAACTGGTAATATATCTCAGACCCTTTTGGTATAATCAAACACAAAAAGTAACGTTAATGCACGATAGTTCCAGCGGTCCCTACCTGACTGCTTGAGCTGTGTCTACAAAAAACGATAGTTTATTTTACTGTGAAAAGCTGGGCAATGAATGTAGGTTTGTATCAAATAGAAAGCAAAAAAAAAAGCAACAAAAAAAGATCATTCTAATTTACTCCATAAAACAAGCAGCAAAGATTTAAAATAGTAATTGTACACATAATTTTTAATAAATGTATGTAAAAGAATTGATTGCAATTGTATAAAAAATTTTGAGAAAAATAAAAGAAAGAAAAAAAACCTTACAAATACAGGGAGTGCAGAATTATTAGGCAAGTTGTATTTTTGAGGATTAATTTTATTATTGAACAACAACCATGTTCTCAATGAACCCAAAAAACTCATTAATATCAAAGCTGAATATTTTTGGAAGTAGTTTTTAGTTTGTTTTTAGTTATAGCTATGTTAGGGGGATATCTGTGTGTGCAGGTGACTATTACTGTGCATAATTATTAGGCAACTTAACAAAAACAAATATATACCCATTTCAATTATTTATTATTACCAGTGAAACCAATATAACATCTCAACATTCACAAATATACATTTCTGACATTCAAAAACAAAACAAAAACAAATCAGTGACCAATATAGCCACCTTTCTTTGCAAGGACACTCAAAAGCCTGCCATCCATGGATTCTGTCAGTGTTTTGATCTGTTCACCATCAACATTGCGTGCAGCAGCAACCACAGCCTCCCAGACACTGTTCAGAGAGGTGTACTGTTTTCCCTCCTTGTAAATCTCACATTTGATGATGGACCACAGGTTCTCAATGGGGTTCAGATCAGGTGAACAAGGAGGCCATGTCATTAGATTTTCTTCTTTTATACCCTTTCTTGCCAGCCACGCTGTGGAGTACTTGGACGCGTGTGATGGAGCATTGTCCTGCATGAAAATCATGTTTTTCTTGAAGGATGCAGACTTCTTCCTGTACCACTGCTTGAAGAAGGTGTCTTCCAGGAACTGGCAGTAGGACTGGGAGTTGAGCTTGACTCCATCCTCAACCCGAAAAGGCCCCACAAGCTCATCTTTGATGATACCAGCCCAAACCAGTACTCCACCTCCACCTTGCTGGCGTCTGAGTCGGACTGGAGCTCTCTGCCCTTTACCAATCCAGCCACGGGCCCATCCATCTGGCCCATCAAGACTCACTCTCATTTCATCAGTCCATAAAACCTTAGAAAAATCAGTCTTGAGATATTTCTTGGCCCAGTCTTGACGTTTCAGCTTGTGTGTCTTGTTCAGTGGTGGTCGTCTTTCAGCCTTTCTTACCTTGGCCATGTCTCTGAGTATTGCACACCTTGTGCTTTTGGGCACTCCAGTGATGTTGCAGCTCTGAAATATGGCCAAACTGGTGGCAAGTGGCATCGTGGCAGCTGCACGCTTGACTTTTCTCAGTTCATGGGCAGTTATTTTGCGCCTTGGTTTTTCCACACGCTTCTTGCGACCCTGTTGACTATTTTGAATGAAACGCTTGATTGTTCGATGATCACGCTTCAGAAGCTTTGCAATTTTAAGAGTGCTGCATCCCTCTGCAAGATATCTCACTATTTTTGACTTTTCTGAGCCTGTCAAGTCCTTCTTTTGACCCATTTTGCCAAAGGAAAGGAAGTTGCCTAATAATTATGCACACCTGATATAGGGTGTTGATGTCATTAGACCACACCCCTTCTCATTACAGAGATGCACATCACCTAATATGCTTAATTGGTAGTAGGCTTTCGAGCCTATACAGCTTGGAGTAAGACAACATGCATAAAGAGGATGATGTGGTCAAAATACTCATTTGCCAAATAATTCTGCACTCCCTGTATATGGCCCCTCCCTCTACAGTAAATTAATTATTGGCATAGGAGTCCAAGTTGACAGTACAGTCCTATGCGTGACAAATGACTCTTCACTGTAACAATAGTGTATGTGCTGTAGTTCCAGTGATACTTATCTATGGCAAGAGCATCTCACCTGCTATAGGAGTATATTAACACTGACAGATGTCACTCTGTTCTAATGTGGACATGCCAGCAATCTTCCCCTAACCTCTCCCCCGCTCTCCTAGAATGTGTGACCGGTTGCCTTTCTTCCATTTCTGGTTGGATGTCCTCCCACTTTCTGAAACTCAATCTCTCTAAAACTAAACTCCTTGTTTTTCCTTTTCATCATAATAATCCTCTTTCGCACTCCCTGTTAAAGAGTGAGGACCAAGTTCTCCCAGAAGTGAACATGACGCTTGGTGTCATATTAGTGTAGAGGGGTGCAGCAAGTCATGTCCCACTTGCTATAAGAAAACCGAGCATTCGCCTTCCGATCGGCCCATTCAGAAATCCGAATGCAAACACCGATTGGTAAGGCAGAAGAACCAGAAAAGGGTACTTCCCAATCCATGACAGAAGCACGTGCAGGAAAGCTGGAGCAGGCAAGTACCACAATAGTAACATTTTATAATTATTTCGGTTATAGTTACATTTCCCCCTTTATAATATATATTTTTTTTTTTTCAAATTTGACAATTTCTATTTTCTTGATCAACCATGGGGTACAGAAGGCAAAGTAGAAGGGTTGGGGGTTGCATTTATAACATCATAGCTTTGATTATTGCATTGCATTATGGTACTTGTCTATTTGCCAGTATGTTCTATATCTGGAGAGGGCGTATTACGAACACTACCTTTCGTTCAGTTACGACCTTGTTCGCACCTACTCCCTCTATCGTCTGCCTGATACGCCGTTATGGGAGTCTTCTGTCTCCTGAATGGGTTAGTAATAAATTCGGGTGGTATATGGGGTAGGGTTACAGAATGAAAAAAAAGGAGGGGGTGGGGGGAGATATTTAACAAGTTCCACGCTAAACCACAGAGATTGCTTCCTAACAGGCCTCCCCTGTTGTTCGTGTTGTTAGAACTTTTGTAGCCATGTCTGAGTGGTTTGTGATTGGTCTAGGTGTCTTCCCGTGGTAGCGCTGGGTGTCAAACGACACAACTATGTACATTGTGGGTGTCCACTTCTCTGTCCCTCTCTCATAGGGGCTATTGTCGTGAGCTTTCGAACTTTGTCCAGTTACGCCTCTCTCACCCTGTGTTGGTCTGGTAGCCTACTTATGTGACTTACAGTGCTTCACTACTTCTCAGTTCCCCACCTCTGCCTTCTAGGAATATTTCCCATCCTTTTTTGGCTAACGTTTTATGATCTTGTAGCTTGTGCCCTGTGTGTATTCTTGTCTCATAATCTATATTCGTGGTGACTTGCCTGATCACTGTCTCTATACCTGGGGCGTCGGTCTGTTTCCACGCCTTTGCAATGTGTAGGTTCGCAGCTATCAATATGTGGAACATTAAGAATGCTTGGGTTTTGGTAAATTGCTCTAGGGTCATGAAAAGGAGTCCGCACTCGGGTTCAAGCTTAACTATTTGGTGTATAGTATTTAAGATTATGTTGCCTACTCCCACCCAGTAGGCGGTGATGCGGGGGCATGTACACCATATGTGGTACATTGTGCCCTTCCCCTTCCCACACCTCCAACAGCTCATATATGTTTGAGGGTAGATACTCGCTAGCCTAGCTGGTACCATGTACCATCTGTACTGTATTTTGCGCATCAGCTCCAAGTGGAAAGCGCATCTGGATCTGCCCTTGTGTGCTATGAATGCCTTCTGCCATAGTTCTATTTGCAATGTCTTACCTATATCTACTTGCCATGCCTCCAGGAACCTCTCCGGTTCCTTGTCAAGTGGGTCAATCAGTAGCCTGTATAAGCTTGAGATAATTTTTTTCGGTATTGTTCTGGCTACACATATTCGTTCTATGTTTCTTGCTTTCCTGGGTGTAACGTCCCCTGTGTCATTCTCTAGGAGTGATTTGAGTTGTAGATACGAGAATATCGAGTGAGGTGGCAGACTGTACCGGCTTTGGAGGTCCAGAAATTGCATTAGGGTGTCGTTGTGGTATAGGTGTTTGATCAGTGTGCAGCCTCCTCTTTCCCATGGCAATGTGTATGCTCTGTATTGGGGTCGCTAGGGACCATGATTTAGAGTAGCCCAGTTGGGGTTTGGCTGCATCCCACGTTCTCAACCATAGAGACGTGGTGTCAGGCATTCCTATTGTTTTACGGCGTAATTTGTGAGGTATCCAGAATAGATAGTGTAGGCCTTTCGGGCATGTCCACGTCGATTCTATGTCTACCCATTGCGGTCTGTACTCCCCCTTATGAGCTAGCACCGCTGTGGCCAAAAGGGTCGCTTTGTAATATGTGCCCACGTCAGGTAGTCCTAGTCCCCCTTCTGTCATCGGTCTGCTCAGTATTTTTGTTGCTACTCGTATTTTGCGATTCGCCCAGATGAATCTGTTCAGGGTTTGTTGGAGTTTTTGTAGGAATATTCTGGGTATATGGATCTGTAATGTGCGAAATAGGTATTGGAGTTTGGGCATCACTATCATTTTGACTGCTGCTATCCTTCCCACCCAGGACAATTATTTGTCCTCCCATGTTTGTAAAGTGTCAGCTATGTCTCTCATTAGTCTTCCGTAATTGTGTTCATGGAGGCCAGCTACGGTCTTAGTTATCCGCAGGCCTAGGAAGGTGAGGTAGTCATCCCTCCAATCCAGGGGGAATGTGGCTCTTAGTTGGGCTATTGTGTGGCCTGGCACTCCCACCCCCATTGCTTGCATCTTTGCAACATTTAGCTTATAATATGACTGGTCCCCATACAAGCGGAGGTTCGGCATCGATACTTGGGGTAGTGCAAGTGTGAGCAGAATGTCATCCGCAAAAAGATTTGCTTTATATTCTTTTCCACCCACTCGCACGCCATGAATGGAAGTGTACTCTCTGATTTTAATCGCTAGGGGCTCCAGTGCCAACACATATAATAAGGGGGAGAGGGGGCATCCCTGTCTTGTCCCATTGGTGAGTTTAAAAGGGACTTGACAGGAACCCCGAGTTCAACACCTGTGCTGTTGGTGCGCTGTATAAGGCCTTTATCACTGCCAGTATCGTGTCTGGGATTCCGAACCTTCCCAGAACCGCATGGAGGAATCCCCAGTGCAGACGGTCGAAGGCCTTTTCTGCATCTAGGGAGACCAATATCCCCCCCTCCCCCCCACCCTGTGTGTGTATCTTATGTAATAGAGTTATGACCTTCCTGGTGTTGTCCAACTCCTGTGTCCCTTTGAAGAACCCCACCTGATCGTTATGTACGATGTGTGGCAACATGGACCCCAGTCTTGTGGCGTAGAGTTTTGCAAGTAACTTTGCGTCCGTGTTAAATGATATAGGCCGAAAGTTTTGTGGAATTGTCGGTGTTTTGTTTGGTTTCGGAAGTGTAATAATGTGTGCAAATATGATTTCCATGTGGAGAGACTGGGTGGCTATTGCTTCATTAAAGGTTTTGACCAGGTGAGGTGCCAGGGTCTCCCTGAACTTTTTATAGTATGTGTTGTTGAGGCCATCTGGGCCTGGGGACTTCCCGTTTGGCAGTGAGTTTATCGTGTCTATCATTTCCTGGGCTGTTATCGGGTTGTTAAGTGTGTCTTGTTGCGTTTGCGTCAGTGTTGGCAGCTGAACTCTGTCCAGGTAATCTGCTATTCCCTTTTCGTCTGGTTGTCTTGTGGCAGTGTAGTCTTTGAGGTTATACAGATCTGAGTAATATCGGGCAAATATGTTGCTAATGTCTTTTGGGATTGAAGCCTTTGTCCCCGTATGGTCTATTAAGTGTGGTATTTTTTGATTAGTTTGTTTAGGTTTTAGGCGGTGTGCTAATAGCTTGCTTGCTTTGTTGCCCTGCACATAGTGTGTTGCTTTTAGTTTGGTCATGTGCCTGTTAACCTGATCTATAGCTTGTTGGTGTATAAGTCTCGTTAGTTGGATTATGCAGTGTTTCGCTGTTGTAGTCGGTGAGATTTGGTTTTGCGTATTTAAATCATACAATTCACGTTGCCATTCCGTGAGTTTTGTTTGTGTGGACTTTTTAACGAACGCTGCTCTCCTAATCAGTAGGCCTCTTATCACTGCCTTATGTGCTTGCCACACCGGGGTTGCCGTCACTTCCCCTGTGTCATTGTTTCTGAAGTATGCTCTCAACTCTGCTGTGAGTTCCTCTGTAAAGCTCTTATCATGCAGCAGGGAGTCATTTATTTTCCAAGGGCTACAGTGTCTGAAATCATAAAGGTCCTTAAGCTCTAGTAGCACTGGTGCGTGGTCCGACCATGTTATTTGGCCGATGTCACATGATTGTAATTGGTTCAGATGGGAGCCAGATATTAGGAGGCCGTCTATCCTGGAGTAGGAGTTGTGCATTGATGAGTAATGTGTGTATGCTCTTTTGCTAGGGAGTGTGATTCTTCATGTGTCATAAAAGTGATACGTGTGTAGGAGTTTTTGTATGGCTTTGCATTGTCTTTTCAAGGGTCGGTGTCTGCGGCTGTGTTGGGGCAGTGTAGTGTCGAGTTTAGGGTCTAGTACGTGGTTAAAGTTCCCACAGAGTACTGTAATGCCTTGTTGTATATTCACTATTTTATGGAGGATTTTGTGTAGGAAATTTCTTTGGTTAGTGTTGGGCGAGTATAGGTTTGCTATTGTGTGTAACATGTCGTTCATCGTGCCTGTCACAATGACATATCTGCCGTTAGTGTCTATGTCTTGGGAATGGAGGGAGAATTTGACCTCCCTGTTTATTAGGATGGAAGCTCCTTTCGATTTCGAGAGGTGGAGTGGAATTGGTGTGGGAAGTGTCAGGGTGGCGGTCCGGCGCCTGGTACCCAGACACTGTCCGGGCGGCGGTGCATGGACCTGGACCCATGTATGTCTGATGTTCAGAGTAGGAGTCACAGTGTGGAGGTGGATTAGAAGGGTCTGGTGCAGGGTAACCGCACACCCCCTGGTGCAGCTACAGCGGATCCCAGGAACTAGGAGCTTGGAATTAAGCAGACCTCCCAGGAGCTGAATAGGGAGGCTCTGCAGCAGGAGTGTATCCAGTACTGAAGCAAGACAAGACTAGAAATAGGCACCATCCATGAAAACAAGACAAAACTAGGAGAACAGGGCAAACCAGGACTGTACATGAACTAGGATTACAAAATAAAACAAGAGGAGACATAACTAAGCACTATATATGAAAAGTATTTCATATATTAGTTACATTTAGTTACATTATATGATCATACATTGCATAAGCCTGCCACAACGCCAATGTACCCCATATTCGGCAGGTCCTACACTGCCTAATAATCGCTAAAAGAACCATACTAAACCACAATAGCACTTACCTGCAAGAAAGGGCAGAGACTTGAAACACTGCTGCAGGTCTAGACTGAAACAAAAGGAAAATGGAAAACAAACGGGTGTGGCAACATAAAACAAACATTTAAATGAATCCAAGAGACTGGGAAATCCAGGGACGGAATATAAGCATGAACCTAGAAACCCAGCATAAAGAAAACCAGACCTAGAATAGAAAACCAAAAAAAACAAGAAAAACTAAACAAGAATTGTAAAAAGAGTACTGGATACCAGAAGCCATCACTAGACTGATCCGCAGAACAAGGCATGATGTGACAGGAGGTCACCAAGTAGTGTCTTGGGAAAGTAGTCTGTCCAGTAATGGGTCTCTTGTAGGCAAAGGATGTCAGTACGTGCGGCCCGGAGGTCTCGGGCGAGAAGGTGCCTCTTTGCAGGGACGTTAAGTCCCCTCACGTTATATGTACATATCTTCACGGTGGTTGTCGTGTGCAGATTTTTTTGTGTGTCATTGAATTATATACTGATGCGAGGGACCCTGCTCATTCCAGCTGCGTCAAGCCGAGCAGTGGGTTCCTCAGTGCTCTTTTAGCTTGTCCCCTGAGTGTGGTGGGAGGGTGTGGACATTGTGTAGTGTTTTTTTTTTTGTAGCTTGCTGTATATGAGTGGTATGGGGCCACCCACGTGCCCCGTTGTGTGTTCTACAACATCTTTACTATCATAAACATAACATTTGATAACCAAAAACATACTCTAAAAAAAGTATTTAACTATTACTATGTGTGCCACAAGTATGGCTAGGCACTGCTTGTATGTGCCGTGGGGGTTGAGGTTTTTGCCTCACGTCCTGGGGGAGCTCCCTCCCTCGAGTGCTTCCTAAGTATTGTCGGATTGATTTAATCCCTATATTTTAGTCTCTCTCTCTTCATAGCCTATTGGCTTCTCTCATGGGCTTTGGTATCCTTAAGTTAATTAAGCCCTGGTTCGGGTTTATTTTTTATTTTTTTCGTGTGTACTCGTTCCCATGGGCCTAGGGGGTTTTCCTGTCTTGTCCCGATTTTCCCCTCCTGCCCCTCCCGCTGGAGCCCAATATCTTGGGTTGTTCTTTTAAGTGACTTTATGCGGGTTTTGCCTGGTGACGTGGTATTCGGGGTGGTAGGTCCCACCATTGGTTAAGGCCGTCTGGGGAAGGGGTCTCTCTTATGGTTCACTCTAGATCACTGTTTCCCATAATATCCCTCGGTACATTTTTACACACTCCCTACCATTATCAAAATGTACATTACCCAACCGGTGTTTCAAAGTCCATCTTTTTAGATCTGCTGTTTTAGGGCTTTTTGTCTTGGTAGCTTGTGTTTGATAGCGTCTCTTATCTTTTTTTCATTTTTCTCCATTCCGGGGCGATTCTGGCCACCTCGTTGTCTGCGTTCAGGTTGGGTGGTGGTACAATGTCCCAGGCTTTCAAAATCCTTTCCCCTTCTTCTGGCGTGGCAATCACCGTTGTCTTTCCTCCCCTCGTTACCAATATTTTTGTGGGGGTATCCCCAACGGTACGGCAGTCTGTGGTCCCGCAGTGCTGTCGTGATGGGTCTAAAGTCTCTCCTCCTCTTGAGGGTATAGGCTGAGATGTCCGCAAATATTGTGTGGCTTTTATATTCTGCTGGTAGCTGTTTTCCTGATCTGTTCGCCGACAGAAATGCCTCTTTGGCATGAAAGTAGTGGAGTCGTAGGAGCACATCACGCGGCGTTTCTGGAGGTAGGAATTGGGGCCACGCCGTGCGGTGGATCCTGTCTAAGAGGAGCGTTTCCACGAGCAGGTCAGGAGCCAGATGCCTCAATAGGCCTGTGATATGTACTGTAAGGTCCGCAGTGCTTACAGTCTCAGGAATGCCCCTTATACGCAGGTTATTCCTGCGGGCGAGGTCCTCCATGTCCGATATCTTGATGTCTTGGGCGATCACTCTCGCGGTCAGCCCCTCCATTTTGTCTGCCAGATTATTGTGATCTTCCTAAATTTCCTCCATTTTGTCCTCTATATGGGACGTTCTGTTTCCCAGGTCCTGCATGTCTTTTCTGAGATCCCTCAGAGCAGTGTCCAATTTGTGGAGAATTTTCTCTGACATCTCGTCCAGTAGACCTTTCATCATACTGTGAGTAAGTGTAGGCTCTGCCTCTGGGGGCTGTGTAGCTGCCTCGTGGTCACGCTCAGCGCCATCTTGGGCCTGTTCTGGCGGCTGCTAGTTCTTGCCGTGGCCGGCTCTGGGTGCAAAGAAATTCGTTTTTTCACTCTTCTCTGCCGCTCTCTTGCCCTTAGGCTGTGACATACCGGTGTTGGATGGTGTTTTCTGTCCATTTTTCCAGGGTTAATTGCGCATATGAAGCTGTCTCGAGCGGAGCTCTCAGCACATGCGACCGATGCGATCAGTGTCCAGGACACGCCCCCTCCCCCTCCCCTTTATAATATTCTAAAGCCCTGCGGAAAAAGTTGGTGCTATATAAATGCAAATAATAATAATGATTTAGGAAGGATTCCTAAGCAGGGCCAAACCTGGCAGTACAGACAAGAAACAGTGTGTAACAGCATCATTTGCATGCTGGAGAGGAGAAAAGTATTAGTAAAACTGTTCTTAAAGTCATTAAATATATCATCTATCTTTATTTAAAATTAATATATTTACTGCTTCAGGAGCTACAACATCTTAAAGTGAACAGGTCATGACCCTCCTCCAAATATTTTTAAAAAGGAGTATGCTAAACACAGAGTGAAAGTGTGCGTTTATACATTTGGTCAATATAAATATTGAAGTGTTTGGACAGGGATATTTTCTAGGTTGTAAATATGCTTTTATCTATAAGGTGTTCCATTGCCTCACTGTCAATGTAAATATTCATGCTCTATGTCATTGCATGTTTGACACCTAGAGCAAGTTTCCACTTCTCATCCTTGTGAAAGGAAGTGATTCTATTATTTACAATGTGCTAACTGTACTGTTAACCATTTAACTCCTGGGATACATCTACAAAGTGGAGAGTAAAACCTTTTCTGCTAATTGAGTAGACAAATAACAGCTGGCAACAGAAGCACAAGTGTCCTTCAAGGGACACTCCAGGCTAGAATTTACACATTTTTATTGAATGCGTCATATAAATAATACAATAAAATGCATAAGCAAAAACAATAGGTAAAAAAAATTGCTCACATTTGAAGTTCTTACATTTACTGCAATTCTTTATGCACTGCAGCATCTGCAGTGAGCTCTCACCAAATCAGGAAATAGCCATCATGCTTCTCATGTGACTTCCTAAAGTACTGTTAAGCTAATCCCGTAGGCAGTGCATGTATAGTTGATCTAGTAGTGAAAATGTCTGCATTCTCCTGTAGAAGTCATGACATCATGCACAGCTTAATACCGGGAACAAATATGGAAATTACACTTAGTGTATTCGATTGTAGGCAGACACCATGCATTGCTGGTAAATAAGCCATGTTAGAGCAGGTGGTTATGTACCAAGATCTATTTTCTAATGTAACTAAAGGACTATTGATTGGCTTATGTTCTTCCCTTAAATAAATATGACTGTTTACCGCAATACAAAATGGGTTGGAGTGCATTCTGTGAGGAGATGCAGAACTTGTAGTGATGTCCTGTTTTTTTATAAAACGAATATTAACGATTTAGCAACTAACATCAGAATCCAGTTCAGTCCAGGCACAGCCAAGGCACTCCACTTACTATGTTCCTCCCTGGCCCCTGACTATCTACAGCTCCACGAAGACAAATATGGACCAAAATGTCAACATGCATGTGTCATGTGAAAAGCATTTAATGTAAAACTGTCCATGTGGAGAACACCACTAAAACCACCGAAAGACTGTATCACTCAGTTGGCCCACTGTTCCTCCTCCCTTCCATAGGAGTCCAGCAGACGCCTATCTCCTCCTGTTCGCAAACTATTCCCTGACCCGGAGTGTACTGAACTCGTCAGCGAGACGTTCACCCCGGAGCTATGGACTTGTAGCGGTTATCTTGCCTCTTAGTTCTCACCCCTTTTCCAATAACCAAGGAGAGTGCTCTTTGGAGGGGAGTTACAATACCTTTGAATGATCAATTGCTACCTATGAGCCAGGGGAGCCCCCTTCCACAATTGTCCAGAGATCTCGTTAAAGTCCCGGCAAATAACTATCCGCCTGGAACTAATTTCAGCAGCAGACCAAGCTGGCGGTTGGTCTAAACTTTAACAGGCTGGCATTTCTTCACACCTCCACAGATCGGAGAGGTATTTGCCAAATTGGGTACTCCACCGAGAGCTATCCAGGGATATTAGACTTGTGGGGATTCATAACCATTTTTTATGTGATTTCGTGCTTTTTAAAAATGTATTCGGTGTCTGTATCTGGGAGATAATTAAAGGATCACTATAGGGTCAGGAACACAAACATGTATTCCTGACCCTATATTGGTAACACCACCATCTAGCCTCCCTGGGCCCCTCATGCCTCCATAAATATAGCAAAATCTTACTGTATTCAAGCCAGAAGTGGTAACTCTGCATGCTGTTTGCCTAAAGAAAACATACAAAAAAAACCAACAAGCAGTCTGCTGACATCAGAAACGGTAGCCTGATCCAATCACAATGCTTCCCCATAGGATTGACTGAGACTGACAAAGAGGCAGATCAGGGGCAGAGCCAGCATGATTCAAACACAGCCCTGGCCAATCAGCATCTCCTCATAGAGATGCATTGAATCAATGAATCTCTATGAGGAAAGGTCAGTGTCTGCATGCAGAGGGAGGTGATACTGAATATTTGGATGCATTTTAGGCAGCCATGACCCAGGAAGGATCTGTAACAGCCATCTGAGGAGTGGCCAGTTAAGTTATCACTAGGCTGTGAAGTAAACACTGCATTTTCTCTGAAAAGACAGTGTTTATAGCAAAAAGCCTGAAGGTAATGATTCTACTCACCAGAACAAATTCAAAAATCTATAGTTGTTCTGGTGACTATAGTGTCCCTTTAACTTAGTGAGCTTTGACTCAATTATCTCCCGGACACAGAGGTGCCTGGGCAGGATCATTGTGTAAAGAATGGAGACCCCATGCTGGGGTTCTGTGCATTAAAGGCTGCATTCTGAGCAATAAAATGAGATTACTCCAAGAACTCTCTCTCATCTGGTTGCTGCAGGGAACAGAGCTATATTTACCAATTATTATTATCACCATTTATATAGCGCCAACATATTCTGTAGCGCTTTACATTATAAGAGGGGGGATTTAACTATAAATAGGACAATTACAAGAACACTTACAGAAACGGTTGAAGAGAACCCTGCTCAAATGAGCTTACAGTCTATAGATGGTTCCAGTATGGCTAAGAGGAGAGTTTAGCAGAGGTAACCAGTTCGGTTACCGGTGGTCCACTACAGTCCACGTATATCATACCAGTTAAGTATGTTAACATTTTATCTCCCCTGGAATACTGATGATTTAAAGCTCCCATGTGTGCCTATTTAGGAGGTAAAAAACTGAATAAGGGCTGCACTCAAACGAAAAACAGGGTGCTCACTGAGTTAGGGTCAGCACTCCCCACATGTATATAATATGAAGAAAAAATGCTCATGCACTCACAGTTTCAAGCAGATTTTAATGGAACATTCAGGTGCACAGCAATGTTTCAACCTGTACCCAGGTATTTGTCAAGCTAGATTTAGGAGGGCCCAATTCCCTCTGTCTTTCTTATACTATCCTAGTCTCCATCTATTCTAATAGCTCCATATTGTTGGTGGGTCTGAGTGCATAACAGAGCTCCACAGCAATATTACTCACAGTAATGTTTCTATGATAATGTCAGACTACAATAAATGTGTTTAGAAATCAGTCTGTGTAAATAAGATACATTGATCTTGTTCTAAATTAAAATTTAGCTGCATGAATAGTCATAAATTAGTCACCTAAAATTTCTCGGAACAGCCCCACCCCTGACCACACCCCAACTCACTCTCGTAAAATTAAAGTGTCCCTCTTTGTCCATTAGAAATGTTGAGTGGTAAGAGGGCATAGCCTTTTAAAACCAGCACACCAAATAAATTAATTATATGTGATTTATACAAGATTGACAGATAACAGAAAATCGACTAATAATATAACAGTTGCTTCAGCTAAATCTGAAGTCGTCTTGAGTGTTAAATCTATCGTGCCTTGAGAAGTGGTCATAAGAAAAGATCTGTTTTACAGTAACACCTTGAAAAATAGGCTTTTCAGTTCTTATCTGCAACCACAATACTGCATCTGTTTTAACAGGAAATGCATCAAGAACATGATGACACCGAAGATGATTAGCGACCATCTCAATGATGCTTATGTTAAACAAGTTTCACTTATTACAAATGAGCAGAACTGAAAGGAAAAACAATTCAACCAAACTGCTGATATTAATGAAGGTATACTTTATTTCTCTAGCATTGTAGTAAATTATTTTAAAGGAACACTATAGTCACCTAAATTACTTTAGCTAAATAAAGTAGTTTTAGTGTATAGATCATTACTCTGCAATTTCACTGCTCAATTCACTGTCATTTAGGAGTTAAATCACTTTGTTTCTGTTTATGCAGCCCTAGCCACACCATCCCTGGCTATGATTGACAGAGCCTGCATGAAAAAAAAAACAAAAACTGGTTTCACTTTCAAACAGATGTAATTTACCTTAAATAATTGTATCTCAATCTCTAAATTGAACTTTAATCACATACAGGAGGCTCTTGCAGGGTCGAGCAAGCTATTAACATAGCAGGGGAGAAGAAAATCTTAATTAAACAGAACTTGCAATAAAGAAAGCCTAAATAGGGCTCTCTTTACAGGAAGTGTTTATAGAAGGCTGTGCAAGTCACATGCTAAAAAAAGTTTGACACCTTAGTGATGAATGGCAGCAGGGCTCTCATGGCACCATAATCACTACAGAGGTCTGTAGTTGTTAAAAAGCATTTGTTTATGGTATTAGATGATGTAGACAAATTTTCCAACTTAGCAATAGTCCCAGCGGGCTGTAGTGGTTAGGATGCTTGGAGTGTTCCTTTAAGACACTAATAGATGTAGAAAAACCTAAAAAGTTAATTATTTTCTAATCACCTGTTGGACGCATGTTACATTTGATATAAATATTAAGGGGCTTATTTAATAAAAAGTGAGTTGTGCTGATGAATTGTCTTTCAATACTTAGGACAAATATCCAAGTTGTAAAAAACATAAATCTTTTTTAGTAGAATTGGAATTTTTCCCCCAACTCTGCTATTGTGGTCTTAAAGGTGGTTCTCTTTTTAATATTAGATAAAAGGTTCAGATATAGTTCACGATATTCTGGGATAGTTATCGTCCTTAAATTTAATGTCCCTTTTTTTCCCCTTAGAGAACATGTGAAAAATAATGTCAACAAATAGCTTATGTGTGTGTGTCAGTGAGCTTAGTGACATTGTGTATGTCAGTGAGCATGTCTGTAGTGAGGTTGTGTGTCAGAGAGCTTGTAGTGAGCATGTTTGTAGTAAGCTTGTGTGTGTTTCAGTGAGCTTATGTGTGTCAGTGAGCATGTAGTGACAGTGGCGTACACATGACCCATGGGGCCTCGGTGCGAAAATTGATCCGTGGGCCCCCCCCCACCGCACGCGGGCTGGGCCGCAACACATGGCGGTGGGCACCTGGTCGCAGGGGTTACAGGGCTGCGACCCCTGCGACCGCGGTATGTACGCCAGTGCATGCAGATGCACACACACTTAAAGGACCACTCTAGGCACCCAGACCACTTCAGCTTAATGAAGTGGTCTGGGTGCCAGGTCCAGCTAGGGTTAACCCATTTTTTCATAAACATAGCAGTTTCAGAGAAACTGCTATGTTTATGAATGGGTTAAGCCTTCCCCCTAATTCCTCTAGTGGCTGTCTCATTGACAGCCGCTAGAGGCGCTTGCGTGCTTCTCACTGTGATTTTCACAGTGAGAGCACGCCAGCGTCCATAGGAAAGCATTATGAATGCTTTCCTATGTGACCGGCTGAATGCGCGCGCAGCTCTTGCCGCCAGTGCGCATACAGCCGACGGGGAGGAGAAGAGGAGGATCAGAGGAGGAGAGCTCTCCGCCCAGTGCTGGAAAAAGGTAAGTATTACCCCTTTTCCCCTTACCAGAGCCGGGCGGGAGGGGATCCCTGAGGGTGGGGGCACCCTCAGGGCACTATAGTGCCAGGAAAACGAGTATGTTTTCCTGGCACTATAGTGGTCCTTTAAAGGACCACTACAGACACCCAGATCACATCAGCTCAATGAAGTTGTCTGGGTGTCAGGTCCCTCTAGTTTTAACCCTGCAGCTGAAAACGTAGCAGTTTCAGAGAAACTGCCATGTTTCACTGAGGGTTAATCCAGCCTCTAGTGGCTGTCTCACTGACAGCCGCTAGAGGAGCACAATGAACGTCCATAGGAAAGCATTGAGTAATGCTTTCCTATGGGCGGTTTGAATGCGTGCGCGGTCACATTCGGAGCTGAGAGACTGAGGGATCCTCAGCGCCAAGGGAGTCCGGCGCTGGAGAAAGGTAAGTGCTGAAGACACACACACACACACATACACTTACAGACGCATACACACTAGCTAACAGACACACACATTTACTGACAGAGACACAGTCAGCGACAGACATACATACACTCTCATTGACAAACACACACTCACTAACAGACATCAAGCAGACTCACTAACACACACACACTCAGTAAGACACACACAGTAACACACTCACTGACACACACACTAACACTCACACTAACACTCACTAGCAGACACACACTAACACTCACACTCACTAGCAGACACACACACTAACACTCACACTAACACTCACTAGCAGACACACACACAAACACTCACTAGCAGACACACACTAACACTCACTAGCAGACACACACTAACACTCACTAGCAGACACACACACTAACACTCACTAGCAGACACACACACTAACACTCACTCTAACACTCACTAGCAGACATACACACTAACACTCACACTCACTAGCAGACACACACACTAACAATCACACTAACACTCACTAGCAGACACACACACTAACACTCACTAGCAGACACACACACTGACAACACTCACTCTAACACTCACTAGCAGACACACACACTAACACTCACTCTAACACTCACTGCAGAACACACACTAACACTCACTAGCAGACACACACACCTAACACTCACTCTAACACTCACTAGAGACACACACACACTAACACTCACTCACTCACTCTAACACTCAACAACACACACACACTCACTCACACTAACACTCACTAGCAGACACACACACTAACACTCACTCTAACACTCACTAGCAGACACACACTAACACTCACTAGCAGACACACACACTAACACTCACTCTAACACTCACTAGAAGACACACACACTAACTCACTCTAACACTCACTAGAAGACACACACACTAACACTCACTCTAACACTCACTAGCAGACACACACTAACACTCACTAGCAGACACACACACTAACACTCACTCTAACACTCACTAGCAGACACACACACTAACACTCACTCTAACACTCACTAGAAGACACACACACTAACACTCACTCTAACACTCACTAGCAGACACACACACTAACACTCACTAGCAGACACACACACTAACACTCACTCTAACACTCACTAGCAGACACACACACTAACACTCACTCTAACACTCACTAGCAGACACACACTAACACTCACTCTAACACTCACTAGCAGACACACACACTAACACTCACTCTAACACTCACTCTAACACTAACACTCAATAGCAGACACACACACTAACACTCACTAACACTCACACACACTCAAACACCAACACTAACACTAGTTTTTTTTTTTTAAATGTAATCCCCCCAGCCTCCTTACCTTTTGGAGTGCTGGGGGGATTCCCTGGGGTCCAGTGGTGCTGCTGGGCGGGTGGCCGGTCAGGCAGGCGGGCGCGCAAGGGAGCACTCAGTGCTTCCTCTTCAGCTCCCTCGCGCACCACGTAGGGATGCCGGAGCCGGGAGATGAAGTCATCTTCCGGCTCCGGCATCCCTACGCGGTGCGCGAGGGAGCTGAAGAGGAAGCACTGAGTGCTCCCTCGCGCGCCCGCCTGCCTGACTGGCCACCCGCCCGCCGGGTGTCAGCAGGGCCAGCCTCGGGGGGCCCTGGGGTGGTCGGCTCCTGGTGGGCCGGGCCCAGTCGCATCCGCGACCCCTGCGACCCTGGTATGTACGCCACTGAGTTTGTTTCTAGTGAGCATGTCTGTACTGTGCTTGAGTGTGTGTCACTGAGCTTATAGTGAGCTTGTTTGTGTCAGTGTGCTTGTAGTGAGCTTGTCTGTATTATGCTTTTGTGTGTTTTAGAGAGCTTGCCTATAGTGAGCTTGTGTGTGTCTGTGAGCATGTAGTGAGTTTGTTTGTAGTGAGCATGTCTGTAGTGAGCTTGTGTGTGTCAGTGAGTTTTTAGTGAGCTTGTGTGTGTCAGTGAGTTTTTAGTGAGCTTATGTGTGTGAGCCTGTATGTCAGTGAGCATGTCTGTAGTGAGCTTATGTGTATGTGAGCCTGTGTGTCTGTGAGCTTGTAGTGAGCATGTCTGTAGTGAGCCTGTGTGTTTCAGTGCGTTTGTAGTGAGCTTATGTGTGTCAGTAAGCTTGTAGTGAGCTTATGTGTGTGTGAGCCTGTGTAAATGTCAGTGAGCATGTCTGTACTGTGCTTGAGTGTGTGTTAGTGCGATTATAGAGACATTGTGCATGTCAGTGAGCATGTCTGTAGTAAGCTTGTGTGTGTCAAATTAGCTTGTCTGTATTTGTGTCAGTGAGCATGTCTGTAGCGTGCTTGTGTGTCATTGAGCTTGTCTGTAGTGAGCTTGTGTGTGTGTCATTGAGCTTGTCTTTAGTGAGTTTGTAGGTATCAGTGATCTTGACTTGAGTTAGCTTGTGTGTGTCAGCGAGCTTGTCTGTAGTGAGCTTGTGTGTATCAGCGAGCTTGTCTGTAGTGAGCTTGTGTGTATCAGTAAGCTTGTCTGTAGTGAGCTTGTGTATGAGTAAGAGAACTTGTGTGCGTTGTGGAGCTTGTGTGTGTCAGCCTGGAGGGTGGGTATTACAGCACTGTAATACCCATAGATCATATGGAGTGAGGGACTGCAGGTAAGAAACAATATAACAGCTCCCAAAGCACCTCGAGATAAAAAACACAAACACTCTGTGGCACGATGAATTATAAGGCTGGAATAATTTTTTTTCCATGGCTGCTTTCTGTTCCCAGTTCGGCCCTGTGACAAGCCCAAGCTTCGAATATATTCCATTAACTACAACCCTTTGTTGCCTGTCACTCAGCCACTACCTTACCCATTTAACAATATTGGAATCCAAACTTAAAGATTGCCATTTATTGATAAGCCTTCTATGTGCAACAGTGTCAAAAGCCTTACTGCAATCTATGTAAGCAATGTCTACTGCACCACCCTGATCTATTATTTTAGTTACCCAATCAACAAAAATCTATAAGATTAGTTTGACATGATCTCCCTGAAGTAAACCCATGTTGTCTCTGATCTTGAAATCCATGTGATTTTAGATGTTCAACAATCCTATCCTTTAACATGGTTTCCATCACTTTCCCCACTACTGAAGTAAGGCTTACTGGCCTATAGTTGCCTGACGCCTCCCTATTACCTTTCTTGTGAATGGGCACAACATTCGCTAACTTCCAATCTGCTTTTGCTAGTACACCACTAAGCTCTTTTAATAACTTTGGGTGTTTTCCATCAGGCCCTATTGACTTGTCTTAAAGGACCACTCTAGGCACCCAGACCACTTCAGCTTAATGAAGTGGTCTGGGTGCCAGGTCCCCAGAGAAACTGCTATGTTTATGAATGGGTTAAGCCTTCCCCTATTTCCTCTAGTGGCTGTCTCATTGACAGCCGCTAGAGGCGCTTGCGTGCTTCTCACTGTGATTTTCACAGTGAGAGCACGCCAGCGTCCATAGGAAAGCATTATGGATGCTTTCCTATGTGAGCGGCTGAATGCGCGCGCAGCTCTTGCCGCGCGTGCGCATTCAGCCGACGGGGAGGAGAGAAGGAGGATCGGAGGAGGAGAGCTCTCCGCCCAGCGCTGGAAAAAGGTAAGTTTTAACCCCTTTCCCCCTTCCAGAGCCGGGCGGAATGGGGACCCTGAGGGTGGGGGCACCCTCAGGGAACTATAGTGCCAGGAAAACGAGTATGTTTTCCTGGCACTATAGTGGTCCTTTAACTTTTGACAGTTGAAATAGAACCTCTTCCTCTGTAAACTCACATGTAACAAATATATGAATTACTTTCTGTATATTCCAAGGGTTGGTTTTTATACAGTAAATGGATGCCTTACTTACTTAGACATGACGTTAAAATAGGGCATTTATTTTTTCTTCTATTCATCATTATGTTTTCATGGTCATAAAGCTCATTTATTATAGTACTATATCAGAGGGTACCATCAACATGACAAGTTTCAGCTGTGTTCAGTGCTAGGCACTGAATATTGGGGATCCTGAGCATGTGATGCATCTAGATTCACACTGCGTTTCAGATCACTGGACATTTACACTCCAGTGCATGAGGAGTTATTAGGTATATATTATTTTAGAGTGTGCTTGAATTTATGCACTTTACTATAAGCTTCCTTCCGGCTATCACTCATTAACACGACATGTTAAAGGGTTACTCCAAGTACCACAAAACACTTCTACTGTTAGAAGTTGTTATGTTGGTAGCTTAATATGCTTCCTATAACTTTTTTTATACAGAGAAATTTGTCATTTTGTGCAGGACTGTTAATTCTCTGCATTACGCGTTGGCCACGGACATAAATTAGATTCTTCCCTTGCAAACAGCCCTGTGAGCATGCCTGCAAAGCACTTGCAACATGTTTTGAATTTTCCATTTCCTCTTTGCCCACGCTTGGTGTAGAGTTCACTATTTCTGATTGAAATGCATTACATTTAATGCTTTTCCATCAAAATAATCTGATTGACAATTGCGGTGCATGCTGCGCATGTGCCCACGGTCCAATAATTCTTCTCTATGATTGGTCCAGGGACCTCGAAACAGTGACGCAGGATGATACAAATGTAGGCAGGGAGATCTTCAGGTAGAACTTGGTCCTAAGCTGGAGAAATCCTTTAACACACCCTTTAACTCCTTAGTGACCAGACCGCTTTTCAATTTTCTTACTATTAAGGACCAGGGCTGTTTTTACATTTCTGCAGTGTTTGTGTTTAGCTGTAATTTTCCTCTTACTCATTTACTGTACCCACACATATTATATGTTTTTCTCACATTAAATAATAAGATACCATTATTTTCATCATATCATATAATTTACTATATGATACATTTTCTAACTTTGACCCACAAAATCGGTTACGCATATACAACTGCCAAAACACACCCATGCTAAATAGTTTCTAAATTTTGTCCTGAGTTTAGAAATACCCAATGTTAACATGTCCTTAGCTTTTATTTTGTAAGTTATAGGGCTATAAGTACAAGTAGGACATTGCTGTTATATGTAATATATATTTTTAAAATGTATCAATAGTGACATTGTAACACTGTTATCTGTCAAATCTCTGAATCACACCTCACATGTACATATTTTTTTAAAGTAGACAACCCAGGGTATTCAATATGGGGTATGTCCAGTCTATGTTAGTAGCCACTTAGTCACAAACACTGGCCAAAGTTAGCATTTATATTTGTTTGTGTGTTAAAAATGCAAAAAACCATTATGAACGCTAACTTTGGCCAGTGTTTTGTGGCTACTAAAAAAGTCTGAACATATACCATTTGCAATACCTTGGGTTGTCTTCTTTTGCAAATGGTATGCCATCATGTACCCCATGCTAATCTGGCAAATTTCAATGAGAAAAAACATAAAATCAAGTCTTATATTTGACCCTGTAACTTTCAAAAACACTATAAAATCTGTACATGGGGAGTACGGTTATACTGAGGAGACTTTGCTGAACACAAATATTAGTATTTCAGTTAAAAGTATCACAACAATGATATCATCAGTGAAAGTGCCATTTGTGTCGTGAAAAATGCAAAAAAACTTCACTTTCACTGACAATATTATCGCTGTGATATGTTTTACTGTTTTAAAACACTAATATTTGTGTTCAGCGCAGTCTACCGAGTAAAACAGTACCCCTCCATGCACAGGTTTTAGGGTGTCTTGGAAAGTTACAGGATTAAATATAGTGCTAGCAAATTAAATTCTCTGGACTTTCGGCCTGGTTTGTTAGACGGGTCCCCCAAATTGCAATCAATAAATTGATGTAAAATATTACATAAGTATGCATGTAGAATTTAAAGATATATATACACATATTTATATATTTGAAGTCTATGTGTATATTTATGAATTTATTTATGTAATTATGTACATGGACATATGTATAGTTTGTATTTATATTTATTTACATATACAATTTCATTCTAAGTGTATTTTGATATAAATAAATATATTATCAAAATACAGTTAGAATAAAATTACATATATAAAAATTTTAAAATTATTTTTACTTTTTATAATATATATATATATACACACACACATACACACACGTGTGTAATTTTACTCTAAGTGTATTTTTATATATGTATATATTAATAAAAAAATATACTTAGTATGACAAATATAATATATATATATATATATATATATATATATATATATATATACACACACACACACACACATATATATATATATATATACACACATATTATATAGATATATATATTTTTTTAATTTATTAACCTTATATTTTTTTTTTAAGTTTTACATTTTTTTCACCAGGTTCAGGCAGTCCCCCTGCAGGCAGCACTATGGATGCCTATTGCAGCCATGTGACCACTCTTTCAGAGCGATCACATGGCCTGTGGGGTCCTAATTTGCCAAGAGGGGACTGTCTGGACTGTCAGACAGCCCCCCTAGACAGAGAGGAACACCGATTGCCGGCAGGGAAACGGCGGCGATCGGGTAAGTGCATAGGAATACCGCGGACGTACTGAGTACCGCGACCCCTACCGATGCTCTGCTACACTGCCGGGGCAAATTCGAGGCATCGCTGCAATACCGTTTGAGCGGCTGTAAGCGATCACGATTACTTTCAGCACTCAAATTTGCCGCGGACGTATCAGGTACGATCAAGGTCGTTAACGACCGGTTTTAGTCAGACGTATCTGATAAGTCTGTGGTCACTAAGGGGTTAAAACACCCTTCTTTAGAGATGTCGATCTGCTCACCTCTTAACTCCACATCTCTTATAACCTCCCTCTGCTTTCTCCCATCTACTGTACCCTTTCCTCCCAATCACTTATCCTCAGATATATCCAGATCATTTGATTCCCTGACTTTCCTCTAAATATTTGTCCCTTCTCTTTCAGATTGTAGCTCTTCACCTACGGTTCTAATATGTCAAACATGCTTTGTTTATAAACCCATACAAATTCAAGCAGGTATTCATCACAGACTTTCCTCACGCTTTCTGTGTTGCCAAAAATATTTTCATTTTATATGTTAGCTGTTTCTTTGACATATTCTGCTATGTTACATATTGCCTTGGGGGAGACAGAAAGAGTTGGGTAGGGTCGGTATAGTATTCAGTTACGCGTTAATCTCCGTTGTACCTCGAGTTTGAGTTACCGGACATGTCTGAGTCACCTAGCTCGAGATCCCTTATCACAGAGGTTACATGACCAGTTCACATACGGGTCACAGGTTACATAGTCAAAGCTTCTTTTTCCACACATTATGTGTTTATTTTAGATACGGGTTAAATGCCATTTGGCCCCAAGCTTTTTTTTTTAGCTCTATAGAGGTTACGTGCTCATTTCAGTAATTGATCATGAGCCATTTAGCCCCGAGCTTCCACTATTTTATACGGACATGCTCAATTTAAATTGGTCTTATTTCAACCAGCACCAAACTTCCTCTATTGCAGAGGTTATGCACTCAATTCAAAATGTATCCTTTGTTCATTCTACCCCAATATTACACTATTGGAATGTTATTAAGAACTATGTTATTAAAGGACCACTATAATACACATACTCGTTTTCCTGGCACTAAAGTGCCCTGAAAGTGCCCTGAGAGTGCCCCCACCCTCAGGGCTCTAGGGGGCTGAAGGGGTTAAACTTACCTTTTTCTCCAGCGCCGGGCGGGGAGCTCTCCTCCTCCTCTCCTCCCTCTTCTTCCGTCACTGGCCGAATGCGCATGCGCGGCAAGAGCCGCGCGCATTCAGCCAGTCCATAGGAAAGCATTATCAATGCTTTCCTATGGACGCTGGTGTCTTCTCACAGTGAAAATCACAGTGAGAAGCGCGGAAGCCCTCTAGTGGCGGTCAATGAGACAGCCACTAGAGGCTGGATTAACCCACAGGTAAACATATCAGTTTCCTTGAAACTGCTATGTTTACAGAAAAAAGGGTTAATCCTAGGTGGACCTGGCACCCAGACCACTTCATTAAGCTAAAGTGGTCTGGGTGCCTATAGTGGTCCTTTAAGAAAGTTTTCTATTTAACACACATCTTGTTATATATGCTTATAATTAAGCTGCCGACAAACTATTTTAAAATTTTCAGTTGTTTTTTTGTTAGTATACTGGACAACAGGCCTGATCCAACCTAAATTCAATTCATGGGGATTTAATCTCCGATTATGACATATGCATGGGGAAAATTAATTTATAAAATATTTTACTAGGAAGGATACATCGAGATTTCTCTAGTTTTCAAGTATGTCCTGGGCCCACTAAAACTGCACCGCTACAATAGGGTACAATATAATATTACAAATAAAAATAATATTGATACACAACATATATAAATTTAACAAAGAACTGTTAAGAAAAATAATCAACCATGATTACAGTTGCATTCTATTTTGAGATATGTAGTGCAGAATCTCTTAGCACCACTTCAGCTTAATGAAGTGGTCTGGGTGCCAGGTCCAGCTAGGGTTAACACTTTTTTTAATAAACATAGCAGTTTCAGCCGAAAGAGAGGAGAGGAGGAGGAGAGCTCCCCGCCCGGCGCTGGAAAAAAAAAAGGTAGGTTTTAACCCCTTCCTCTCCCCAGAGTCGGGCGGGAGGGGGCACCCTCAGGGCACTATAGTGCCAGGAAAACGAGTATGTTTTCCTGGCACTATAGTGGTCCTTTAAGGATTTTAAACTGGGGGTATATTTGAAAAAGTCCATTGTATCCTCAAACATTGTTATGAGGTTTGTCTAAATTAGGAAACTGTCCAAAAAAGAAGCAGTATACACAATGAATTATATGGTTTCACGTATCAAGACATAATCATCTGTTCATTAGCAGATCTAAATATAAGGTAAATACAACCTCTTACATCGTTTTCGAGGAATTACGGCCCACTCTTCTTTACAACGTTGCTTCAGTTAATTGAGGTTTGCTGGCATTTGTTTATGCACAGCTCTCTTAAGGTCCCGCCACAGCATTTCAATGTGACAGAACTCACAATCACTGGACTTTAACTGGGCCATTGCAACACCTTGATTAATTTCTTTTTCTGTTGTAGATTTGCTGGTGTGCATGGGATCATTGTCCTGTTGCACGACCCAATTTCAGCCAAGCTTTAGCCGTCGGACAGATTGCCTCGCATGTGACTCTACAATACATTGGTATACAGAGGAGTTCATGGTTGACTCGATGAATTCCAGGACCTGTTTCTGCAAAACTAGAACATATCACTATACCTCAAGTCCTCCACCCACCGCACTTGACAGTTGGTATGAGGGGTTTGCACTGTTAATCTGTGTTTGGTTTTTGACAAATGTAGCGCTGTGCATTATGGCCAAACATCTCGACTGATCTCATCTGTCTAGAGGACATTGTCCCAGAAGTCTTGTGGTTTGTTCAGATGCAACTTTGCAAACATATGCCATGCTGCCATGTTCTTTTTAGAGAGAAGAGGCTTTCTCCTGGCAACCTTTCCTAACAAACCGTACTTGTTCAGTCATTTTCTAATTGTACTATCATGAAAGTTAACATGCATGAGTCTGAGATGTAACATTTGGGCTTTTGGCAATTTCTCTGAGCATTGCAAGGTCTTACCTTGTGGTGAATTTGCTGTACACCCACTCCTAGGAAGATTGGCAGCTGTCTTGAATGTTTTCTATTTTTGAATAATCTTTCTCACTGTAGAATGATGGACTTTAAATAGTTTGGAAATGGCCTTATAACCATTTCCAGTTTGATGGGCAGCAACAATTGCTTTTCTAAAATCATTACGGATGTATTTTCTCCTTGGCATTGTTTTAAACACACACATGAATGACCAACTAACTGCTAAAACCTTTGCTTTTATAGAGGTGGTTACACTTGCTGGTGATCACTTAATCAAGGTCATTTGATTATCAGCACTTGTCTGCTACTTAGCCTCTTAATTATTATGCAAGCAGAAAAGGTGTATTTAGCTTTTCCCACATGGATTCTCCATTTTGGCTTTATTTTTGTTAAATTAATCATGACACTGTAATATGTTATGTGTGGTTCATCTTAGGTTGTATTTACCTAATTTAAAGACCTATTATTGTTCGTATGTCCTGATATGTAAAACCAAAGAATTCAAAGAGGGTGAACTTTCTTTTCCCCATGACTGTATTTTCTAAGAATACAGCTAAAATTCATGAAGCAGCTGTATTTGCACTGGTGAGACAACCCTCTCTGGTGCCAGTCTTATAGAGAGAAACCACTAAAACAGCCATGCCTTCCAAGTGTCTTGTATCTGGTGGAAATGGTGCTAGAAATACACTTGCAGGATCCATTTTAAGCTTACAACCCCCATTTAAATGTCTCTCTTCCATCCCTCAACCCAGTCTAACTTTTACTGATCACAAACTCTGAATCCTCTCTCATCAAGACTTGTCTAATCCTTACTAACAGGCAGAATCTGCCTCATGCTATCACTTTTGAAAATATATATATCTTTTTATTAAAGATACAGAAGCTTAGTTTTTTCATTCAAACTTTAAATGCACACAGTTCATAAAAATGCATTCATAGAATATGGGTCAGCTCCAGCCTGGAACACGCTTTTTAAAAAAGGGTTAAAGCAGTACTCTTTAACGCCTTAAGGACCAAACTTCTGGAATAAAAGGGAATCATGACATGTTACACATGTCATATGTCCTTAAGGGGTTAAAGAATCACTATAGGGTCAGGAACTCAAACATATATTCCTGACCCTTTAGTGCAAAACCCACCATTTAGGTGGCTTACCTCCTCCCCTCCCCCCATAAAAGTTTAAAACTCACCTTATTTCCAGTGCCGTGCGGGTTTGCCGGCGCTGGCTCCACCCCCTTTGTGACACCATCAAAATGACCGATTTTTAGCCAATCCAATGCTGTTTTGGCCAATCAGGACCTCCTCATAGAGATGCATTGATTCAATGCATCTTCAATGTGGAAAATTCAGCATCTCCATGCAGAGGGTGACGATGCTGAACAGCAGGGCTGCTTACTGTGCAGCCCTGAGCCAGGAAGCCCCTCCAGTGGCCATCTAAGGAGTGGCCACTTGGAGGGGTCCCTAGGGGCAACATAAACACGGCCTTTTCTCTGAAAAGACAGTGTTTACATGAAAATGCCTGAAGGGAGTTATTATACTCACCAGAACAACTACATTAAGCTGCAGTTGTTCTGGTAACTATAGTGTCCCTTTAACTATCTCTTCAAATCAAATTCTAATCTTTTTATTAAATGGTTAAAAAGGGACACAGTAGGCACTATAAGTGATTCACCTCATTGAACTGGTTATAGCATGATGAAGTCCCCTGGCACTGCTCTTTCATTCATTATTAAACCATTTTTAATGTTTTTCTGCTAAGCATTAAGCCTAATGCTTGACCTAATGAGGAAGCATTAGCCTGAGCAACAATGGGCAGCTATAACAGGCTAAAAGTGTATCCACTGCTGGTATGAATCGGTACAGCTAGAAGGAAGTATATAATCTATGCCTTAGCCATACCTTTAATGGGGCAGGGCTATGGAAAGCCAGGGATACATATTCAGTTTTAAACTGCTTGAATGTGGTTTGACACAAAATAGAGAGACAGGGGGGCGGAGCCTGACCGCCGAGCAATACAGACGTGGGCAACACGAGCTCCCGCCTGACGGGACGAATTTGGGGCAAAATCACCGGCTACATAGACTGCAGACTCACCGGGTTGTGCTACCCATGCTGGGAGTGCACCACGGAACCGAAGGACACCCCTCTGAAACCCGTCGGGGCCGGGAAGACGAAACGCCGAATGCGGCCTACTAAAGTTGGAGCCGGGGGGAGACGGCCGCTCAACCCGACGCCAGACACACCAAGCGACTTTACAGGTTTCCTACCCCCCCCCTTTGGACCGGTGGGGGTTATCCCGGTCCCCACTGAGAGAACGGACTGTGGCACCAATCCCTACCCCAGCTGTCTGAACACAGTAGGCAACGCAAGGCACCCCAACCTCACAAAATGGCGGAGGCCATACCACAGTCGCAGCAAACTCCCGCACGAGCACCCCCAGACACTCTTGAAACCAGACTGGACGCTTTGTTCCAGGCATTTTGGGACAAACTGCGGACCCGTGCCACTGCCGAACAACCCAACCGGTGCACAGAACGGGAGGCGGGCGCTTCCCCTCCGGGTAACCTACGCCACATATCGCCTCATCGCACCAGCAACTGCCCGCCCAGGCTGATAGCCAACAGAGGCCTGGCCTCGAGACATCGACCACACAGGGAGAAGAATGCACGCCGCAGGCGGCGGATGCCACCGCGATTCTCTAACTGCCCCTTAAGGGGCCAGGACCGGGCCACACATGAGTACCGAGTCCGTGGACAGAAGGTGTCGGCTTTCACAACATCCTGGGGCTGGAGGATAGCCCCCCGCACCCGCTGTTCCCCGGTTAAACCCGGCAGCCAATCTCTGCAGCTGACAACCTGTCAAGCTACCTATCCTCTCAGGCAGAAAACACCTCCAGGCACAGTATCCCTGCGACAGCCAAGCAAGCGGAAAACCGCTCGCCTTGACCGCAGCCTCACACGACCCCTCATACAGTTACAGCTGAACACCGAGGACGATGGACCAACGACGCATACCCTTCTGCAGATCCAGAGCTGGAAAAGAGCCATGGAACAGCACACTGTGGTAGACAATCGATGGGACTACCCTACACTTGTACCGCCCATACCGCTACTGGGGATCGGCTGACCGGGCGCCTGAGCCCTCACCCGGAGTCTCTGTTAACCCACGAAGACACCGAGCAAAGGGACATACCAGATAAGAGACTCCCCATTTTCTGTTGAGGAAATTCTAGCTCAGCTTTGTTTTATTTTGTTGCCTATAACTTTGCCCCTACTGGTTGCGCAATTTGCTATGCCTGGGCCTGAACCCAGTGGTATAATGTTCTCTATGCATGCATGACTTTATGTTCAACAAGCTTGATTACACACAGACACAAATGTTTAGCAATTTTCAGCTTGATGCCAAAAGCCTGTATAATCTCACGTACAGTATCACACGAGAATAAGGCACACTTTGGGTACGCAGTCTATATACAGCATACGTTCACTACTTCGAGCTCATGCAACTACTCGAGTCAGTTTCAGCTTCTAGCATGTTGTACCCACACTACCTATAATACCTATACTGTTACTTGTGCAGCCTAAATATTGCCGTAATAATTGAACCATACAGTTATGGATGTGTTAGCAATTTACTTGTTCTTATATGTTAAAAAAAAGAGGCAGACGCTTCATGGACGCAGTCCCAATTGTACTGTTATAATCCTTTTAAATTGTATCTTAAATACCTCCCCTTCTTTTCTCTGTTCCCATACAACTATATGCCTCAATAAAAGAAAGATTGAAAAAAAAAATTAAGTATTGGAACGTTGAAAAAAAAATAAAAAAATAAAAAAAATAGAGAGACAGTGCAAGGGTCTCCAGACATAATAACTAGTTATTATTTTATTATTTACATAGCGCCTTAAGAGTCCGTAGCGCTGTACAATGGGTGGACTAACAGACGTGTAATTGTAACCAGACAATTGGACGTACAAGAACAGAGAGGTGGAGGGCCCTGCTCAATGAGCTTAGTTCAATGAGATGAAATGGTTTTAGTGCATGCAGTGTCCCTTTAACATCTGCAATGCAATGCATGCATTTATTTGTCTCTTGTGTTGTCTTAGGAAAATTGAATGATGGCAGACATTACAATTTCTCAGATTGTTGTCTATGTATCAAATGTATTAAGAGATAAACTAATCAGGGTGGATCAATATGACTATAAAAGGTTAACAGGACACAATGTGCTAATGTCAGTTGCAGCCAATTTGTGTCTTCCTGGAGGTAATTTCCATGTGAATGAAGATATAATAGAAGACTTTGCTACAGAACACAATACAAAAACAGTGTGGCGTGTTTGAAATGCACTGGCAACAAAGAAGTTATTTATGAGTGAACATGGGAACATCATTACACAACACCACATCCTGGATGTGCAAAAGTGTCATCCCCAACCACATCCTCTTAAAAGGGGTTAGCTAAACCACAGTGATAACACTGTGCTTCCTCGGTGCAAAATACAAACCATGAACTACCGTTATGTAAAAACGCAGAGCAAACATGTAAATATAATGTATAGCATCCTCAAAATGACAAATAGTCTGACACTCCAGCATTTAGCCCGTTTTAATGCCGGAGGGGCTTGTACACACTTCTTAATTAGGTAGAAACATGTTCATGGAACAGAGATTCTCACAATATGTATGTATAATCTGGGTAATCTGAGTTAATAATGTGCTTCTGCAGATATATAGAAATCTTATTTAGGATGACTGTTAACAGTATTTTTTTATTTTTATCCCTTAATATCTGTATTTTAAGCCATCACTTTGCAGATGATATGAGAGTGACCTTCAGAAAACAAAAAATTGCAAAACACAATATCTGGTGTATTCACAGATGATTCACAAACCTGTCTGAATAAAAAAAAAAAAAAAAAAACCAAGACAGACAAAACCCAACTTTTAACATGTATTTTGCAATTTTGCAACACAGGATATGGTTTTATAAATCTTCGCCCATGAGCCGCGTGTTGTCTGAGTAACTCGTCGTTGCTATTGTTATTAGTTTTAAGTAGTTTGTAAAGTAAAAACATATTTCTCCAAGTCAATATAAATAATTGTGAAAAACAAATTGAAACTCACTATAATTAAAATAACAGAAAGACCCATTAGAGGTTATAATTAACATATATGCAAACTACAATACATACAGGTGCATTATGACAGGTGTGGACAATAAATTATGCATACAAAATCGTAAAAAGCAGATGACGACTAGAGTTGAGAAGGGAAACTTCCTAATCCAAAAAAACAAACACACCAAGCTCAATATTAATGTAAAAGGTATTGAGGGACAATCGCTCCAAGCACTTGAAATCTTTCTTCATGTATAATAAAGATTATCCCAATACCAGTCTTGCAAATTGCGATGCTCCATGCCCCTCACTGTACATACACATGCAGATACTTAAAAACACACAATGACAGTCAATCATAGACACACACTACGTCATGATATTACCCTTCTCTCCCCTGCTGTTTACTAGCTGCCATGGGAGAAGGGAGGAGAGGGGCTCCGGACTGCTCTTCCTGGTGACCAATAGAGCTGACCCTCCTGCTCCCCTTCAGTGACTGCAGGTCTGGAATCGGAGGGATATGGCAACACATCCTTCAGTTTGTAGGTGCCATGACTCACATCTTGGCTCTCTGGATATTGTATGAAAGCTGCACGACTGTGCAGGGCCACCACCAATAACAAAGGGTCAGGGCCCCAATAGAGTATGCCTTCTAATTGACCAGCTATATAATTGGCCTCTGCATTTCACCACTTACCTATTTTGGCAAGGTGTGCAAAGCCACAAATATTATATAATTAAGAGAGAGGTTTTACAATGAATTGGGCACCAAAACAGTGAGTGGGATAACATCGTCAGGAATACAACTCTCTAGTGTTCCTTTAATAATAAACAAATGGCCCTCAGTATTTTAGAGCAGGGGGGAGTATAAAGAAGGCCCGAATAAAGTTTGCACTGAATAAGAGCTTGAAAAACACTTGAGAAGAAATTTTTTTTTTTTTCCTTGAAGAGTTACTCCAAGTTCCATGATCAGTAATTTACAGTGGTCATAGTGCCAGGAGTCTATAAAATGCTGCACATACAGAGTTTAACCCCTTTACTGCCGCTCTCAGCCAAGAATAGCCAGCTCTCTAGAATTCAGATGTTGTCTGGTTGCCTTTTTTCAGCCAACAGGAGAGAACCACCTGCATCCAAAGGGACCCAGGTAAATCAGTTTGCTCTATTGCTAGGGAATGGAGCCAGGGTACTCCTGGCATCACAATCACAATAGGTTATGCTGCTTGGTGAATCCCTTTAAATTAAAATTAACACCCTATATTGACAGGGATGAATGGACTATAGGGACACTCGAAGTACCATAACTACCTTGTGGGGCAACTAGCTTCCCTAATTAAATCTTTTTAAGAATGTCAGGTAGTTCCATTCATGGCTTTGCATGAATGAAACTACATAAGGGTGCTGCACTACACATACAATGGAGTCATTCTGAGCAAATGTTTGTGGGGTAATGAGCAGGTTACCTACTTAAAAAAAAAAAAACGCATCAAATTTCGCCACTCAGCTCTCTCTACTCATGGGAGCTGTTGGTGTGGTATGCAGACTCTGAATGCAAAACTAAAAGGTTTAGGGCTGTAGCATTTTTTTTTTTTTTTTTTTTTTTTACTAATGGTTTCAGTTCTAACCTACTCTTTGTGTACAATTACACAAATTAAAAAAATACTGTTCCCTGCTATTAAAACTGCCATTTAGCTTCGAATAAATCACAACACACATGAATTGAAAACTTTCTCTGGAGATCTACTTCTTTTAAGCGCTATTGAAATAATATTTGACTTTACGGACTACTGATAACAGTACAGCAATAATTTACCATAAAGGATAAGAATGAAAAGGAAAACAAGCAGTGGAAAAAATGTAACTACATATGCATAATGAATAAGGACAGTAAGTTAAATGATTTGCTTACATTTTTATAACCTTGGACGTGTATAGTCTTGCCACAAAGTAAACGAGTGACAAACAAAACAACACCTTATGTTATTATAGATAATCTTCCGCTGTCATCCATTGCACTAAATTTTTTTAATGCACAAACTGATTCGATTTTCTTTCATAAGTATATTACTATAGAGTAAAGCCATTTGAGCTGGGTGAAGTAATTGAAAGCCTGCAGATCTCTAAAAGGTGAGAAATTCCCTAACAGGCAGCCAAGTCTAAATTTAACAACCCAGGAAGGATAACAGTCCAACACTTACATATATTACAGAAATACTGAAGCACACACTAGGTGCTAAAAATAACAAAGTGAGGAGTGTGGAAATAAGTAGCGAAGCAATGCAAAGGAGACAGATCTTTAAATTATCTCCAAACAGAAGCAGCAGGAAGCTCATAAAAAGGACAAATAGCACGGCGACAGCAGCAAATATCATAAAAAGAGAAAATAATACATTTAATAGGACTTCCTACAAATATTCACTAAAGAGGATCAAAGCTCTTACATACGGATGTCCCCTAAAACAAGCAGAGTTCAACACACAAGAGTAACCTCCAAAGCAGTAGCACACGGCGCATATAACTGAAGTCTCCATGCAGCCCCATTCATCTACATATATATATATATATATATATATATATATATATATATATATATACATACATACACACAGAGGGTTGCTCTCTGCTTAACATGCATATATGGGGTGCTGCTGGGGTAAATTCATACAATACACAAGATCCAGCACTCTCACTCATCCACTAAACAGCAACTTCAAAGCTCACAGATTTTTTTTTTGATTTTTTTTAAACACCTAATCTAGGCAAAAATAATGGAAGTTTAGTTACAGTATATGATCATAGATTGCATAAGCCTGCCACAACATCAATGTACCCCATTCTTGGTAGATCCTACTCTAACCTAATATCTGCTAATGAACAAAGAGAAACGCAAAGTGTTTGAGGGGGCACAAAGAGGGGCTGGGGGGAAGAGACACACAGAGTGGCTAAGGGGGTGCAAAGAGACACACAGAGGGGCTAAGGGGGGCACAAAGAGACAAACACAGGCTGAAAGGGCACAAAGACACAGAGTGGCCGGGGGATGAGACACACAGAGGGGTTGACGGGGAACAAAAAGACATACAGAGGAGCTGGGGGAAGACTCACACAGAGGGACTGAGAGGGCACAAAAAGACACACAGAGGGGCTGAGAGGGCAAAAAACCCAAAAAAACACACAGAGGGCCTGAGTGGGCACAAAGAGACAAACAGATGGGCTAAAGGGACACAAAGAGACACAGAAAGCCTGGGGTGGACATAGATACACAGAAGAGCTTGGGGTTGACAAAGACACAGAAGGGCTAGGGGGGACAAAGACACACAGAAGGGTTAGGGGGGACAAAGACACACAGAAGGGCTAGGGGGGACAAAGACACACAGAAGGGCTAAGGGGACAAAGACACACAGAAGGGCTAAGTGGGAAGAGACACGCAATTGGGAAAAAAAAGACATGCAGAGGGGAAGTGGATAAAGATACGCACAAAGGAGCTGGGGGAAGAAAGAGGTACCTTTTTCCAGCATCAATGTTTTCTTGGAGCTGCTCACCTCTGTGCCTCCCACAACGTCATTGAGAAGGCATGGCCTCATCCTTGATGGCCCAATCCAATGCTCCTCATAGAATAGTGCATGTTAGAAAAAAATAGTTTTTCAAACAGCACTGTGTTAAAATTGGATTTAGTAATTTTATACTTAATAACTCTTGCACATGTAATATATGCATTTTCTTGAATTTATTGATCCAGTTTTTGCTCTGTTTATCCCAGCCTTTCAGACAGCTCACAAGTCTGAACAGTTAGCTCCTAGTATCCAGTTTGGAAAGGGAGTTGAAGCAAGATAAGAGTAGTTAAGAATTTTTCTCCCAATGTTTATTGTCTAAATCCACTGATTGTGTCTGTTTCCACCAATGTCTAGCACAGGGGTAGGCAGCCTTTCAGTTGTACTGTGCCAACTGGAGATTTTGAAGTCCCTTGGCGTTCCTGTAGTAGATTTTTTAAATCGAAGTGTGTATGTTGCAGTATTCTGCCTGTGTAATTTGTAGGTGCTGTAGTTGCTTTGTAGCGTTGTATTTATGCCTATGTGGGCTGTTCTATTGTATAGAATACATTCATGAGTAGTTGTGACATTGTGTATGGTTGTGTATGATACTTATGAATGTGGACTGTGCATGGTGGCTGCTTGTGGAATTGTGTGTGGATGATATGTCACATTGTGTTTGTGTGTATATGTGTGTTTGTGCATGCATTGGGATAGTCTGTAGTGTTGTGTTTGTGGTAACTGTGTGTTTGTGTGTAGATTGTTTCTATTATTTGTATAAGTGGGAGGCTTATTCTGCAGCTCTGTGTTTATCTAGCAGTGTGAGTGACTTCCCTGGGGCCCAGAAGGGACCGGGCTAGCCAGGTGCAGGTCAAGGGCAGGGGCTGCAATAGCTGCTCTACTCTAATCCGGTTTGGCTCTGGTAGCCTTGAGTGCCATACAAAGACACCCTGAGTGCCATGCATGGTACACGTGAAGTAGGTTGCTGACCCCTGATCTAGTGCATGTTCACAACCATGGCAGATTTGTAATGCTAAGTGCAGCCATCCCATGGGAATAAGACTATATTGCTACTTGCAAAGACCAAATTATGTAAAAATTCTTCCCTCATGAGGACCCCATATTCCTGAGAGACCAGGTTCCCTTACACATTGCTAAACAAATTCAAGAATAATGTAAAAATGCTTCCTTTATGATGATCCCATATTCCTGAATGACCAGGTTCCCTTACACGTTGCTAAACAAAACTAAGAATGGCTTCACGAACACCATGAGGAAGTCAAACAGGCCAGCTTACTTTGCACCACCAGTGAGCAGTTTCCATTATGCTGATAGAATGGAAAAGATTTGTAAAAAGTTTCCAGGAATAATGGTGTATAAGCACAGGATTGCACATTATACACAGAGGCATAATTCCTTCCAGGCTGCAGCATGTTACTATAGGAAAAGTTAGCTAGTTTTCAAGATAAATGGTATAAATTCAGCTACAATTCAACAACTGCTTTCCTATCGATTTCAGCTTTGCTTTGTAAGATAGTTTAAGATTTAATAAGTATGGATTTTAATGCAACAACAATTCTAACATGAGGATTAGACACTGTGGGTATCTATCTATGAAGCATTAAACTAAAAAGCTTAGCTTTAAAACCACTTGTGATTGTTAAAAGATGAATAACAGCAAACAATATTTCATATTTACTTTAATGATCGTTACTTTGATCATGATCTTTCTAAGCTGAATAAATGCAAAGGTGAAAATGGGCAGTTCCACAGCATACATTGTGCCCACATCATTAGCTATGTATTGCATTTATGTGAACCTTTTAAATGGACTAAGAGGAACACATGTGACTAGAGAGGTGTCTACAATGGGGTTATTTTAGAACCCTTCAACTGATCATGACAGAGCAAATTATTCAGGTTAATAAATAAATAATTTAGAACAAAAACAAAACAAAAATATCTTATTTACACAACAACAGTTAAGACTTACTTTAATTTAAAGGAGAAAAATATAAGTATCAATGTAGTAGCTATGGTGCCAGGAATGCACATTGCAAGATATCAAACTGTTGTAGTATGGGTTAGACAACTTACCCTGGTCCCACCAGGTTTTTTGGTTCAGCAGGAGAAGCCGGATTGTTCTACAGAGCAAAGCAGGTCATGCAGGACACTGACAGTGTAAGCTGACCTCAGCAGGACCCAAGTAAATTGTCAAAACATACTAGAAAGATTTGATATATCACTGGGAGATGGCTCTAGGACACTCCTGGCACCATAACCACTACAGGGCGATGAAGTGGATAAGTCCTTTAAAGTGGATTTATCATCTACATAATGTATAAACAACAAAGTCACCTTTCAAAAGATACACATTTAGTCTATCTACTGTGCTGGTAAGTGCTTTGAATAAAATACCTCCTCTTAGTCCAAGATTGTCACTAGAAATGGACAAAATGGCTACACTCTTGGAAATAATCCCCCAATCCTAAGCAAGAAACTAAAATTAAACACCTGGAATTGTGAGATGCCAAGGAGGTAAAGAATTGGTAATAACAAATATATATTTGTTAGTAACTTGGCTATCACAACTACTAAAATTAAAGGGAAACTACGATGCCAGGAAAACAAACTTGTTTTCCTGGCACTATAGCTTCCCCCTCTGTCAAGCCCCCTCTCCCCCATGGTGCAGAAGGGTTTAATAACCCCTTCTGTCACTTACCCAGGTCCAGCACCAATGTCCCTCTGGGTTGGCTCGGCACCGCCCAGGCTCCTTCCCCAACGACGTCAGCCGGTGGGGGAGACAATGCGCATGCAATGGCTGCGCTCGCATTAGTACTTCCTCATAGGAAAGCATTATTCAATGGTACACATTTACTAGAGGAGGAGTTAACCCTAGCAGGTAATTATTGCAGTTTATAAAAACAGCAATAATTACATGCTCAAGGTTAAAGGACCACTATAGTGCCAAGAAAACATACTTGTTTTCCTGGCACTATAGTGCCCTGAGGGTGCCACCACCCTCAGGGTCCCCCTCCCGCCGGGCTCTGGAAGGGGGAAAGGGGTTAAAACGTACCTTTTTCCAGCGCTGGGCGGGGAGCTCTCCGCCTCCGATCCTCCTCCCCGTCGGCTGAATGTGCACACGCGGCAAGAGCTGAGCGCGCATTCAGCCAGTCGCATAGGAAAGCATTATCAATGCTTTCCTATGGACGCTGGCGTGCTCTCACTGTGAAAATCACAGTGGGAAGCACGCAAGCGCCTCTGGCGGCTGTCAATGAGACAGCCGCTAGAGGAATAGGGGAAGGCTTAACCCATTCATAAACATAACATTTTCGAAAAAATGGGTTAACCCTAGCTGGACCTGGCACCCAGACCACTTCATTAAGCTGAAGTGGTCTGGGTGCCTAGAGTGGTCCTTTAAGGTGATGGGACATTGAACCCAGTCCGCTACAATGAGTTGAATTTGTCTGGGTGCCTACAGTGTCCCTTTAATGTGTCTGCCTTAATGGTAGCACCAGATTTTTATTTTAAATAACTGGTTCATTATAAAGATTATTTTTAAATAACTGGTTCATTATTGTTAATTGTGTTTCTATAGTTCTTGGTCATACAAAAATTCAGAGCTCATAGAAAGGAAGGGTCATATTATAAAAGCAAAGCACAGAGTGACATTTGGAAGGTATGTTGTTGGTAAATACAAGAGAAGGAATCAGCCAACGTGGCATCTGTAGGTTTTGTATGTGGCCGTGGTCATATTTGTAGTCAAACAGCTTTTAATTGACATGGTATACAGTGAAGGGGCTGTATCAGTGAGCAATTACCATGACAATTAATGAATCCACTTGTCACATAGGAAATTAAGAAATAAGGTGCATAAGCATCCTGTATTATTGGCCTGTAGCAACAACCATGTTTTTGCTTTGCACCAGTCTTAAAAACAGAAGAGACAAAATGCAGACATGATTCAAATGCTGTTTTATGTCTCACTGTGAATCAATTGAGGTATACGTGTGGGTGAGCCTGACCTACATAGTACGGACAAAAAAAAATATATAAAAATAAACCACTTCCAGTATTTTTCAGTCATTCTTGTAAACGAGACCAGCCTTGTAAGACTTAGTCCCGTTGCTCAATTGATTACTGTCAGCAGACCTCCTTTTTACCAAAATAATTTTCACAACACAGCCCAAGTGCATTGAGTAATCAGTTAAAAGGTTCAGAAACAAGAATAAAAATACAAAAAATAATAATAATAATAATAAAAAAAAGATTTTGGGTGAGAGTACTTGTAATGAAATAAATGATCAAATCACCTTTGGAGGTTTTTCTTGCATGATCTGAATACAAATTATTAAATAATTTGCTAATAACAGAACACACAGAACAGGCTGGCATAACTAACAAATGTGTGAAAATGGGGAAAAGGGAAGAAAGCCATAGTAGAAGAATGGATAGAAAAGGGGCGTATCAGGTTGGTGGGAAGCTCTGCAAAGGCAGCCAATCAGAGCTCTCCATATGTTGAGTAAGTACAATAAGCAAGCCGGTTTAAATATCTTACTTGTGCCTATGCTTTGGGGGGAAATTTCCCCAGAAACAGAAGTTACACACAAAGCAGCAGAATATGGCACTTTAGAAAAATAATAACAACAACCCTTGCAGCTTAATTTAGTTGCTCCGGTGCAAAGAGCCTGTCTCTGCAAGCTGACAACTGTAAAAACTACCTTTTCCGAGAAAACCACTAGAGGAGCTTCCTGTAGTGGTCCTGCAATCTTTGCAGGACAGATGTTCGGCGTCTCCACGCTGCGAATGAGGATGCCGAACACTCCACATACAATCAATGTATTTATGCAGAGATGCCGATTGGCTCAGTGCTGTGCATTCAAACTAGTCCCCTTTTTCTTCCTTGTCGAGAAGCATTGGATTTACTGAGATTACAATTAAAAATTAATTATATGGAACCAACATATTCTGCAGCACTGTACAATGGGTAAATGGAGGACAATGTAATGATCATCTTAGAGGAGCAGCAGCGGCGAGATTTGGTAGGCTGGGTTACTAAAGGTAAGCAAATATAATTTATGTAATTATTTAAGGGGGCACTAAATCTAAAAAGGCAGGAAAATACTTCAACATTTGTATTGCTAAAATGAAAGAGCTCCTTTAAAATGTGTCAGAATGAAATTAAACATTTTGGACAGAAAAAAAAAAAAGGACTGATGACAACTTTCTGGTTTGCACAACCATGTATGATCACCAAATAAAAATATTACTAAAACTATTTTTTTCTGGCTTAATACATTATTTGTAGCTTTCACATGAATCATATGATTTAAAATGTCAATAATAGATTAACTTCAGAAATGTAGTCATTTAGGCTATTAATACAAAAAAACAAACCACACCAACACCACCACAACCACTGTCTAGTGGTTAAATAAAAATAATGACACATTTACATATACGATAAGATGTAAGGAGTCTTACTTAAACAAGCTTACAAGTGTATTTTTAAGCCTAAACACTGAGCAAATCATAAAACGTTCAACTTTTTTTTTTTTCCCCCACCAGGGTCTCCTCCATGCTCCATTTTATTTGATAGGAGCTCTAAGGGTTAAGCAGGCTTATAGCGGGCATGCCAGTAATGTGGCTTGTTCCAGTTAAGGCTGCACATGCTCAGAGCACTTTTAAAGTGCCCATGGGCTCAATGCCCTGAATGTAGTTTGCTTAGTGCGAGCTTATGTAATGATGAATGGAATGTGAACAGAGAAGTGGAAGTATTTAAAAAAAAAAAAAAAAATATACATATATATTTATTTCTGCTGCACTTGAATGTTTTGGGGGATACACCATCCTATGATGCCTCAGGAGCATGCACATTCATTCATTATGCAAAAATTCTGTACACGCTCGAGCACACTCAAACTTTCTCCAGTACCTGTAAGAGTTAACTAATTTACATGCCTGGCATTGGACAGCAAAGTATGTAAGACAGAACAATAATGTTTAAAAACCATTTGATTTTTAAATAACTTTCGTTTTTTAAACCACTGCAGGTCATTAAATTGTAAGCTCCCCTACCAACACATATCTATTAGGTGAGTTCCACAGTAACAATTCATTTTACTACTAAAAGGGAAAATCGCGAATGAAGCAGAATAGGGTTTTCATTTGAATCCCTACAAACTAATTCACCCTATACAGTGCTAATATGGGGTGGAAGGCTTCACTGTAAAAAGGCTGGGTCATATAAAAGCAGATGAAAACACTGAACACGGCTAATAATATGTAACAGTGCAGTTGTTAGGAACTGGATGTGCCTATGGAGGACCTCCATACAACTCAATGCTGTATTCTTGCGCATGCATGAGATTACAGCAGTGACATTGGCTCCTGTTGAAGCGGAGAAGATAGAGATGGGGGACTGAGAGAGATGGAGACGCCCACAATGGGACAGGCTCAGGTAAGTAAAATTCACCTTACCTTCCCACCTGGCCACTGGACCTGCAGTTTTCGGCAAGTTCGGCAAAGTCCCCAGATGGTGACTTTGTCATTTTACCAGGGCCGGCGGTTCCTATAGGCGACTTAGGCAGGAATGCCGGCCCCCTCAGGCTGCAGCCGCCTGAGCGCCTACAGTATTATCATAATTTCCTAAATTAATACAACCACGTCACATTAAACAGAAACTAAACTGCAGCAGGGTATATGCAGAATATCCGTGAATCATAAATCCAATCGATACAATGTACAGTGGGGCATAATGTAAGGAAATAGGACTTTGAAGAATGTCTTCCAGTGAAAAGTAAAACTTCTAACAGTGTAAGGGATTACAAGAATGCTTGGTATGCAAATAATGAACAGAACAAATAATCCAAATCAGTCTGAGATTTAGATGGGCAGACTACATAAACTAAGGTATACTCACAAAACTAACTAAATTGTGGTCTATGACAAAATGAGTAAAATATGGATCATGATTTTTGTGGGTTCAATCTACATCGATTATGCATACAGATGTTTTCAGATGGCACATTCTTATACAAAACCGCTCACACCAATTAAGTAAAATTATGTGTTTTAACCAAGTTAGTTTGAGCAGGGTCATCGTCACCTATTCTTCTATGCCTTAACTGGTGATTTATTAAAAACACAACACCATATACTTTACTTAAATTGGTCATTCCATACACCATAACTACAACTTACTGCAAAAAGTCCTTAAATCTTTCAGCATCATTAACCCCTTAAGGACACATGACATGTGTGACATGTCATGATTCCCTTTTATTCCAGAAGTTTGGTCCTTAAGGGGTTAAAGTAACATAAGGAGCTTGTGTCCATTCAGTTAAGCAGAAGGTTTAGAAGTCTTAGATAATGAGCATCTATTACTACGATTTGTGTGTGTCTGGCTGTGGGTGTTTGGAAAAGTGTTTATAAAACATTCCTTAACAAAGATAGTCTCCCTTAAACATAGCTAATGTCTGAAGATTAACAAGCATACAATAATGTTCAGCATTAAAGAGGGAGGAAACAAGTCCAGAGTTCTTTCTCCAGTTTCACTGACAGCGATGGGTGTTAATTTGTTAAATCTACAAGATCTGTGTTTATATTCACAGAACGAAAGGCCCACAATGTGAATCTTGGTCTTTGGCAAGCATAGATCATGCTGAAATATGGTTTTACGTGAAAGTGTGGTGCATTGCACCTAGCCGACCTTCCCCGCATGTACTAAGGAGTGTCTATTAATCAAATGACCATTTAGGAAGTGTAATATTAAGTGTAAATAACATGTGGTTGCTAAACTTGCTATCAAACAAACTGCCTATAGCTGCAGTTTGTTAAAAGCATGTGTTTGGTGTTGTATACTATAGCAACATTCTATGTGAATACCTGGAGGAGGTATGTGTGACCCACAACACTGGGGGAAGATCGAAAAAGTTCTACAAAGCTCAAATTACATTGGTGACTGGAAGTAATCTAATTCTAGCAAAGATATTCCAATAAAGGTTAAATATGTCATGACAACATAAATGTTAAAGGATGGAATATTTAGTTGGCAACAAAATTAAATAAATTCTTTAAAAAAAAAAAAAAAAAAGGGTGACAGGTGTATGGAATTACATTACAGCACAATGGACATGGGTAATATTGTAAAACATGAAGAATGCTCAGAGTGTAAAGTGATAGTTGAGACTTTTTTTAAATTGTAAATAATTAAAACAGTCTTAAAAACTACTACTTTTACTGAAGAAAAAAAAACAAGGGATTAAAAAATGGCACACAACCAACTTTCTATGCAGTGTTTTTATTCTTGTAAGTAAAGTTTGCCCTTGTCTGGACTATTTTGAGCTGTATTATGGAAATGCATAGAGAAAGAATTTGCAAAAGATTGCGTGTAATACCAGTTTTATTCTCATTTGCTATATTGAAATATTTATACCATTTTGTATTTTAACACGGCTAGTTTTATGCTCTTTTATTTACTGTAACCAAACACCTCTTTTAGCAAATATCCACTATTCACATAACTGTGCTAAAGCTTGTCTTAACTGACCTCTATATATTTTTTGTTTTTAAGTTTATTGACAGCAAATGATTACTACTGTGTAGTATAGATCCAGGAAGCTCAGTTGTTGAACAATATAGCATATAATCTGTGCCAATATACTGGACGATTTACAAGACGCATACATGTACACCACTAAATAAATAAAAAAGTAAAATGTAGTATTTTTGAATAAAACTGCAATTATTGCCGTTCTGAGTTTAGAAAGGAGGAAATTACGTTCAGAGGAGATGGGGGGATTAAAAGTGAGAACTGAGAATGCAAAGTGAAACTATAAGCATTGCTGACTTGGAGAATTTTTACAGATTGGCTACTCTGAGCTCAAAATTAAAATTTACTTTGAATCCCCGAGAATTCACTTTAATGAATTATCCTGCTAGTACAGTTAATGGCAAAACTGACATAGAGGGGTTTGAGACGGGGAGGAGGAGGGGGAATGTATCTGGAGGCATGATATAATTCTAATTATCATTTATATAGCGCCAACATATTCCGCAGTGCTTTATGTTGATTCGAAAAGGTTCACGAAAGGTCAAGCTGATCTGAAAGTTGTAAGGGGGTTTGAGAGGGATCTTGTTGCTGGAAGAGAGTTTGCATTTTTCTTTATACTGTGTTATAAGCACTAAACACATCTTGCATGAACGGTGCTAACTCAAACATTTTAACCCCTTAAGGAAAAAACTTCTGGAATAAAAGGGAATCAGGACATGTCACACATGTCATTTGTCCTTAAGGGGTTAAAATGATATTGACAGACCATCTGGCAGAATCTCCAGGTTCTCAATGACTTGTTTTCAAAAAAACATATCTAGTATTTATTTTACATAATGATCACATGAACTCTTTCGCCTATGTAATTCTTTTATTTACTAAAATGAGAATTATTGGGAGTTCTAAATTAATTTCAAAATTAAGGCCAAAGGAGCTAAACTGGAAGCAAAGCGGACTTTGAAGAACATTCCAGTTTGGATCTTTTGGCCTCAAATTTTAATTTCTCTTTAAATTTCCAACAATCCTGTTTAAATTCTTACATACGCTGTGTGTTCTTCAAGTTTTGTAATTAGGGAACCTGATGCTGGTGGTTTAATGTTTAACTATTGGGTACTGGATGTACGATATTGGAACAGGATTTTATGGTACCATCTGTTGTTCCTATTAGAAACTATATATAGTGGCTGACCTTGCCTATATAACAGGATTTAGTACCCGTGACAAGAAAGGGTGCACATTCTATTTCATTCCTAAACTAGCCATCACAGAGATTGCACAGGGATGCAATATCATGTGCTCTACGGAAATGTTCCTTTTGTAAACAAGTTAGATTAAAGTTTTATTGCGATGTTCATTTTATACACATAATGCATACGTGTCGGACATGGAATATAATTGTAAGCTTATAATGTATTTTACAGCTGAGCTTTTTGTATCTGAATAATTCAGGCATCAGCTGACTAAAATCATTAAAAACTTAACTGCTTTTACCAGCACAAACAACTGGCAGAAGTTACACAACAGACTGGTTAGATATTTACGAAAGCACTGACAACAAACTCTGGTATTTTCCGTGGCACTTTAACCGTCATGCTCCTCCATGTTGTGGGTCAGCAGCAAGCTCATTAAGGGCTGACAGTCCTTGCTACAGAAGCACTTTTCAGCAAGTGGCACATGAATAATTTCCTGTGTGAAAACCCTCCTGTTACAGCTGCATTCCTCAGGGTAGATTTCTCTCTAAAGAGGATGTTAGTCTTCCACAGGAAGAGAGGAAGGAACCAGTTGTTGCTAGATGTGTGGGTTGATAGCTGTCGGGCATATTTTGCATGCCTCAGTATCAGCTGTGAGAATGATGGCTTGTGCTCAAATTCCCAATCCAGTGAAGGGGGGGAATAAAACGAGGGCTTGTAAAGCCATGGGTCACGGTTTACAAGTACAGTGATCTCAGGAAGCTAACAGACAGAAATAACACCTGGAACATCTAAACCTTGCAACCGCCAGGAAATTGCTCATTTAATCTAAGACTTAGCAAAGAGAAATAAATCATGCTGACACAGATATTACTTAAGCCCTTTACAGACTTTGAATGCTTTGTTGCTTTGCTACCCACGTTAAATAAGAAAATAACAGCCATTTAATAGGAGTACAGGGCGTCTGTGCATATACCTAGTAATTTACACATCCCTAGCATGTTGCTGGCTATATAAAGCAACACAAGGCCTGATGACAATAGCTAATGTGAGTGACCTTTCGACATCTATTTATTGATGGCTATTAACCCTAGAAATGCCCGAGGGATGTGCATGGCTTGTTCACCCTGGAATGAGAATTAAGAGCAATATACTATACAATATAAAAAGTACCTTAATCATGTAAACTATGGGATATCTGCCCAGCAATTCACAAGGTCACACGTATGCATAGATACGTGTTAAGAATGGTATCAGTAAGTGTATTTTTAATTTGTTGGGGTGATAAATGCACCACGCTTACCTCTGTGTGTTGCGGCTTGTGGTTTTAATTAGGCACTGGCCATTACTGAAATAATGGAGGAATGCACAATTATCAAGTTTGCAAAGTGAAGCTTATTTGTAATTGAAATGAGAATAAATGCTCCTACAGCAGCAAGGTTAATCATTTCCAGTATTAGCAAGATGCCTCACTAATATGTGTAACAGGTCTTTAAAAGGCAATCGCAGGAGAATTTAGTTTCATAGTCACTTTGGGGTATAAAAATAAATGTGGTGGGCACACTTTCTTCCTACACATTGCTTAAATGTCACAATTCTCATTTTCAATCCACCATATTTTTGAGTAAAAGATAAACTGAAAAATAGATTCCCTAATCTTTCCAATGCATAAAAAATAGAATATGACAACTATTTGGAATAATGGGTGAAACACATATACAGTGTATACGATCTATAGGAAACAAAATCTAAATGATGGTGGTTTGCTAAAGCACACCTGTTACGGGTACAACAACATGGGCTAAAATGAAAGACCACTTTCATCTAGACAATGTGGCAGTAAAATTGTGATTTATAGAAAGCACATCTTGTTAGTGAACATTTCACATTTTGTGTCACTGCAAACTGACATTACTGTTTACAATTTTTTATAATTCCAGATTTATAAAGCCTGTCACACTTTCCTGGATGCTTTGTCTGGTATAGAGGCACCACCGTGCTCTTGAAAACATGTAATATATATTTATATATATTACCTGTAATATAGGAGTTTCCATCTAACAAGAAGTTCTTACACACAATTTATGAAAGTATAGATATATTAACCCCTTATGGACCAAACTTCTGGAATAAAAGGGAATCATGACATGTCACACATGTCATGTGTCCTTAAGGGGTTAAAGTGGCCTACGTGTGTTCATTTTTAAAAGCCAGAAGAAAAAGTCATCCTTTCTTAATCTTACAACAGACCCTTCCCAAAAAAGCTAATAAAATATAGATTATGCTGAAAAATAGTCACTTTTAGACAACATAAATGTATCTGTGAAATAATCCATATTATGAGATGTGTATATACACAAGCAGTATAGAAACATTGCAAATATTTGACCTACATATGCTAAATGTTCTTTTAATAGGACTGTGAATTCCTGTGTTCCAGTGAATTTTTTTTTTTAATTATCTCACTGCGAATAAACATTGGCTGAAGTTTTTAGAAAAGTGTTTAGAGATATTTTTAGAGGAGAAAGGCCCAAGCTAGTTCAGGAACATTCTAACAGAATCTCATTCTGGATGCTCACGGTTTACTCGCCAAGACATTTGTTGCTTCATCAGCAATGCAAGATGTTCTTGAGTTTAGTTTTTCTAATGTGCCACTTGCAAAATACACTGTAAGCAGATTCCCTTTCCCCAGTGACTTGACAGGGGAAATGCCAAAACAGGCTAAAAGTTCACAGACTTGCAAAGCAAGTACTTCAATATTTTACTTTCAATATCACAAGCAATTTCCAAAGCTCTGTACAAAAGGAAGTAGAAACAAAAAGTGGGAAATGTAATGATATATATATATATATATAATGCAAGTCTAAAGATATTTACGGATTACAATTCTTATTATTATGATTTATAGCACCAACAAATTCCAAAGCGATGTACAATCTGGGAAAAAATGTGAGGAAATGGCAGATCCCCACCTGTTGGAAAAGTGTGCCTAGAATTGGTATCCTGGTTGGTCTGGAGTGATTAAACAACTTGTGTGCTTGCTTCTGTTTTCAGTAGTGGTCATGGAGAGTTTAAAAAGTATGATACCAATTCAAGATGGCCACCTGCCTAACATAATACTTACAGATATGCAAGTGGTAATTCAGGGTAAACATACTATAACTTGGTAAGATAAACAAAATATTAGCCTGTTTGCATTATATTTTTAAACAGATTCATTGAAATACATTTTTGGTGACAGTGTTGTTTTAAGGTTAAGGTCCTAACTTCTAAAGGAATCTGTGAAGACCTGATATACCATACATGCAGCCTTTGACAAACTCCTTTTTTTGTTGTTATCCTTGACTATGAAAATGTAGACACCACTTGTCAAGGAGGAAATACATAAAGGACAGGAAATCGATATTACATACAAAAGAAATTGTTCACACCAAGCAAACGCCAATATGTCTTTGTAAAATGGTCAATTACCTCTCAAAGATCATTAAAGAGCGTGCCCCAAATAAAGATTTTTGTTACTAACCAAGATTTCAAAACTACTGTGGAATCTACTTAAGAATGTGTATATCTACTTCGATATGTAATATAAGATATACATATTTAAACATGTAAGGCAAGGTTTCGTGGGCAATACGTGGGTTTCTCATACAAACCCAGATATTACAATTAGGAAAAGTAGAATATTAGAAATTAGGTGTGTTGACCCTAACTTGAGGAACTGCGTCCCTACGAATGCCTTCCTTGGGGTACAAATAGTCTCCGGAATATACTTCTATGAGTTTGTGGTATCTAGCCAGGGATTAATATTTCACAAGAGCATTCTTGCGGATGTTGTAATTGGATTAAATGCCTAAATGCAAAAGGATATCAAGTCACCAGCAAGTAATTCTACAGCTGAGGGTCAGCAACACATATTTCTAAATGTTCAGATGAGGATTAATCTGATATCCTAGCGCATACTAATAGTCACCTATTAAAAAAACAAAACAAAAAATGTTCTGCTCAGGTGAATCAAACATTTGATAAGGCTAATTTGCAAGTCACACAAATACACAATGGTGGAAAGTTGTAATACAACAGGAAATGGTTTATAGATTAATAGTATCAAAGAGATACAAGGGTTTATTTAAGAGCAATTAAAGTGCAAAGTTTAGTGAGTTGAGCAATGACAATGTAAGCCAAAGTTACCAAACGTTTAGAACTTTGCCCAATACATAACACACAAGTATTTATATTTGTGTCTGTGTTTTCACAACATTTCAATAGCACCTGAACAGAACACTTGGGACTGTAAGATGAGGGGCAAAATCTTATTAATAGAAATAGTTTTAGTGACATCATATATAACTTTCATAATTGCTATACCTTACAATAACATAAATAATAACAATGAAAGTATTTCCCCAAGAAAGATACATTTAGCATTTATTCTTTTGCAAGGACAATGTGTGATGATATGCCTCCCAACTGTAACTATTTAGAGCCCAAGTCCATCTTTTCTATAAGCTCCATATTGTCTGAGTGTATAACAGAGTTCCAGGCAATACAGCTCTCAGTAATGTCTTCACACCACATTAAATGTGCTTACAAAACAGTCTGTGTAAATAAGATACACTGTTCTTGATCAAAGTTACATTTCAGTTCTATAAATGTTGCGAGCAAGTCGCCTAAAAGGTCTCAGAAGAGCCTGCCCCTGGCCACATCCCCAGTCACACCACTAAAAGTGTCCCTCTTTGTCTATTTAACTTGTTGGGAGGTATGTGACATGGAGGCATATTCTTCCCAGAATTCTGTGCCAGCATTCTTAGAGTGACGTGTATGTAGATATGCATGATTATCTCATCACATTATCGCTACCACGTATGTGGTGGGAATTGACTCCTTATCTGCTACTGATGCACTAAAAATGTGAACTTTTCCAGAGCACTATTTTAGATATAAGAAAAAGGATTTCAAAAGTTCTGTGCCTTTAAAAAAAAACAAAAAACAACAGTTCAACTAGTGCTGAAGAAGGAAATGTGTTTCTTGCCAGCATGTTAAAAGAAACCCGTCTGCTGACCTTAGATGGAGCCATTTCTTTTTAATACGTGTTTACACACACTAGGTCAGCAGACTTGAGAGCTACCGAGGGTTCCACTGATTGTAGGATGCTGTTACATACAGCAGCTAATAAGATTTAGCATCCACTGCCCTAGATTGCACACAGCACAACAGATGGACTGAAGAGTGAAACTGGGATTTGTTATTTGAAAAGGCTGTTGAGCTAACCACAAGACCTAGAGCTATTTCTCTGCTACTGCATTTTTTTATTTGATTCCCCCCTATTTTATCATGCAGAAAATAAAAAAAATCCATAACTATAAAATTGACTTTGATGACCAGCAGAGGTTTACATAATAAGTAGACTATACCTAAAAGCAGTTCCCTACATCACATAAGCGAACAGTTCTGAAAAACTGATAACTATGGTTCACCCATACACTGATTCAATGTTTATTTTAACCAACCTATGCTCAGTCCACAGCTTCCTGACTGACAGGAGCCGGAGGTGGAGTTACACTCTAGTAAAAGGCTATAAGTATCTTGGAACTTCTGAATATTTCTGACAGCAATATGGCACAAATCAGGTTATTCAGACCAGCACGCTGAAGTGGTGATGGTGCTTAGAGTAACTCTTTAAAGGAGGTCATATTATTTTGATATCTATTCTGTGCAATACAATGTGTTCAAGAAACCTATACGTAAACACACAAACACAAGTGTATCTTATGGGAAAAAGGGGTAGTAATAGTCCTGGTTAAATGAGCTTCAAATCTAAAGGATACTTCACCTTTCCATTTTTCTGATAAAGTGTCCAACCACAGCTGCACATATGCATAGCGTCTTATAGCTCAGAGAGACTTGATTGCGGAGGCTTTTTCCTGGTGTTGGAGTGGGTGCAAAGTATTAGCAAAAGCTACAGTGGTTTGAACTAACTTTTTTTTTTTCTTTTTATAAAATTAATTTTAGTTGCACCTATATAATGCATTAAAAAAAAAATGATAGTCATGTTAAGGCTATAAGTAGAGATGTCGCGAACTGTCCGCCGGCAAACAATAGCGTGTTCGCGTTGGGCGAACATATCCGATTTCCGGTCCGCCCCCTATACGTCATCATTGAGTAAACTTTGACCCGGAACCTCACAGTCAGCAGACACTTCCTGGGAGGGAGGGTCTGCTGCTGATTGGGTGGAATGTGTCTGCTGGCTGTGAGGTTCCGGGTCAAAGTTTACTCAATGATGACGTATAGGGGGCGGACCGGAAATCGGATATGTTCGCCCAACGCGAACAAGCTATTGTTCGCCGGCGGACAGTTCGGCGGACAGTTCGCGACATCTCTAGCTATAAGTGGCAGTTCATCAGTATAAAAACACCACTCTGTGTGTGTGCACAAACTAGCACAAAATTGGCCAATGAGAGAAACAAATCTATACATAGCTAAATTTAAAAATAATATGTTTTCTTTAGTGATACCAGAAGTTATTTTACAATGGAGATTTTTATGGACTGTTAAATTATTTTTTGTTGAACTAACAAAAAACCCACTTTAAAATGTGCAGTCCCTATTGTTGGCCCCAAACAAAAGCACCTGTCCAAATATTTTGTGGAATACAGGACTTCAGAGCTTAGAAATAAAACAAATAAATAAAAATAAATGTATGACTAACAATGTGTCAAAGGATTTATCTGTACATAAACCTAAAATATTCTTTATAGTCCTAATCAACTCATGAAAATGCAAGTGTACCAAAGCTATCTGCACAACCGTAATAAAAAATAAAAATAAAAAAAAGGACAAAACTGTAACCAAGACAGTAATTCTTCCGGAAGTACCTTATGAACAAATTGAACCTCAGTTAAACGGGACACTCCACTGCCCAAATACCAAGTAAATAAAATCCCTGTGTAGTAGATTTAATTATTATTTTTTTTATTGGAGTTAGATTTATAAACAACTTGCAAAACCTGCAGATCTCTTGTCTGTTGCCTTTGCAAGTCCTCATCTTCTAACCCCGTCCAGACTCTCTGTGGCTCTTCAATCACAGACTTCCAATGCAGCTCAATGAGGAGTCTTTGCAAGGCAGGAGCTCTGAGCAATCGCTGCCTCTTGTGCTCAGTAAGCTAACTAAACCAGGAAGTAACAGGACCTGTTCTCTACTTGAAAAGTCAGGGGGTATAACCAGTATAACTGATCAAAGTGTCAATTTCTTTTAAAATCTGCACTATTTCCAAAATGAAAAAAAGAGGACAGTGCTTTAGGGATCTGGATGTTTCTTCTAAGTTAAAGAAACACTATAGTCACCTTAGTTACTTTAGCTAAATAAAGCAGTTTTAGTGTATAGATCATTCCCCTGCAATTTCACTGCTCAATTCACTGTCATTTAGGAGTTAAATTACTTTGTTTCTGTTTATGCAGCCCTAGCCACACCTCCCCTGGCTATGATTGACAGAGCCTGCATGAAAAAAAAAACTGGTTTCACTTTCAAACAGATGTAATTTACCTTAAATAATTGTATCTCAATCTCTAAATTGAACTTTAATCACATACAGGAGGCTCTTGCAGGGTCTAGCAAGCTATTAACATAGCAGGGGATAAGAAAATCTTAATTAAACAGAACTTGCAATAAAGAAAGCCTAAATAGGGCTCTCTTTACAGGAAGTGTTTATGGAAGGCTGTGCAAGTCACATGCAGGGAGGAGTGACTAGGGTTCATAAACAAAGGGATTTAACTCCTAAATTGCAGAGGATTGAGCAGTGAGGCTGCAGGGGTATGTTCTATACACCAAAACTGCTTCATTAAGCTAAAGTTGTTCAGGTGACTATAGTGTCCCTTTAAGACTAAGAACTCTGAATTTGGTAAAAAATGTGCAGAAAGTACCAGTTAGAAGACTATGCAGATCAGGCAGAGCAAGGTTAGTCATCAATAACACTCCCCTAGCTCTCAACACATATTCTTTAAAGATATATTAATAAATAAATGTTTTATCAGTGAAGCAGTGAAGACCGACATAGTAATAGCTTTATGAACAGTAAAACTCCACATCAACCCATCTAAGCACAATTGAAATCTTCAGAAATACTCAGAGTGGACATCATGTCAAACTCTGCCCTCCAGATGTTGCTGAACTACAACATGACTCTGGCCATCTACTGCAGTCAAACAGTTCTGGGAGTTGCAAGCCATTAACATCTGTGGGTATAGTATGCGATCTTTATGCAATGAATGCATAATCTTTAAGCAATGAATACACTAAAATCTCAGACAAGAACCTAGAAACATCTGAAATTGAATTCTCTGCTTTCAGATACCTGGGCAAAAATCCAAAGTCATTGTATTACAGACTCATTCTGATCTGGTTTAGGAGAGACATTATGGGACATCATGACAAAACTTAGCAAATTTACTCAATCAGCTAGATCTGAACCAAAGCAAAATTTGATTAAACTAATTACTCCTGGTCACCTCTCTGGTGAAGGTACAGAACATGTCAAAGCACAGGTGAGTCTCATGTACCGACTCCAGTATATGAAGGTGCCAGACTCTAGATAATAAATTAGACGACTTGATGGCGGGGGGAATTTGAAGTGTAAAAAACAAAAAAAGAAGAAATTTAAAATAAAACCATCACAACAATATGCTAACAAACCGTATGTAGCTAGGCTACTTTTAGTCATCAAGATTTGTGTAAATTAATATGGTCAGGTCCCTAAACTAATGACAGATAATACAAATAATAATGATACAATATATTCTCACGAATTGAAAAGTCTGCCTTACACGAACTGTGCAAAGCCATACTTAATTATCTAGCATTTCATTCAGAGGGTATAGACCAAGATTAATATATTACTACAGCAGGTTGTCAAACACATCTGGGATTTGAACTGCGCCAGCCGAACAATTTTTCAGAAATACACTCTCTAAATTAATCTCTAAAAGACAAACCTTCACCATGACAGTTTCCCATGAGAGAAATGTCTTGCTTCTGATGACAGTAACGATGTCACTTTGAACAGAGCTATTTTCGGCCTGAGCTAACTAGTGGGGAATAACTGTAAGAAAACCAATACTAGCGTCGCGGCTATTAATAACAGCACTGCAGTGTAGGGTTTTATACATCTTTCATACACGACTGGAACATGCAAGAATCACGCAGGCACAAGACAATCTGATAATCCTTTTTAACGCTTTATGAGTTGGGTGGGTACGCAACAACTATTCAAATAAAAAATAAAAAAATAAAAAAGACTGCATGTATTCTAGATAATTATTTTCTTTTTCTGTTTTACAAAAAAATATTTAAAATTGCAATAAAAATCTTATACCGACCAGTTTTGCAATAAGTAATTTAGTGTGGACAAAGCACTGACCTGGATTAGAGTAGATAATATGTTTTGAGTGTAAATAGTGAAATATAAACATTGCGTGTGTGCGTAAGTAGGTCTTTCCAAATGTCTGCTTGGGCTGCGCCAGTCAGAAACTGTACTGTTATGGCATAAAGCATGTGAATGGTTACACAATATATAATAGAAAGAAGTGCTGACGTTTTTAAAATAAATTATCGGAACTAATAGTCCAGAATAGTTGTGCCCACAAGACCTGGCAATCTATTGTCATAATTGGTATTTGTAGATTATGCATACAGAATGTGGGTATTCAATCAGTTATTGATTATTTGCTAAACCTTGACTTCGAGTCAGTTTTAATTCCAGTTCGGTTATCTTGGAATTAAACTTACAATTCATTGGTTAATAGAACACTCCAAGCACCATAACCACTGTCTCTGTGATGGTTATGGTGGGGGTGAGGGGGGGAGTTAAACCGTTTTAGAACAATTTGACTTCTTACCTGGGATGTACCCTATTCCGCTCCCTGTTTCTACTACTAAGCACGGAGATTCTGTTCGCTCTTTTCAGTGAAACCAAGGCACTCCTGGCACCATATCCACCGCAGAGTGTTATAGTAGTTATAGTGCCTGGATATTCCTTTATTTTCTGACAATTCACAGTTTAGCGCATAAACTGGATTGTCATATACACACTTTTGGTGTGGATGAGGATGGGTGAAAAACCCTTCATGTGAAAAGTTAAACTTATTTTGCACAAATCGTTATTCATTAAATGAATGACCCCATTAATCTAACTGTTGCAAGCCAGCTGTAGTGGTGATGGTGCCAGGCTTGCCCTTGCGCTGTTCCAGTGTAATTTGTCAAACATTTTTAGCACAATTTTATACTTACCGTGCCTCAACAATGCACCTGTGCGGCTTACGGTCTACTCTAGGGGAAAAGCTGGATGCCAATATAGTTATTAATTAATTGGCCAATGAACAAGTCGTAAGTTGTTGTATTGAACATACTGGCATCTAGCTGCCCTAGCTCTGAGAAGATGGAGATTTTCCAGGCGGAACTTAAGTAAGTGTCAAACCATGTAAACCAAACCGCACCAGGGCACCATAACAACTACAATGGAGTATAGTGGTTATGGCACTTGGGAGTATTCCTTTAAATCAGGCATCTCAAAAGCCAGCAATTCTGGGAATTGCAGGCCATCAACATCTGTGTTGCCAGAGTTAGAGATCCCTGCTCTAAATTCAAAATGGATGCCTGGAGCTAAAGATCACGAAAAGCAGCCATTTTGTTTTTGTAGCTTACCATACTGGAGTAGCTTGAGTGGGAATAGTGTAATCTGATTGGCACATGGGCTATAAAGGACAGTGTGTTTTTTTCTGGACTGTTTTTTGTTTTGATTTTAAAGGTTAATATTAGAACAATGGCAACATGGCTATATATGGTATTTAAATAGGCTTCTTCATAGTTATTGGGGGAACAAATTAATTTCTCCATTGAACAACAAAGCATAACTACATCCACTAGATATTAACCTCACATGGTGCTATTCTATTTGGTCAGTAACCTTAATAATTAAGGGGTACTGAGGCTTTTTTTTTTCTTTTTAACTCTCTGCTTGCTATATCTAATTCCTTAGCTGTTCAACTAGGAAAAGTTTTGGCACAACTTGCCTTATTTATTTTCTATTTGGCTTCAGGCGTCCGATAAACTGAGGGCAGCAAATTCAGCTTAAGTTAACAATAACTGCAAATGACTACGTTTGTATGTGCCACCTCTCTACATAATTCACCTAGGGGTGTGTGGAGACAGTTGTTGACTGGCAACATGAAGCAATGCTAAAAACCTCGCCTTGTTAGAACTAGTTTAGTTTTAACAACTCATCCTATTACAGAGACGTATTACTTTTTCCAATACTTACATTTAATGATCCCATAACACATTTATGTCTCACCTGTGCACTTACACAACTCTTTAATTAATGCTACCATCAAACTTGGGCAAGCTCTGACAAACATCAGCACACCATACTTATGAATAAGGGACCTGATGTCTGACATGTGTTATGCAATATCTTTTTTCCCTTTCCTTCCATGAATTGTGTCTAAGAACACTATTCACGATGAATTGTAATTTATGTGTATTACATGCTTTTGTGCATTCATCTTTACACCCTTATTAAAGAACAACAAAATATTCAGTTTTACAATTTTGGCAAACCGCCTCCTCTACTTCACAGTTCTAAGACAATAAATTAAAGGAACACTATAGGGACAGGAACACAAACATGTATTCCTGACCCTATAGTGTTTACCCCCCATCATTTAGGTGGCTTGCCCCCTCTTAGCCCCCCTATTAAAGTTTAAAACTCACCTTATTTCCAGTGCCGTGCGGGTCTGCCGGCGCTGGCTCTGCCCCCTTTGTGACATCAAAATGGCAGATTTTTTTTTAACCAATCCAGTGCTTTTCCCAATCGTTACGTGGGTGGGGCCAAATGCCATTTTGGCCAATCAGACCCTCCTCATAAAGATGTATTGAATCAATGCATCTCTAAGAAAAATTCAGCGTCTCCATGGAGAGCGTGGGGACGCTGAACGTCAGGGCTGCTTTTTCGGCAGCACTGACCCAGGAAGCACCTCCAGTGGCCATCTAAGGAGTGGCCACTTGGAAACGTCCCCAGAGGCAATGTAAACACTGCCTTTTCTCTGAAAAGGCGGTGTTCGCATGAAAAAAACCTGAAGGGAACCATTATACTCACCAGAACAACTTTTTAATCTGTAATTGTTCTGGTGACTATAGTGTCCTTTTAACCCCTTAAGGACCAAACTTCTAGAATAAAAGGGAATCATGACATGTCACACGTCATGTGTCCTTAAGGGGTTAAGGAGAAAAAAAAAAGACTTGCAAGGCTGAATATGTGCTTAAATAAGTATGAGTAGGTTATGCTTCAGAGAGATCTATTTTCAGAAACTGGAGAACCATTTAGTTACGTATGAAAAACAAAACAAAAAAAAAAACAATATGTAGGGGAAAGAGCCGGCGCTACTCATCTCAGGCGGTGACTTTGTGGGAAAACCAGATGCCTGCCTGAGAAGGAGGGAGCTCAGAATGCAAGGTGTAGGGGGGAGCTCTAAATGGAAGGTCTCAGAACGGAAGGGGTGGGGGAGTTCAAAATGGAAGGAATAGGAGGGAGCTTAGAATGGAAGGGTGACTCAGAAAGGAAGGGGTTGGGGCGGTGCTCAGAATGGAAAGGGGGGACTCAGGATGGAAGGGGTGGGGAGAGTTTAAAATGGAAGGAGGGCTCAGAATGGAAGGGGTAGGGAGGAGTTTAGAATGGAAAGGTGGCTGAGAAAGGAAGGGGCAGAGCTCAGAATGGAAGGGGTAGGTAAATAAATTATATACCCCAATGGACAACCAAGGATTAATAAACGCCTGGATAACCTAAGATTTAGAATTTCTGCTGGACCACCAGGGATCCTAGCTCCCTCCCTGCAAAAAACCCAAGATTTATAAATTTATTTGCATTTATTTTCAGAAATGCAAAATGACTGGAGAGGCTGGAGTCGCAACATACAAACACAGTCACCTCACCAATATCTCACACAGCACTCACAGCCACCACACATCCATATTGCACTCAGGAAACACACACACACACACACACACACTTAACCACACACACACAACCATCACACACAGCACACTCAGACACCGCGCACCCACATACATACACCCTGTTCCAAATTATTATGCAAATTCTATTTAAGTGTCACAAAGATTAAATATTTTGGTTTTAAGTTTAAGTCGTGGATGGCATTGTGTCTCAGGGCTCTGTTGATCACTGAAAACAATCTCTGACACCAGTGATAATTAGATTGCCAGGTGAGCCCAATTTTAAGTAAAAACTACTAAAGGAGGGTGTTCCACATTGTTAAGCAGAGCACTATTTTCATGCAATATGGGGGAAAAAAAAAAAGGATCTCTCTGCTGCCGAAAAGAGTGAAATAGTTCAGTGCCTTGGACGAGGTATGAAAACATTAGATAATTCACGAAAACTTAAGCGTGATCATCGCACTATTAAGATATTTGTGGCTGATTCAGAGCACAGACGGGTTTGTGCAGATAAAGGCACATTGAGGAAGATTTCTGCCAGATCCATGCATTGGATCAAGAGAGCAGCTGCTAAAATACCACTACATAGCAGCAAACAGATATTTGCTGCTGGTGCCTCTGGAGTCCCACGGACATCAAGGTGTAGAGTCCTCCAGAGTCTTGCAACTGTGCATTAACCTTCTATTCAGCCACCACTAACCAATGCTCACAAGCGGAAACGCTGCATTGGGCAGAAAAATACATGAAGACTAATTTTCAAACAGTCCTGTTCACTGATGAGTGCCGTGCAACCTTGGATGGTCCAGATGGATGGAGTAGAGGATGGTTGGTGGACGGCCACCCCGTTCCAACTAGGCTGCGACGTCAGCAAGGCGGTGGTGGATGTTTTGGGCTGGAATCATGGGAAGAGAGCTGGCCGGCCCCTTTAGGATCCCAGAAGGTGTAAAGATGACCTCTGCAAAGTATGTGGAGTTTCTGACTGACCACTTTCTTCCCTGGTACAGAAGGAAGAACCATGCTTTCCATAATAAAATCATCTTCATGCATGACAATGCACCATCTCATGCTGCAAAGAATATCTCTGCATCAATGGCTGCTATGGGGATAGAAGGAGAGAAAGTCATGGTGGGGCCTCCATCCTCCCCTGACCTCAATCTTATTGAGAACCTTTGGAGCATCCTCAAGCAAAAGATCTATGAGGGTGGGATGCAGTTTACATCCAAAACAGCAGCTCTGGGAGGCTATTCTGACATCTTGCAAACAAATTTAAGCAGAAACTGTCCAAAAACTCACAAGTTCAATGGATGCAAGACTTGTGAAGCTGTTATCAAATAAGGGGTCCTATGTTAAAATGTAATGTTTAAAAAGTTAAAATGTTGTTATAAGTTTGATTGAAATAGCTTTTGATTTCAGTAAATATGCTGCAAAAACAACAAATGACAATTTTCAGTTCTTACTGTGCGAAATCATTTGGAACAGTGCATTGTAAGTTTTTTATGTTTAAAAAAAATACTGTTATCATTAGGAGGTTTGTTCAATAAAATTTGAATTGTACTCTTAATAGTTGATAACATGAGAATTATGCTGACTTATTTACATCAATTATGTAGGTAAATGAGAAAAATATAATTTGCATAATAATTTGGAACAGGGTGTATAACACTCCAGAATCACACAGCTCCCACACAACACACACATAGCCTTACAGTAGTTATGGGAAAAGTCAATCCATAAAAAATTACAATGGTCATACATTTAACATAAAAGTATAGACATTTTGTGGTGTTTTGTTTTTGTTAGCTATTCCACCTGCTGTAAATGCACATTTTCCTTTAAATAAGTTATTTATTGGATCTGTAAATTGTGATAGTCATTGTGCACATTACTATAAGTTGTATTGCTGCAGTGACTGAGCTATGTGTAACATAGTTTGAGTTTTAATGCAACGAGGCCAGTAATCTACTCACACCCACCAGACATTACTGTGGAGCTATAATACATTCATCTACTAAACACATTACTGTAAGTCTCATTGCTGTGGATCTCTGTTATAAAAATGTATACACACTTCACATTACTGTGAGTTTTATTACTGTGGAGCTCTGTGGTACACTGCACATTACTGTGAGCTTTAGTGTGGTGGAGCTCTGTAATATACTCATACACACTGTACATTTTAGTGTGGTGAAGAGGTGCTTCCTGGGTCATTGTCTCCATGCTCTGCATCGAGACCTCTGAATTGAGGTTGAGAACACAGATTATCATGGGCATATTGGGATAGCATTGTATATGGAGCTTTGATATTCCATGTGCACTAGCAGATGGAAGGATTTGTAGGAGTTCTCCTTGCACTGATTTCAATAGAAGGGGGAGGGGGGATGCTTTGGATGAAAGAGTAATTGATTAAGTAAGAGCCAGGACAAAGTAGTGTTGAAACTGAGGTTATGATGTGTGAGAGGATATAATTGTGCTACAGCATCCAAAAAAGTAGTAAGGTCAAACTTGGACAGCAGTGATGTCTGTATATAGAGCTAAATCATAGGATATGTTTATGTAAGGACCAATACCAGGGAACAACCCGTAAACGGTTTCTTAAAAGCATTTTTCCAGGCTAGCCAATGAAGCCCCAATGACACTGCCAGAGGTGGAATCATATTAAAAATCTATGAGAGAGGGAAAAGAAAGGCAGAATCGGAGGTAGATCATTTCTCATATCTCTCGACCTAAACCTTCGAAGTACAGAAGCAACCCATAGAAAAATTGTAGAATAAAGTAAAATAAAACATAACCTTTAATTAACAACTATTATTTAAAAATATATCGTGGCTACCAGTGCTATTTGCAAGTGGAGGGGAGGGGTAATTGGCTAGAAAGTACAAAAATATATAGTACCTGGGAACATGGGGGGGGAATACACTAGTAATCTGAAAAGATGCAAAAATCCAAAGAGGTGCCTGCAAGTGCACCCTCACATAGTGCTATCCAAATCCCAATACCGAAAACTAAAGGAGTCAGACCCTTACCCCTCGCCTAAATAGCTAGCCGTTACCAACTAATAGCTGGATATCGATGACTGATACCCGCTAGTAGAGCAAGATCACTGGATTAGTATCACTTAGTTAAAAACATAGCGTGGTGGCTAATCATAGAGATATAAAGTATATTGAAGCTGCAGCATCATCCCTTATCTAACAATGCCACCCACTGCTCTAAACTGTCCCAACGCGCGCTTTGCCGAATACTGGCTCTTCCAGGGGAACCGAGTTTAAGTATAACGGCAGTTTAAATATCATGCCCTCAGCACAGATTGGATAATGGTTCCACCAACTGGACTGGAGGGAAAAATGACATAAATTATGATTATTAACCATTTACAATAAGGGTAATCATGACAGAAAACAGATAATTAAGTCCTGTTAATTCAATAGAAGGAATTAAACGCAAAGAAAATAAGTCAGATAATATTTAGCCAGAGACCGAATGTAAAGTAAATATCAGTGTACACTGGGCACCATTTCCTATATATCTCAACTTACGATAAGAAATCATATCTCAATTTCGTAGAATTGAAACGCCACTTGCAACATAAATTACTATGTGGCTATTTGTACATAACATTTGCGGTTGTCTATAGCTAACTGTGTGCACTGGGACATTGCAACAGATGTGTATCTAAAAGCCTCTTAATATCAGTGATGAGGCTACCCTGCAATGGGGGAAGGTTATATGCACATGGCTTGAAATAGCCTTGGTCAGAGTGGTATTGTCCTATTTACTGTGTAAGTGGGGATCAATTAGTACAGGTACTAGTTCCTACCATCACTAGTTCATACCACCAGTCACTGAAAACAAATGTACTAAAATAAAATAGACCTACCGTTGTCAAACTGAGTGGTCATATTAATTATAGATGTAATAAATGAATGAAAAAATAATAACGAGTAATAAATGTATATACACATGTTATTGTATTGTATACACATATTTTATTATTGGAAGTTGCCTTCATGAAAAAACCCAAGAAAGATCAAAATCACTGAAAACAAATAAACTAAGATGGACGAACCATTGTCAAGCTGAGTGGTCTAATTCATATAGTAATCAGATGCTATAATGAAGGGAAGACAGTCTGTGGGCAGTTCTAGTCTGGTCCCCCCAAAAAACCTAAATGAGCCAGCCCTATTCCATCTCATAAAATGACATTTTTAAAAAAAATATATGTATGTGTACTAGTGATGGTAATAACACGTCTGCACTCATATCACTCAAATCACCATGACCAATTGAAATCACAGCAGTAGACATGGTACTTGGAGAAAGATAATCGCATAAAGAGAAGAGGTGGATTACCTAGATGATAGAGAGCACAGACGCCAGTAACTTAGAAAGAGTGCAGATTAGGGGGTGACTAGAGGTAGGAAAAAAGGGGTGAGCATAGCTTTAGAATGAAGAAGGTGTTAAATGTATGAAAGGATCACAAGACAAGGTAAATGGAAAAAAGATTGCCTGTCATTGAATAGGTCTAAGAAGTGTAGCCTAAACTTAACGTACAAATCAGATGTAAAGCAAGATTTCCACTAGCTAATTCCAGCCGCCCTGAATCCAGATGGGAGGTAGGGTCAGTTGTGTGTACTAGGATCGGAATTTTGTCTGCAGATAGAAGCTATTTTTTGAGCTTCCAGAGATCTCTTGGTCTCTCTATACATACAGAAAGTAACTATGCAAACATGATAAACAAAGTAATACATTTAGTTCCCACTGGTTAATATTTTTCCCTATTGTTCTCTATCTGCAAGGGTACAGATATAACTTTATAAGCTTCTGCATCAGTCTGACATTTGAGTCTTGCAATATCTATTAGTTCATGTAATTATCCCTGCAGAATTTCTTGGAAGTGTAGATAGAAATTCTAATAATGCTTGCATGAAGCCAAGTCTATTTTCATGGTGATCCCACTCTTTGCGAATAGGACAAAAGACAGTGAAACTATAAGTAATAAAGATCGCCTGCAACTAGTTGGCGTACTGGTTGCTTAGTGGCAAGGAACTGTAGCAAACTCACAGTTACGGTATACAGGAAACTAATGGACAGAACAGAGGACGAGCGTCATGTGACAGGATAAGGTCTGCTTAGTTATTAACCTGGACAAATAATTTTAACCAAGATGGCACACGTAATGAGAGGAATAATAGAATTGATGGCACATTATATGTTTAATTTAAACCTTTATTTAGGACGGTGTGCAAAGCAAGGGTTAATCAATTTGCGGCCCTATGGATACCATAGATGAATTGCAATTCCCATGACCTGAAGCCAAACTAGAAGAGTATAAAGATGACAGTTTTATTCCAATGCTAAGTGCGCTCTGTCCTTCACTATCCTAAATGAGAATTGCAATTTGTATTTAATTTATCATATATATATATATATATATATATATATATATATATATATTTGCAAATAACTGTATAGCATTATGCAGATTTTAACACATTACGTACTTCTCTACACTGGAGATGGTTTATGTTGGGACACAGAGTTTTGCTATTTCACCACAGTGAGGGGATTTATTAATTTACCTTTCTAGTGGAAGAAACGTCAGATTCAACGTCTATAACAGCTGGGTCAAAGGTCTGTGTATCCGCAACTTCAAACATAGGATTAATCTGCAAAGGAAAATTGTAACAGACATTAAAATACAATCTGGGCACATGGATTCTACAGAACAGATACAAGAAAAGGTTCTGCTCCTGTGCTCATTGGATAATAAAAAAATTTAAATAAAAACAGCACGTATTGTTTCATATGACTAATTTAACGGTCTGCTTTTCAACTCAATTTTATTTGTATCTTCTTATGGTTCTGTTAAATCCCCATCCCGTCTTTTCCAGCAGTTGTTGTGTCCCATAGATAAACTTACTGGGAACTTCCATTCCAAGGAAGAAATGTAGATATCCCCACCTGGTCAACAGGAGGGTGACGTCATCATTTTTACATTTTTTATTATTTCAAATTACAAATCTGTATTCATAACACTATAGTCCCTGTCCCTAGTAAAGGCCCCCCCCCCCCCCTAAAATTTAAGGAATACTATAATGTCAGGAAATACAGTTGTAAAATTGTTTAGCCCCTCCTGTTAAAAACGTTATTTTATTCCCTTTCTCTCCAATACCATGCCAGTCTTGTCACAGCTGGCCCTTCCCCACTCTGCCTACTTAACTTTTAGCGCCTCCATGCAGCGTGGAGATGCTGAACGAAATGTGCGGCACTGACCTAGGAAGCTCCTCTAGTGGCTGAGTGACTGCCACTAAAAGTATTCCTAGGCACCAATGTAAACACTGAAAAGGCATTGTTTACATTAAAAAGCCTGCAGGGACAGGCTGTAGACACCAGAACACCTACATTAAGCTATAGTTATTCTGGTGACTATAGTGTCCCTTTAAATATTGTTATCTTCACAGATCCAGGATAAAAAAATAAAAGACAATACATTTAAAAGATAATCTTTTACTTTTAAATAATAACAAATTATGAATATTAGATAATTAAGTTCTGGGTGCAAAAGAACCAGAGAGTTACAGCTATGGCTGATCATGAAGTCAAAGGACACATGGCACTGATGGCAAAGAGGAGCTTTAGGGTTTAAGAGAGGAAAGGCTGTCAGAGAGCTGTGTGGGTGCTCTTAGTGCTGGGCCACAAACTGGATGAATGCCCTGTGTTTCTAGGAGAAGCATCGGAAGGCCATGAGGTCATCACCACTGATGATCTCCTGCTAGGAGGACCACAGTTGCGCAGAGGGACAATCTTTCTGCTGGATTTGAGCTAAGTTAAGTTAATTTTTAATGCTTTTTTTGGGGGGCGGGGGGTAGAGAGGAGTGTCCAGGAGACTGCCCAACACTCCAATGTTATGAATAAATGTACAACATTTAATTTAGAGACTTGAATTAGTTGTTTTGTCAGCATAGTTTTAGTGTAACTCTGAATGTATTGACCAAGTTGTCACTGTTTAGTTCTGTACCAAAGATATACCAATGAATATTCAGACAAGACGCTTTTTCTAGAATAGGCAGGATGGGGATAACATAACGTCCTATGAGAGTGGAGTGAAAAGAAGGATATTTTATCTAATATCACAGCATTGCTCTGTCCCCAATATTATAAAAAGCTAACAAACTTTATTAACACATGAATAAATACATTTTAAGAATGGCAGATACTGTAAAGGGTGACAGTTTTACAAAATCGTACTATATAAGCATTGCTAATTATTGTTTTCAGATTCATGGAAAACTATTTTAAATAAATAAAATATATACAGAAAAGCACTGCATTACAAGTTTCATATTGGCAAATGAGGATAACTAGAAAAGAAACAAAACACATATGTTCACGGAAAAGAAATAGTACCACCTAGTGTTCAGAAACTAATATAGCAAGAGACAGTGAATGAACCTGCTTCATAAAGTGTCAGTTTTCATGGTTAAAAAAAGGGGGGATGGGGATGGGGGGGAAGCCCATAGCATTACCTAAATCTGCCCAAGGAGGTGTTAAATCAGACCTATGTTTCTTGCTTAGTGACATTATGATTCAATGTCTAGTTAGTTCAGATTGCTTTAAACAGTTATTGCCAATTTAACCCTTGTCCATTTCAAGCCTCATTGTCATTTCTAGGCCCTTGGTTATTGAACCGCCTTGGCTTGCCTTGCAGCCTTAGATTGTGTGGGACTAAAGTAGCCAGTATGGTTACTATACGGACTACCCTCTCGGATCTTCCTTCTGCTCCTCCCTCGGGATCTGCCTCTGGTACCCATTCTTGCCTGCTCCTCGGATCAACCCTTTAAGCCAACTACTATTCAGGACTCAGACCTCGTCATACCTACTGCTAACTCTCTCTGGTTATCCCTGTGCCAAGTTTCACCCCTGATACAAGACGTCAGTGTACCATCCAAAATCATTCACTTGGATCATCCTTTCAGCCACTGTTCTCATATTAAACACATCTCTGCCAAGTAAGACGCCATTGTTCTGTTTAGATATTCTCACTCATTTAAAAAAACTCAATTGCCAAGCCATTGCTAATCTATTAAAAGAGATTCTACATTATTGTGCAAACATCTCAATTGCCTTATGAGGTTATATCATTGTATATATTGTAAGTACCTGCCACTATTGTTCTGTTTATCATTGTTGTTACCAAGTTAACTCCATTGTGTATGGGCTCAAGTGTCACAATCTATGCCAACATGCATGCTTAAACTTTTTTTCTGCTCCAATTATTCCTCAGGAATCGTAAGACTAACAAACATTTTACACAAAATGTGTCAGTGCCTTGACTGTCCTTTTAAGTACTCTTCAATATTTAGTAAACAAAACTCCTAGTCTTTGTAACCAATTGCAGCATGGCTTTATTAGATGAATATGCATCTTGACGGATACATATGGACAATTTACAATAAATATAACTGAAAAGACCAAAAGTACATATTTTTCAATGCACCTTTTTAATTTTTGGTTTTATTTCTTAAAAAATTCCACCGAATGTTGAAGAAAGGAGGCACCGTAGTATTTTCGTAGTTTTCCCATACATCACTGTCTGGCACAGGTTAACGAAATGGGAAAGTCAGTCTCTGCAGCAATTCCACTCATTGACATTAAAGGAACTAGTGAATAAGCCTATAGCAGCCAAAACACAACTGCAAAAAGCTTATTGACAGCCCCATTCTTATTTTTGTGAAAACGGTTGTGCAAAACATTAAGTTATTCAAATAATTCATAAGGGAAAAGGCGCTAATAGTAGAATTGTAGAAACACTTGGAAAATGGCTGCTGCCACAAATGTGTACTTCACACCTCTGATTAAGTGTTACAAACAATAGTGAATAAAACACTACAAACTACAAAAAAAGGAGGAAAAAAAACAAACACTACAAACCAGAGAGCTGGGTTATAAAAAGGTTACAACTTATTGTTCCCCTATGGTTTGTAGAGTTTTATTCACTATTTGCTATGTTGTTTGTGCAGAAAATTAGCCAATTGAGCATACGCAGGAAATACAAATATTTCAGGTAGATAAGGACTGGTCTTGTAACTGAAAAAAATAAAAGGAAATAAAGGTGTATAAAAATACTAATCTACGTAAATGGTGTCCTAGAAGTAGAAAATAGCTTATAGGCAGAAAAAAAAATATGTTTGTGTACGGTACAAACACTAGAGAACAAATGAGGAAAAAAAAAAAAAACAACAACAAAAAAAAACAGATGAAATACAGAAGCACCTGGTGTAGCTGGATATTGATGCCACAAAGGGGGAAGGAATAAAAATAAAATAAAAAAAACCCTACAGATATTTGCTTTACAGTCCTTGTATCAGTATTGCAGATACCTACAGTTCTTGTGTGAGGTCATATAATAATACTGCACATTGAATGTTTTTCTGTTGTGCATCTGTGTGGGATATACTTCATCTGATTCTTTGAAAAATGTTTCTCAATGTTTAGTGATATGGAGAGCTACTTACAAGCTGACAACATCATTCCAATAAAGTTGTTATGTTGCCCACAGTGTTCCTTTAAGTATTGGCAAATCACTAAAACAAAACAAACAAAAAAAAAAAAGGTTTTTCTATAATTTTTCTTCTCCCTCTTTGTGAAGCCAAAATCCAGAAACATTTGACGCTCTTGTATTTCACGTTCTCTCGTGTTTTTTTTTGTAATCTTTGTGATCGGACACACCATAAGTAGATTGTACCTCAATGGAGGGTCCCCTGCTTGTGTGGAGATGAGGAGAGCGTGGATAGATGTCATTTACATGAGGTGGTGCTTCAGGGTGTGCTCTCTTAAGTTGAAGCTTCACAACTTCCGTACTGGTAAATTTGTCAAAATTCGTCTTCCATACCAACACCTAAATCAAGATTGGTGTGAAATGTAAAAAAATGATAATCATGTTATACTACAAATAAAAGAAGGGGGGGGGGTTGGGGGCGGGACGGTGTCCAATACATCTGACATACGGGAACAGTGGGTAAAGAGGGAAAACATGCTTACGATCTAAAAGTACACAAAAGGGAAAAGATGGGATCAAGTGATCTGGATATACCAGAAAGGATGGGAGGCGGGTTTGAGAGGAGAGAGTGCATTAGTTGAGAGACAACAGAGGAAGCTAGTAAGGGATAAGGAGTTATGGGGCGAGCTGATAGGCCTCTCCAAAGAACTGTGTTTTTAAATATATTTTTTTGAAGGACTGCAGAGATGGGGAGAGTCGAATGTGGCGAGGGAAGGGATTCCATATTGAGAGATCCTGCAGGTGAGACTATGGGTTAAAATTACAAGAAAGCGATAGTAACATGTCGTTAGTTGAAACATTTCTTCTAATGAAGGACATATAAGCAGGGGCAGTTACGGAGAGCTCTGCAGGAAAGTTCTGAACCGAATCCTTAATGAAACAGGAAGCCTATGTAGAGAGGGGTAAAGATTTAGAGTTTCAAGACATATTTAAATTGAATATTTAAATTATTTTTGTGGATGTCCAAGGGAAAATGGATGGCTGGTTGTAATAAGGGTGCCTAGATTGGATTGGGGTGATGAGCCTACTGTGTGGGAAGTTACAAGTTGCAGACATAAAAGGGGACATGAAATAGCTTTAAAAAACAACAAATAAATAAGACAGTAAAGAAATATCTAACAATTTTACAAACCTGGGCATCAGTACCTCCTGTTGCAAACTGCTCTCCATGCCTGGAAAAAGCCACAGAAAGTACAGGACCCTTGGGTGAAACAAAAACATGCCTTCCATTCAAAACAAGAATAGTTTAAACAATGATGAGGTAAGTTGTCATAATGAACTAAGTTAGAGATCTTTAACTTACATTACTACGTAAACCTGTACTTTACCATTGAGGAGAGTACATAGAGTACACAGACACATACATATTATAATTATATGTACATTGTATCTACACACATATTCCTTCCTCCTCTTGATCAATTCACTTATTTCCTGTGATAATGTTAACATTTGACATAAAGAGCCTTACTAAAAAGTATCTGAAGCCAATAAAATGCTTGAAGGTAAACATTCAGATTGTTACATATAAATTTACTGGAAGTGAAAATGGAGAAAACTGCACATACATAAATTAATCCCACTTTATACAAGTTATAAATATTTTTTTATCATATGTACCTATTATGTTTTGGGCTCAAGCCCCATGTTTTTCTGGACGCAAGTAACAACTCTGCAATCTGGTGCTTCCCTTTCCAAATGCAGTAATACATGACATACCTCGTGGCCATGAAGAGTGTAGAGAAGTCTTCCCTCAAGAAGGTCTAGCACTTTAACCGTACCATCACTAGATGCAGTAATGAGGTAGTTTCCCGATGGGTGGAATGACAAACAATTAACTCCAGCACTGTGAACTAGAGTAAAGAAAATATTTAGCTTTTCAGATTGTGATAAAAAAATAGAAAATGTGGTGAGCACTGAAAAACATTCAAACATGGGTGAAGTAAATGTGCAGCTACATAAATTCGAATTTATTATATTAAAATAAGTGTACCTTCAGACACGTTGAGTTATTGGTGGTATGTATGTGAATAATGTTTTTATTCTTATTTTTCAAACATTCAGAGAAACTGTGAAATCACAGTAGAAGTCCTGAAAAAAGCAGCATTCCAAGCAAGTCTGAATATAATGTATTGATTGTTTAAAAGGGACACTGCACTGCCCAAATAAAAAACAAATCAAATCAATTTAGCAGATAAGCAACCCATCAAGAACAGCTTGAAAAAGCTGCAGACCTCTGGTCTGAAGCATTTGTAAGCCCTCCCCTTCTAAACCAGACTTTCTGAAACAGACCAATTACAGACTTTTCAATACAGCTCAATGAAGAGCCTTTGCAGGACAGGTGCTCTGGAAAACTAATGTGAGCTAAGCAATGAGGAAGTAACAGGACCAATTGTCTGATAGATATCCATGAGGGTGTAACAAGGCTAATTTATAAAAGGGTCAGTTTCTGTTGAAATCTGCACTGTTTGTACAGTTAAAAAAATAAATAAAAAAATAGAAAACATTCTTCACACACAGCAAGCTGAAGTGCTTCAGGGGTCTGGAGTTTTCCTTTAAGTAAATATTGTAAATCAGGGATTTTTCTTCTTTAAAAGTAATATATAATTAGGAGTTCAGGCCTATGCCAGTGACTTAACACCCCTCCTTGTCACAGGTACCTCATTCCAGGTCCCATTTAACCTTTCCTTGCAGAGAGTCCCAGGAGGAAGGATTAATCTCATAAGAGTTTTGGTTATGCATTGCATGATTATCTACTGTAATTAAATCCCCATTATTTTTGCCTAAGTGAGGTGAACCCCCTCCCCACCAAAAAAACAATTAAATTCTTTGAGGCTGGGGTTTAGTAAGTGTGCTGGATCTTGTATGTAATATATCCAGGGGAGGGGACAACGGGGTAATGGACCCTCCCGAGAATAGTGCAGCTGCCATAGGTGGAACTACCTCATCAGGGACCCGGTCGGATGCTGCAGCAATTTCGCAGACTGGGTCCCTTTAATGTTGCAGAGAGTGCTGGGAGGAAGTGATTGTTCCTTCCTTCATACAGACCGCGTGACACAGGACACAGATCAGGAGGAAGAGCTCGGCAGCTTCAGACTCCCATCAGGATCACAAACAGATCCAATATAACACCAAAAAGTGAGAAATAAAAAAAATTAAAGTATATATAATAATACTAAGCTTGGAATAACACAGACAGCCTCCCAAGATCGTTACCCAAAAGACGACGTTTACAACATATGGAAAAAAAAAAAAAAACAACTATTCGGGATTTTGTTTGTTTTACATGTTGTTTACATTGTAAATTGTGTTAATATTTGTGGTCCCTGAGGAAGTTTGTCTAGAACGAAACGCGTAGGACCTGTTGCTGCTTCTTTTATCCTATGCTTTACGGTGACTGCTCACTTTACCAAATAAATCTATTGGTTTTTTTTTTTTAACCCTTATCTGTTGAAGTCCTGTGTCGGATCTACTGCTTGGAGGTGGAGAGAGGGATCCCCAGCCCCCCTTAAAAGAGCTTTTATTCGTCTCCATCTATTGAGGGCATTCATGTTTGGTGCACAGTTTTGTGTACTTACTGTATTACACTATATTTTATTTTATGTCCCTTTGTAGATTTATTCAGCCGTATCCAGAATAGTTGTTCTCTTTTTTTTTTTCCCATCAGGATCAACCAGCCCCAGTAAGTCACCTCCCTACAACCAAAAGGTATGGAAGCAGGGGGGTGGTTAACATTATGTAAACTGCAATTTGTATGTGTGCCAGTGTGTATGTTTAGGCAAGGTGTTGTCATAGATAAAGGTAAATAAAGGGTTACAAGATTTGCTCTAGTTAAAGGGACACTCCAAGCACCCAGACCACTTCTGCCCATTGGAGTGGTCTGGGTGCCAACTCCCACTACCCTTAACCCTGCAAGTGTAATTATTGCAGTTTTCATAAACTGCAATATTTACCTTGCAGGGATAAGTCCTCCTCTAGTGGCTGTCTACTAGACAGCCACTAAATGAGACTTCTTTGTTCTTAGAAAAACGACGCTATGGGAGGACCTCCAGCGTCGCCGAAATCCCCATAGGAAAGCATTCATAATGCTTTCCTATGGGGAGGTCTAATGCGCGTGCACGGCCATTGCTGCGCTTGCGCATTAGGTCTCCCCCCCTGACGGCCTCGCATGCGTATTAGGTCTCCCCTGCCGGCTGAGCGTAGGCGGAGCCTGACCCAGTTTGGTATTCTAACATAGCTTAGATAAGACGTTCTCAAGTAAACAATTGTCCGTTGTTTTCACGCACACATGCGCAGTAAAAAGTAATTGTGGCTTCTTTTTATGTACACATGCCCAGTAGACCAATGCCATTTTATATATGCAATGTTCTCCCAATTAAAAGAGGAGATTGTGATGGGATCTGAACTAGGCCCAAAATGTGACATTGCTCCAAAACGCCTATTTCTTGCAGGTTCGGGAGCCCGTGATGGAAAGACAGTGACTAAGGTATTGAGATGTTTGGAAGAGCAACCTGTGAATGTGAGTGCTAGTATGGTGGTAAACATGACCGACCGCTACACCTTTGCATGTACTAACAATTGAGTAATACAGAAAAAGATGACATGGTTGTCCCTTGTAACTAATATGGGGATGAAGCCAAGGGCTTCTGCTGACAATCGGATCCGTCTGCCAGCTACATGTCAGAATGTTTCTACCGAAGCTGGCCTCATCCATGTGAAATATCAAATACTGTTCCCAGAAATACTTTAATGTAAGCCCCGTTCCAGACCAAAGAAAGAATGGTATGATACTTTGTTAGGGGCTACAGGATCAGCTACAGGGTTTCTAAATGCTATGGATCTAGAGGTAGTGAGAAATAAATTAGCAGGTGCAGGCAGAGATGTGGACAGTGCACTCAAGCTACAAGCTCAATGGAAGTCCTCCATATTTCTCCCCCCAGGCCTATACCCTATCCTACAACGAGGCCCTTCAGATATTTAACACAAGTGTGTATGCAACCCAGCAAATACTAACCAATCTCGCCGAATACATTAAGCATACTGCTTGTAGTCTTCAATACATATAAATGCCTCAACAGAAAGACACTGCACAAATGAACCTTCTGAATCTAAAGGTTTCCACTGCACGCAATGTGTTTGGTAAACGTATCAACCCTAATATGTGGCCTAGAATTTATAATAACCAACAAAGCTGTAATGATTGTAATGACAATGTGCATAGGCAGTTTTACTGCCTACAGTATTAAACAATATGATATGATGTGTAAATTCCTCGTGCTTTCAGTTATCTTTGGTCCACCCCAGGAAAACCAGGAAACCAAGGTGAAGATCTAATTAAAGCCCCACAGGTATAACCAGTATACCTGGATATACCTTGCCTAGAACGCTCACGTGTGGAGCCAAAAGAGGGAAAACTGAACTAACATAGCTTAGACAAGACGTTCTCAAGTAAACAATTGTCCATTGTTTTCACGCACACATGCGCAGTAAAAAGTAATTGTTGCTTCTTTTTATGCACACATACGCGGTAGACTAATGCCATTTTATAAATGCAATGCTCTCCCAATTAAAATATAAGATGATATTTGAACTACAATGAAGTAAGTCTGTGGTTTTATTATCGGTTCTCCCGAGTGCTTGTAAATCTAATTAGGAGCCTCTGGTTATTTCAGTGTGTATCTGTGAGCATGTGTGTGTATATGTTTGTGTCAGTGAGTATCTGTATGTATGTGTGTGCCAGTGTGTATGTGTGTGTGTGTGTGTGTGTGAGTGCCAGTGTTTATCTGTGTGTAGGTATGTGTATATGTGAATATTTCAGGGGCTCAAATGTCATTGGACAAATTAACACAGTCATAAATAAAATGTACATTTTTAATACTTTGTCGAGAATCCTTTGCAGGCAACGGAAGTCTGGAACACATGGACAACACCAAACGAGTGGGTCTCCTCCTTTGTGATGCTTTACCAGGTCTTTACTGAAGCGATCTTCAATTATTGTTTGTCGTGGGTCTTATTGTCTTAAGTTTTGTCTCGATCGAGCGCAATTTTTCAGCCCCAAAAAAGGCCAAATAAAAAACCATCATACCCGTCGAACTTAAAATAAAATAAGTTCTCTCTTTATTGGTTCCGAAGCCTAGTTCATAAAGTGAGAGTTCATAAAGTGAGAAGTAATTTCCCATCGACACAATGTAATAAACACGGGTTCTGTTCCTGACCAACAAATTTTACCATTGAAAACCTAAATTATTAAATACAAATACAACATGAAAGCATAGCAAATACATGTATGTTATATAAATTTTAAAGGCATACATACCATATTGAAATCTTCATAAAATTATTATCAATCCGCATTCAAACACTATTCAACGAAGAGACATGCTGCACTTGTTGAATGGGGACACCTCTCTTAAACCCTCCTACTTCTTCATTTTCTTCATTATCAGCTTCCCCCTCTCCTTTAATCACTTTTCTTTTACTTTTATTTTTACAGCTCTCCTTCTCCTCTCTTACTTTCAAGCTTGCATCTCTTTTTAAGCACTTTTTTGTTACTCTTTTTATTTTTACACCTCTCAAACTTTCTTCTTTCTCCCCCTTTTCAGCCCTCCTTCTGATCCTTACTGTTGCTTACTGCCAAAACATGGCACAATGGCAAACACACACAGTGTGTCAGACACACACAGACAAATCAATTCAAATCTACACTCAATAGCACACAGTGCAATAATATTACAGGATCTGTAATGTATGCCCATGAAAGCACAAAAAGAATACAGTACAATCTAAACCTGTTTTTTAGACTTCCCTTTATCTTCAGGAACTGTGTTCCTGATCCTCATCTCTCTTCTTGTCTACTCCTGACCACAAATTCTTCTCTTCTTGTTTGTGCTCCAAAGCACTCTCCTGGGTCTTGATCCGTGGACCACTGACACTAAATTGCGGCACATCCGGAAAAAAGTTCATAAAGGCGGGAGTTCATAAAGGGAGAAATGCCCGTATTAGCAAATGTGGCTGAATGACCAATTTAGGTCTTTCAGCCTTTTAGTAGATAGCTCTCGGATACCATGGGAATTAGGGAGTTATCTACTAAGCGGTTGCAAGATGCAGCCGTCGCAATGAATAGGATCGGAGTTTCATTCATTCGAATGATATTCCGAAACGAACAAAGTCCCGAATTGCGTTCAAACACGAATGGAGAAACTGTTAGAACGCAATTCGGCAGTTTTGCTGGCGTCCTGTCTAAGTGACAGGAAGCATCGCGGGAACAGGGAGGAAAGGTAAGGATTGTGGGAAAGTTGCTGTGACCACCGGAATCGAAGCACACTTTGCTCCTCCGCTGGTCATGGCGTAGGAAACCTCCATAAGAGAAATAATCCTTACTTTTTCTTAAGTTTTAATGAAAACTAGAGCAGACAGGAAGAAATGAAGAACAGATCCTGAGAGAGGGAGAGAATAGGAGTCGATTGGGGAAACGTAAGTTCGGCATGACATTCCCGCTTTAAGCTATGAATGAGTTGCACCTTACGGTGAACCCTCTGTATTTGTGCCATAAAGTCTTCTCTTTTTGGTAAACTTGGATAATGATATGCCTACCTCCTGGAGAGTGTACTTCCCTTGGCTGGATGTTGTGAAGGGTTTTTTCTTTACCACAGAAAGGATTCCATGATCATCCGCCACTGTTGTCTTCCATGGACATTCCTTTTTGTGGTGCGGAGCTCACCAATGCTTTTTTCATCAGAATGTACCAATCTGTTGATAAGGCCACTCCTAACGTTCCTGCTATCTCACTGACGGATTTTTATGTGGTCTAAGGTTGGCTTGTTTCACATGCATTGAGAGCTCTTTTGACCGCATGTTGTGAGCTCACTGCAAAAGCTTCCAAATGCGAATGCCACATTTGGTCTCAATTCCAGGCCTGCTATGTGCATAATTGATTAAGATATACCGAAGGAATAGCCCACATCTGTCCATTAAACAGCTTTTGAGTCAATTGTCTCATTATATTTTGTCCATTGAAAAAAAAAAAAAAAAAAAAAGGTGGCTACATATTAAAGAGTTGCAATTCCTAACCCCTTCTCCAGTTCGGATGTGAATACCTTCACATTAAAGCTGAGAAACTGCACTTTAAGCCCATATTCACTATTTAACTGTAACTTGTAACCTTTATTGTGTGATCTTAGTGTAATACTCCAAGAGCTTGCTGTAGTGGGTATAGTGTCAAGTGTGCCTTGGTGCCCTCCCCATTGTAAGGAGTTGTTTGGATCTCTTACCTGGTGACTGTCAGTTACAGCTCCCTGTCTCCACTACCATTTCCCAAAAGCCAAAAGTCCCCCAGCATCAAAGCCCTCAAAAACTACTACATTCCTTACAATGGCTGTGGGGGCAGTACCAGCGCACCAATCTGAGTCTGATGAAGAGTTAATAAAGCTGTTCATGTGGAACATGAAAACTCTGACAAAGCCTAAGAATAATTAAAAGTCCATAAAACAGAGTTAACTAGATCAAATGTTTGATTCTTACCTTGATAGTGTTGCAGCAATTTGTTCATTCGAATATCCCAGACTTTGACCGTACTGTCAGAGCCAGCAGATGCCACACATGTGCCTGTGGGGTTAAAACCTACATAGTTGGAATGCCTGAAAGAAATAAGTCACTGATGAAATCTAAGCTTCATAAACATGACACACAGTTACTGCAAGAGAATAAAAGTTAGGACTTAGAAGGCTTACTAGAGCAGTGTTGACAATCGACAAGCAAAATGTAAACTAAACAGTGCAGAGTTTGTTATTTTAAGCAGGGAGGAACAATAACGACAAACAAACAAACTTTGAAGTAAACGATTAGAAGAATGATGAAAGATAGGTAGATTCATGCATATAGAGGTATTAGGATGGAATCTAAAGCATATCAGTAACTTTTTTGAACTAGGTGCTCTACCCGCCCCGCTAGATATCATAGACTGTAGATCCAGGGCCTTGCCTTTCTTCTGTCTAGGGAGCTAAATAGGTAAGTGCACGCCTCTATGTATGTTTGTGTGTGATGGGTAATGATGTGACAGTATCCAGATAGTGGATATGGTATGAGGTTCTTAATTTCCTTGTTGAATACAGGTCTACTAACAGGAACTGAGCCTCAAAGATCGACAAAAATGTAGATTCAATGTTAAATCTATTATAAGCAAATCCCTGGAAATGCTGTATAGTCAGAGCTGTCCACATAATTAAACATAGGCTGAGTAGAAATATGTAACACATGATAAGAGTACAACTTTGGAGGAGTACCACGTGGTTGGAATTTACTGATATCCTGTTGAGAGCTTGTGAAAACATAATACCAAGGAGCATGTCTGGCACAAAGAGTAGGCCAAGGTTGGAGTTTTCAATCTCATTGAATAGAATAACTTTGGGGAGTTTTCAGAGTCCCGTATGTCATTGTTTAGTAAGTGTGTAAAAGGTAACTGAAACATCACCAAGGCGCACATAAAAGTGTGATAATTCAGTGAAGAAGAAAAAAAACAAGTAAAAAGAACTCTACAGAGAAATAGAAAATGTAGGTACACGTGATCATAACTCTTACAAGGAAGATAACACAAACGTAATTTAGTGACGATAAATCCATAATAAGAAATTACCCTTTGTAGTCCATGAATGTGTTAATGCAAAGTCTATTGGTCGAGTCCCAGATTCTGACAGTTTTATCATCACTGCAAGAAGTGATCAAGCGACCATCGGGGGAAAATCTGGATAAAAAAAATAAATCAAGATTTAAAATCCATGGGGAAAACTAAATACGTTAATTCAAAACACCTGGAGAGAAAAAGTAATATGTGAATTCCAAAACACACTCATGTACATAGAAGGAGGTAAGAAATGGTTTTAGTAAAAGACGGAGAGATTTCCTTTGATAGAGTCGATTTACCTGCTTAAAATCGACAGGGCTGAACACTAAACCAAAAGCATTCTTATTTATGGAGTTATCAACAGAAAATGTCATTTCTGTCAGTCAACCTTTAACCACGGATAATACAAAATGTACAGAACAAATATTGGGGTTTAGAAACCGCGTTGTATTGAAGATACAACGGTTCTGTTTCCAAAAGAAAAACTGGAAGAAATTAACAATCACTGCAGACTAGAAAATAAAACCATGATAACGAGAAAATTATGAGTTAAATAAATGAACACTCTTTAGAAATGTAAATGATAACTGTCCTAGACCTCGATGTAATAATCCTTGGAAATGATTCAATACTATTTGAAAAATGTTAAAATTATTTATCTACAAAAATTCTTATAGACTTTAACGGTGACTGCTGTAGATATATCACTTGGAAACTTTTCTAACATTAAAGCATTTTGGAAAACGTATTAAATCAAGGCCACAATGTCTTGAAACCTAAACAAAAAAATTAAAACATTTACACATCTGTTTACCTCCATTTCTCTCTATCATTAGCCTATAGAGGTCACCATATTTCTAACTTGCAAGTTGGAATATAGCAATCTAACTAAAAGAGCAAGAACAACCATCTACAGGTGCCAACTGCTGTGCACCGACATCCAATGTACATGTGCACTTTGTTGATCCTCTTGTACTAATGCTGCTCCATCTATACAATCACACAAATGGATCAAATTATTTGGGGAATAAATAAAAGTGACATTTGCAGTTGAGGCTGAAGCTCAATTTCAGAATATGCGCTCAGTACCCTCCGTGATCGTGCAGGTTTTGTAATCTGCCCCACATGGAAAACATTCATAGGGTTATTAAAGGATCACTATAGTGTCAGGAACACAAATATGTATTCCTGACCCTATAGTGTTAAAACCACCATCTAGCCCCCCTTACCTCCATAAATATAGCAAAAGCCTACTGTATTCAAGCCTGAAGCTGTAACTCTGCATGCTGTTTGACTCTCAAAAACAAACAGTCTGCTGACATCATCAGAAGTGGTGGCCTCCATGGGATTGGCTGAGACTGACAAAGAGGCAGATCAGTGGCAGAGCCAGCATGATTCAAACACAGCCCTGGCCAATCAGCAGCTCCTCATAGAGATGAATTGAATCAATTAATCTCTATGAGGAAAGTTCAGTGTCTGCATGTAGAGGGAGGAGGCATGGAATGTTTGGATGCATTTTAGGCAGCCATGACCCAGGAAGGATCTCTAACAGCCATCTGAGGAGTGGCCAGTGAAGTTATCACTAGGCTGTAATGTAAACACTGCATTTTCTCTGAAAAGACAGTGTTTACAGCAAAAAGCCTGAAGGTAATGATTCTACTCACCAGAACAAATTCAATAAGTTGTAGTTGTTCCGGGGACTGTGTCCCTGTAACTAAACTTAAGTTTTCACAAATTAAATCCGAGTAAGAAAACTAAGGCAAAAATAGCCAAACTGTGAATTAAGGGAAGTTTGAGAATTTTGCCATTCAGATTGAAATAGTGAAAATTAAGAATTCAGTAAATAACTAATAATAATGTGAATTCAAACATCAAGTGATAAAGTGAGAATTCAAAGTGAATTACACAATTAAGGCCAGAGTATCCAAACTGGAAGCATAGCTGACTTGGAGACCTTTTTTTCCATTTTGACATTAAATTTGAAATTAACTTTGAATTCTCACTTCAGAAAATAAATTTGTGAATTTCATATTTTTGGCAAAAACAGACAGACTAGGTAAATTCTCAAAGTAAGCTATGTTTTTAGATTGGCCACTTTGGCCTAAAGTTAGAAATATTTTTAAATTCTGATCAATTCCCACTTTAGTGATTAACCCTTAGGAACATATCATCGAGAAGTTCTATGGAAAATCAGATGGATCTATATGTATATATTCCACACTGGCATATATGACAAGGGAGAGGGAATGTAGTAAAATATATACAAAACCTTTCTATGTTGGATTCAAACTCACTGACCTTACGCATCGTACATGTTAAAAGGGGGAGAACATGTATTAAAATATATACAAAACCTTTCTATGTTGGATTCAAACTCACTGACCTTACGCATCGTACATGTTAAAACTGGGGGGGAGGAGGGGGGGGGAGAGGGGGAAAGAGAGGTGGAGAGAGAGAGAATGTATTAAAATATATACAAAACCTTTCTATGTTGGATTCAAACTCACTGACCTTACGCATCGTACCCAGTTTGTGTGCTGTGTGAGCGAATAGAGGAAGCGCTGTCTATGCACACTCCACGCTTTGATTGATTTATCATCAGATGCAGTAAGAAGGGACTGGCCGTCGCTTGAGAAGTCAACACTTCGAACAGCAGCATTGTGGGCTTTAAATAATGTGGACTCCCCTCTACTGTACAAGACAAAACAAAACAAAATAAATAAAAATATATTGGCAGAGATTATCCTAAGAGCAGCTCCTGGTGCTTTGTGATGTTTGAAAGCAATGTGATAGCGGTTTCCAGTGGTTTGAGTAGCTTTATTAAGGTCTTGTCATGAATGTAAAGTACATCTCTCATAAATCCATTCTGGAAAGTTATTTGTAGGCTACGCATAGAGCTCCACTGAAAGTTATAGGAAGAAAAGGACATGCTAAAACTGAGATATTTGTGTTCTCCACAATATTTGCAGCAGATCATTCAGTGCTTAATGTATAGATTTTTTCCCCCCAATTTACTACTTCTTGTTTGTTTCAGTTTGCAAACATGCCATTTTTAAATAAAAGTAAAAACAAATAAATGAAACTATAATAATTATACTAGATATGTACCTTTTCACTCATTTTTGTGAAAGGGGAGCTACGGATAGGCTGAAAGAGCCTTGGACTCAAATGAAAGTGGAAGGGCAGGCGCCAGACTAAAGAATTTGGGGTTAAAGTCCCATCGGGCCGCCCCCTCCCTCAGGCCTTCCCCATAGGACAGCATTGACTCAATGCTTTCCTACAGGGATTTTGAAGAAGCCGTCATGCAAAGTGTGAGGACATATAGTATCGGTTCAGGAAGTTAAAATCTGTGTGAATTAAGGAAGTACCTCTAGTGACTGTCTAGGAGACAGCAACTAGAGGCAGTCTTAACCCTGCAATATTTTACATTGCAGGGTTAAAGGGACACTCCAGGCACCCAGACCACTTTTGCCCATTGGAGTGGTCTGGGTGCCAACTCCCATCACCCTTAACCCTGCAAGTGTAATTATTGCAGTTTTTGTAAACTGCAATAATTACCTTGCAGGGTTAAGTCTGATAGACAGCCACTAGATGGACTTCTGAGTTTTTAATACGACGCTGGACGTCCTCATAGGAAAGCATTGTTTTGTAAAGAAGTCAGTGGAGTGCTATGCTTTTAGTTATTGTCTATAATGCTGGATTAAGCATAACATACATGGTTTTAACCCTCAAGTGCACATCTATGATCATATACTGTAACTAAATCCCCATTATTTTTTGGCATAGGTGAGGTGTTTTTAAATAAAACTACTACATTCTGTGAGACTTGAAATTGATGTCTAGTGAATGAGCGAGTGCGCTGGATTTTGTATGTTTAATGTATTTTAAATATACATATTATATATACACACATACAAACATGTACCGTTCAAAATTCCCACTCGCCTTTTGCAATTTCAGGGTGAAAATGTCAACCCTGGAGAGGAAATCAGTTTGTTCTTTAGCTGATAATTCTTTTAAAAAGCAGGAGGTATGTCCATTGCCAGGCTGCACACAGTACTCTCGGCTCCACTTACATTACAATACTGAGACTCGGAAGAGCAATTGGAGGTGTGTGGAGTTTGGCAATGCACATACCTCCTACTTCATCCACTAGAACCGGTAACCCTTCCCAACAGAAGTGTAAGTGTCTGCATTTGGTTTATTGCCAGTGCACCATACATTTAGCATGCAGTGGCCAAGCATATCAGCTTGCTTTATGGTTTCCCAATGTGACGCAGCATTGAAAATTCCTCTTTCCTGATTTGCTCCTGCATCATGTGTCTTCTCAAGCCAGAGGGATTCTATTCCAGGGGTTAAATAATTTTGAGATTAAAAATTGCATAAAGTTGCATTTTTTTTTTTTCTTTATTTTTGTTGTGCATTTAATTACAAACCTACTTGCAGAGCCGCAACAGCTATAGCAAGCAATTTGAAAGGCATAGTAGTACAATTGTGTGGCATAGCGTTAATAATGCATATTTTTAACAATTATAGCAAGAAAAGAGACGCAGTGCTTGGCGTTAAAAACAAAAATAAGACAACCAAAGTAAGCATATGAACAACAGAATGCTGTTCCACTATAGAGGATGGTTATTAAATGCAAAAGTGAAACCGGCTAGTGCACAGAGAGAAGAGTAAATATAATTATAAAAATAATACGTAGAATTAGTAGAAATAGACAGTTCTCACTGGATGCTGATTAGTAGGCAAGTATAGAACATAAAAATAAAAAAACATCAATTTCGATTGCCTGGTAGCCCACACCACCCCAACACTCAAATACTTTTAACAAACAAAGGTTAGTCTGCAATTAACTGATCTAAGAGGTCACCCCCAGAATAAGCAAGGATGATGTGACGGCTTGGTATTATAACAAGGTCGAGGCATCTTAAGCTCAACCCCAGCATCAGAATTTAATGAAACATAGCTTAACCTTGCCTAATATGACATAAAAGATATGCCGGGAAAATAAATAAACACTAGGGCCCCAGAGAGTGCAAAGCCTCAAGCCACCATGCAACCCAGCATATGATTGCAGAGAGCTTGTGATTATACAAATGCCCCTCATCGGTGCACTCACAGCAGGCCTGCCGAGTATCGGTTGCTGGACTGACTCTGGGCCCTCCAGTGGGGACCAGGATAACCCCCCCCGGTCCAAAGGGGGGAGGGGGAACAGGACCAGCAAGATGGTAGAAGCCGATATGCAGCATGTAGGCAGATGATTAAAGCAGCGGCCGTCCACTTCACTCCCCGTCCCTGTAGGTCGCAGTCTCGATTCCCCCTCGGGGGCCATAAAACTCCTGATTTTGGGTGTGTCAGCAGCCCCAGTAGCTGCCTGCATCGTAGACTTCAGGATTCCGGCTCAAGGTAAGTGGAGCATTGAGATAGTCGTCGAGTAGAAGCCAGAACCTTCAGGAGCACTTCTGACATGCGGCCATCAGCCTTCGTGGCCCGGCCCTGCCCCTATAAGTTGCATTTTGGGAAACCACTTGAAGCATTCGTAGTGCTGAGCTATTTCAATTGCTTTTGTTTGATTTGTTCAATGCAAACAGCTGAAAGTTTATACATTTTGAGAATAAACCTGATTTTTAATACGATTGAATAATTTTTATTACAACTGTATATATTTATTTATTTTAATATACACCCATCCACATACAAACAGAAGGGGCAAACAAAAACAAATGCGCACCATTAACTGCCACATTGGCCAAAGACGTGAAATACTCACATATTTGGGACCCAAAGTCTAACTGTTCTGTCTCTAGAAGATGAAGCCACCAGCTGTCCATTAGGAGAAAACTGCACACATGTGACAGCTTCTTTGTGTCCAAGGAACCTGTAGGCACGTGACTGAGCTTTTAAGTTCCATATCATGACACATGCATCTGTTGAAGATGAGGCTGAAAAATTAAACACACACATATTAACTAACATACCAAGGAATAAAAGCATTAATATATCAATTACTCAAATGGCAAGAACGTGGTCAAATTTGCCTATAGATTAGTAGCCAGCTAACCAAAGACACCTACTTACAATATGTGTGTTTCTCATTTTTAAATATATTTCCCAGTACTTTTTCATTTGGCACTTTTTTTTGATGATGAGAGAGTTTTAACACATATCTCTTACTAATATATCGTTTTGTTTTTTTGGTAGGGAGATTGGAGCACCTTTGCCCCAGACAAAGGCGCAATTTTGGCGCTGAAACACGTGTTGGGCTCTTTTGCTTCACATTTATTTCACTTATGATTTGAGCACTTTTTTATTCACTAGATTGGTTGCTGATGGGGTAACTCCTTGGGAAAAAATTATGGGAGGTTGGAGAGTCACCCAGATTAATAAATCACACTGTTACTGAGAGAAAGGGTGAATGGAACTTGCTGGGCAGACTAACTAAACAACTTTCTGGCCACTCTTACTTATCCTCATATCTGGAGTATCTGTTAATAAAATATCGTTGTAGCAGATTCTTAAAACTGTCTTTTTAGTGTTATGCCTAATAATTGATTTCTGGACATCTAGTCTTATATCAGGCAGGATTTATTTTAAACAACTTTGGGCGCATATTATCTAAATGTCTGTTGGGACCTGGTTTCTATAACCTTAGTGGAGAATCGGCTCTTCTAAATATTATTTTGGTTATACATTGCACACAAGTGGGTTGTTCTATATTTTTTCACTCCGCCATTTCCACCTGGTAGATCAACAGAAGAGCAGTCTCTAGTGGTAGTTTTTTTCAAATAAGTTTAAAATCCATTTTTGTGAGACCTTTTGTCTAGCTCTTTGCGGTATCAGGTGATATCCTTGTCTAAGACCCTAGTGAATTGCTCCTTCTGTGAAATGGTTGGTTTATATGTACCTTCTTAAATATAAACTCAGTGTTTAACCCCCATCATGCACCACAGCCCCATGGCTTCTTAATGTGCATATATATATATACACACATATATATATATATATATATATATATATATATATATATATATATATATATATATATATATATATATACACACACACACACACACACATACATACACACACACACACACATACACAGTCTCTTACTCTAATTTTTCTAATTGTTGCATATTCTAATAAAGTTGTTCTACCATTAGTTTATTTATTGGAGCGATCTCCATCTTTGGACTCATATGCTCTTTTTGGGCCTATTTGTCTATTTTGTAATCTAATTGAATTATTGTGGGTTATCCCCACTTGGAGCCCTTCAGGCACGGTTATTTGGTTCCCTAGTGGCACCATTTTGTTATTTTCTTATCATTTCTCTCTCAAGCTCAGGTGGACAATGAAACTGGAAAATTAGACTTTTTTTAGAACCTCATTTGAGGCGCCAGCCCGGGTAAACCTCACTAATAACATCCCTGCCAATCACCATTTAAAAAAAAAATAAAAAATAAAAAATGTGCATATAGAAGCAGAGCTTGTTCACTGTATGAGACAGATAGGCAGAAAGATTGATGGAGACAGACAAGTGTCACTGTACTATTCGTGTGTAGTTTTCATCTGGTTACTGGCATACTACATCACCACTCTAATCATGTCTGTTTAAGTATCTGTCAAACTACTGATGCATGACTGATCAAGTTTTTGGACTTCTCATTGTTACATTTTCTCTGGATTATCCTTTAGGATCCCTTGTGCTTTTTTCATACATTCAATTATCATTCAGAGTTTAAAATGCACACAGAAGTTGTCAGGTTGGACAAGAAGATGTGTACACTGTGTCACTTCCATTTTCTTAATGGCTCTTTATATTACGAAACAAAAAGCATCTGAGAACATTGTGTCACCAAACGAAAACCTCTCTGTCTGATGTACCCATAAGGACTGCCAGTAAACCCATTATCTGCTGAGATAGCAGTGCAAGGCACTTCATTATCTAATATTCTAAATGCATGGAGGTACAAACATCCTTACAGGAGAACTGCTGACATGAAAAGCCAATTAGTAGAAACAATTTATAAGACGTATCAAGATATTTATATTCTCTAAGAAAATATATAGAGTTTAGCAAATAAAGGCAACAAAAAAGGACACCGCGTATTAAACCTTAAAGAGACATTACAGGCATTAGAACCACTGAAGCTTAATGTAGCAGTTCTGGGGCAAAAAGCCCTCTGAGAAAAGGCAGTGTTAACAATGCGGTCTAAGGCCCCCCTCTAGTAGCTGTCACTCAGCCTTCCTTGTCGAGGTCCTGCAAAGTTCAGCTTCACCACACTCTGCATAAAGATGACAATTGCTCCCCAGATGCAATGAGTCAATGTATCTCTATGATGAGATGCCGATTGGCAGACTGCAGCGATTTGCTGAGCATGCACACTAACCTCCCAATGCTTACAGAAAGCATTGGATTGGCTAAAGTCATCAGTACTGATGATCTAAGCCAGCAAAGGCAGGGAAATGAGATCAGTGTGCCACAACAAGTGCAGCTAACGAACAAATAAGATAATTATTTTGGGTGGGAGGAGCAATAATCTAACTAGTTAAAAAAACACCCCCGTGTTGGGAATACATGTTTCAAAGTCGTAATCTCCATAAACCATATTTTGCAAAGGTTTAGCATTAAAATTATAATTTACACCTTGTATTTTAAGTGAAATTCTAGACATATGGGGCATTTTAACAATCAGCAATTATACGTGAATTTTGAATTTTTGTTCTTTAGCTGCGTTTGTTTTGGAGAAATTATTAAATGTTAAAGTAAGAACATTTTTTTCCATTTTATTCATATTTAATATTGTGCTGTACATTTAAGGTATTCAAAGAAAGCCCTATCTCAAAAAAATGTATTTAATATGTATTGGTGTACTTAACCAGAATTGGTAATATTGTGGTAGAATAAGCACAAAAATTACAACAACAAAAAAGCCCTTAGTCACAAATGTACATCTCAAATAAGCCCTGGTCCTTGAGGAGTTAAACAGTAAGTTTTGCAGGCGGCCTGTTTACCTCCAGGTAACACGCAATTGTATTGGGGTACTTTGACAGTAGCGATGCACTTGAACATGTTTTGGCCAATTGCTGTGACTAAATCCCCATATTTATTTGCTGAAACAAGTCAATTTAACTAGACATGTTAAAAAAAAAAAAAAAAAGTGTATATATGTATATATATTTTTTTTATTGGAGATTAAAGGACCACTATAATGCCAGGAAAACATACTGGTGCCCCTCCCGCCGGGCTCTAGGTGGTGGAAGGGGTTAAACTTACCTCTTTCTCCAGCGCCGGGCGGGGAACTCTCCTCCTCCTCTCCTGAATGCTCATGCGCGGCAAGAGCCACGCGCGCATTCAGCCAGTCCATAGGAAAGCATTCACAATGCTTTCCTATGGACGCTGGCGTCTTCTCACTGTGAAAATCACAGTGGGAAGCGCCTCTAGCGGCTGTCAATGAGACAGCCACTAGAGGCTGGATTAACCCTATTATAAACATAGCAGTTTCTCTGAAACTGCTATGTTTATAGAAAAAAGGGTTAAACCTAGCTGGACCTGTCACCCAGACCACTTCATTAAGTTGAAGTGGTCTGGGTGCCTATAGTGGTTCTTTAATGAAATATAAATTATATATATATATATATATATATATATATATATATATATATATATATATATATGAGCTTATACTGTAGTGGCACCCATTCATTAATCGCCAAGATATTACTGTATACATTTTCTTGAAGAATCTATGTATTTCAACACATTCAAATGCACAAATTTATGCCTCTGTGCTAATTGGACGAGATTCAGAGAGGAAAAAAAAAAACCCTGCACTAATAGTGATGTTGCAAACCACTGTGAACAACATGATTTTTTTTTTTAAAAAAAACCTTGTTTGTACAGACCATAGCAAAGATCTGGACAGTTGGTGTTTTTAAAATCTGTTTATTGTCAGAAGGTGATAGCACTTGGTGGAAAACAAAGGCTATTAGATATACTTATCTATACAAAGAATGAGATTAGGGATGCTTTGCTGAGAATCTATGACTAGTGATGTCCCGAACGGTTCGCTGAACGAAACTTTGACCCTGTACCTCACAGTCAGCAGACACATTCCAGCCAATCAGCAGCAGACCCTCCCTCCCAGACCCTCCCACCTCCTGGACAGCTCACTAAGAATGCAGCTTCACAATGACTGTAAAATGGATGCTGTCCAGGAGGTGGGAGGGTCTGGGAGGGAAGGTCTGCTGCTGATTGGCTGGAATGTGTCTGCTGACTGTGAGGTACAGGGTCAATGTTTATGTTTACCGTCCGCGGCGAACCGTTCGGGACATCACTATCTATGACTAGATGGAATTTCTTGTTCAACAACTGCCATTACCTTTCCTAAGATTACTGTGTGATATATTCTGTGTGAATTTGGCAAGATACAAATACTGGATATTAAAGCAGTAGATCTGTAAACCAGGATCGATATACAATCATCTAGCAGTATAGAGAAGTTACTGTGTCTATGTGAATATATAGATATTTGTACTCACCAATTTGTTTATTGTCTGGGCTGAAGTCAACACATGAGACAGCATCTTTGTGTCCTCTGAAATGACGCTGCAAAGCAGGATCCTCCTGTGGAAAGAATATGTTCAGTCAAGAGAATTTATCAACAGAAACAAAACATTCCAATAAAAGCACTTTATGGGACAATCCGGACTCCTAAAGCACTTTAGCTGCTGAAAAGATTTATGTGTGAAGAGTGTATCCTATTTTTTCCCTCTTCATTTTGCAAATTGACACTTAAATAGAAATGTACACATTTATATTTTGTTTGTGTAAACTTTTATAAATTAACCTGGTTACACCCTCCTAGCTTTCAAGCAGAGAACAGGTCCGATTACCAATTCCTGATTTGTTTAGCTCAGTGGAGTTTAACTCCAGAGACAAGCAACTGCCCAGAGCTCCCGTCTTGCAAAAGCATGTCATTGAGCTGTTATGGGAAGTCTGTGATTGGACAGCCACAGAAAGTCTGGGCGGGGTTAGAAGGGGAGGGCTTGCAAAGGCTTCAGAGAAGAGAACTGCAGCTTTTGCAAACTGTTTTTAGATTTGCCACCAATGGAAAAAAATGCATAATGAAATATATGCAAGTTTTCATTTAATGTATATCTAAACAGTGATTCTTATTTATTTTAAATTTAGACAGTGGAGTATCACTTTTCAGTAATAATTCAAGCACAGCAAATACTGTAGTTATTATAGTGTAAGGGTGGCCTGGAGCCATCCTTCCATAATCCTTCCATAATCTGTTCAACTGTTTTAGCACAATCTGACACTTACCTAAATGCCTGTGCTGCTGCCTTGACAGTATCTCCTGGACGCTGTCAGTCAATGAATGAATTCCTGTTTTCAACAAATTGACATATGACTTCTCCAGCGCAAGGTTGAATGGAATCATCGTTGATGAGCGGTGGGCCCAGGTAAGAGTCAAACTGTGCTATATCAATTTAACATATAGCGCTGGGACAGCACCAAGGCACTCTTGGCACTGTAACCGCTACAGTCGGCTGGAGTGGTTATGGTGCTTAGGCTGATAAATTAAGTAACAGTAAATAGTCTAAACGAGGTGCATGGATCGATCATCCACAAATAGGTGCTTCCAAAAAGAAAAAAAAAGTAACTGCAAAAATGGCAGCAAATGCATACTGAATATTATAACTTATATTGTGTGTGTCAGGAAAGGCCATGTTCGGCCTGGAGAGAAGTTTTGGGCTCTGTATTTACAATATCTGTTAGCCATTCATCCAGCAAAAGGTATTGACTTTTTGCATGTTAAGAAGGGGCTTGGACAAGGAGGATATATATGAGAGAGAAACATTATGTATCTTTCCAACAAAAGTTTAAGAGAAAAAAATAAATATCATGCTGCTTCCGTAGCTTTATACTTTCTAGCAATCTAGCACTATGCTGTTGTCGACCAAAAAAGGTACGAATGTATTTATTCATCTTTCACAACTGTCAATTTCTTCAAAAGATATATTTAATGCTGTCTTCCATTGAATGGAGGCGCTGAATGTTCCCCATAGAGATGTATTGTTTCAATGCATCTCTATGAGGAGATGCTGGTTGGTGCAGCGTGGCATTTAGCCGCACATGCACATTAGCCTTCCAATACTTTCCTATGGGGAAGCATTGGGTTGGCTGAGCATTTTCTCATTGTCAATTCTGATGATCTCGCCCAAGGGGGAGGAGCTAGCAACAGCAGACATTAGCTTTATACCTTTTTAGGTGGGGGGCAGCCACCTACAATGCCTTTTTAACACTACAGGGTCAGGAATACACATTTGCATTCCTGACCTTATAGTGTTCCTTTAAGTGTGTGAAGTGAAAAGACAATAGTTGAAAGGTCAATGTTAGTTTGGCTATATTTATGGTTACCCTGTATTTTGTAATCTAATAGTGAACATACACTGCATTTATACCAAGATAGCATCATATTTATTTTAATAGGAATATTGCTTACGGAGATTAAGTGTCATCAGGCACTGGTAATTTTTTAGACAAGACTTTTTGCTTTCTTAGCTTAACAGCTTTCATTTGTATAGTTCTTTCAACGTGAATAGATTTTGCTTGCAATTTTTAAGCTGTTGATGAAAAGTCAAGTGAGACACAAAACACATAATTAGATTTATTTTTTTGGTTTACATATCTCCCACACTTATTTAAATAAGGTAGATTGTTTATTAGAAGCCATGTGGAATTTTTGGTTTGAGCTGTAGTGGGCAGGCACACAAGTATGGTTTGTGGATTTTATAGCTTTCAGTAGATTATCTACCTTAATTGGTTGTTATACATAAAGTTTATCCTCATTTTACTCAATGATTTAGCAGGTGTCTTTTTGAATATTATAGTGCCATCTAGTGGTGCCTTTGGTTATTTCTCTACTTCAACAATATCGAAAAGTTCTCAGCACAAACTGTCGTACATCTTTCTAAACATGAATTCAGGATTTTATTAAAGGACACGGAGGCTCTTATGCTTCTCTCTTTCTTTTATTCCTCAGCAGCAAAAGAAAGGATATTGTATATATATTCAATGAAAAAGATAAAAACTCAATAACACAACATCATTACTCCTAAAGGGTTAACCATGTAACACATATGAACCAATCAGAATGTCCCTATTACAATAAAGTCCCATGTGACCCTAAGCCGCTCCTCTTTCTTTTGCTGCTGCATCCTCAGCTAAGTACAATATTTTTCATCATCTGTTTTTAATGACAGTTAAAATTGTATTTACTGTTCCTTTAAGTCCTCTCCCTTTATTTACATCAGTTTTGTCTTTCTGTATTTCTTTCTGTTCCCTTTGATTCTTTATCACTATCCTGTTGTCTCCCTGCACCACCTCCCTCCCCCATCCCCCTCCAGTCGGTTTGTTTATTTCACGACCGTCTTCCCCTTTCCCTCCACTACCAGGGCAACCCCCAGCAGGGTACCTCCGTCTTTCGCGGTCCCGGTGGACCGCGGTTTTACCGTGGCTAGGGCTGCCCGCGCATGCGCACACCGCAAGTGCGCATCACGCTGGCCATCTTGGGATTGGCAGTTTTGCCCCGTTTTTCTAGCGTGGCCAATACTGCTCGTTTGGGGGCGGGAGTTAGTGCTCTGTTGCTGGGCAAGTCTCCCGGTGCTCCCCAGGAGCTTATTCCTGAGGGAACACTCTGTGAGCTTGCTACAGTTCTGATTATTCTGTGCTTGTTTGCATTATTATTCAAATTGGTGCCATTCCTTTGTGCCTGCTAGTTTGCTTTAGGGCTATTGTGCTCTTGAATAAACCTACCTGCTCTAGGCTGCTCACTTGTGTATAAATAGTGTTCTGCCTGTAATACTGCCCTTTTTCATCCCTAAACATGCAGGCTGATAACATGGCTGATGGTGCCACCAAACCTAGGGCCACCATAACCACACCACCCCTGCTAGCGAGTGTTCCATCAGAGAGTTTTTGGCGGGGCCGGCAGATATCGGGGCCGTCTGCCCGGCCGCTCGCCCTGGGGCTCTCGTGGCTCCGCGCAATCCAGATTCACACCCCCGGAACCCAAACAAGCCTCACCGTTCTTCCCAGTTCGAGGCACACTGTGGCAAACCCAGAGGTCTCCATATGGCCGATGACCTTATGGTAAGTGCACTACCTCCTCATATGTCGGCATTAACTAAGGTGGGGGGCAGACTGGGCCATTTTGTCAAAGCATGGCACATGATCACTGCGGATGCCTGGGTGCTCCACATAGTCCGGGGTTACTCAATAGATTTTGTGCAATACCCTGTCCAACTGAAACCCCCCAGCCGAATGGTGTTCCCCACTCGGGACCGAGAGTTGATAACCCAAGAGGTCCAGGCCTTAGCCTCCAAGGGGGCAATTTATACAATTACCCCTGGCACACCAGGTTTCCTAAGCAACCTATTCTTAGTACCCAAAAAAGGTGGAGGTGTTCGCCCAGTCATCAACTTGAGACCTTTAAACATGTTTGTCACATACCATCACTTCAAGATGGAAGGTATACACTCTCCGGGACCTCCTCCTCACAGGGGACTGGATGGTCAAACTCGACTTGAAGGACGCATATCTCACGGTCCCAATGGCCGACGACTGCCAACACTTCCTGCAATTCCGATGGGAAGAGACCATGTGGCGATTCAAATGCCTACTGTTCGGTCTCTCATCAGCCCCCTGGTGCTTCACAAAGCTCATGAAACCAGTGGTCGCACTCCTGCGCAGCAGGGGAGTACGGCTCATGATATACCTGGATGATATCCTCATCATGGCGCAAGACCCGCTTCTGTTGCACGAACATTGCTCTTGGACGAGAAATCTGTTAGAAAACCTGGGCTTTCTGATCAACTGGGAGAAGTCGGTCATCGAACCCTCGCAAGCAATAGAATTCCTAGGATTCACCATAGACGCGGTGACAGGAACACTCCTACTCCCAACGACCAAGGTCAAGGCCCTCAAAAAGGAGCTCAAGCGGACGCTAACACGTCCTGTCCTTACTTTGAGACAGCTGGCCAGGATTGTAGGCCTCCTCTCGGCGTCAATTCAGGCCATCTTTCCCGGACCCCTACACTACAGAGCACTTCAACGATTAAAGGCAAAATACCTTCGTTTGGGGCACTCATACTCAGATTTTGTTCCTCTCGAAAATCAAATGGTGGCTACAACACATGGAAGCCTGGAATGGCTGCGCGATCTTCGGAACAGCTCCGGACCTCATAGTGGAATCCAATGCAAGCTTGCTCGGTTGGGGTGCGCGCTGCGGACCTTTCTCCACCGGAGGAAGATGGTCCAGGGACTTCATATCAATTGCCTCGAACTGTTGGCAAGTTCGTTTGCTTTACGGAGTCTGTTGAACGTGTCGACCAACTGTTCCATCCTGTTACGCATGGACAACGTTTCAGCGGTCCGTTATATCAAACACCTCGGGGGCACGAGGTCAGCAATACTTGCGGAATTAGCAAAGGATTTCTGGCAGTTCAGCCTGGATCGCAACATATCAGTGCAAGCGGAACACATCCCGGGGATGAGCAATGTAGTAGCAGACTGGAACTCCAGACATCTACGAGATGCCAGCGACTGACGGTTGAACCCGGCCACCTTCAGCCATTTGCAATCACTGTAGGGACCACTGGACATCGACCTGTTCGCGTCACGACTAAACACGCAATTACCGAGGTTTTTCAGTTGGAGGCCAGATCCGGAGGCTCTAGGGACGGACGCTTTCCGACAACAGTGGCCGAACGCCAGACATTACGCTTTTCCTCCCTTTTCTCTCATCGCACGGACCTTGCTGCACCTCAGACGACACCGAACTTCTCTAATCCTCGTATCTCCCTTCTGGACGTCTCAACCCTGGTTCCCTACACTCCTGGAACGGTCAATAGATCTGCCGAGGTTACTATCGGTACACGACAACATTCTCCTGGATCCTTATGGCAATCCACATCCTCTCATACTGCAGGGACATCTCAAGCTTTTGGCATGGCTCCTCTCAGGGAACTTGATGACATCCCAAATGTTACACAAACAACTCTGGACCTACTGGCAGAAGCTTGGGCCCCAGGTACAAGGAAATCATATTTACATGTCTGGAAAGCATGGCATGGTTGGTGCGTGGAACAACACGTGGATCTCATATCTGCAACTGTAAGTCAAGTCTTGGGTTTCCTCACTTCACTTTTCGACCATGACCTGGCGTATCGTACAATTAATCTATATAGGTCAGCTATCTCAGCAGGCCACGTAGGCTGGAATGGAATTCAAACAGGGAAACATCCGATGATATGTTGACTCCTACGGGGCATAAAATTTGCACGACCACCACGGCCTAGGTATTCGGAGGTATGGGATGTGAACCTCGTTCTCCGACTTTTTGAAAGTCGGCCAAGGAACGAAGACTTGTCGATCAAGCAACTCACCGCAAAATTGGTTACGTTGTTTTGTCTCATCTCATGTAAACGGGTCTCAGATGTAGGAGCAGTGGACATTCAGGCACGCTCATAGACACCGGAAGGGGTGGCCTTTGATATATCGAGACGTACAAAAACGTCCATCACAAAGGTTTTTTACCCCACTTTTCCACATAACAGTAACTTATGCCCAGTAGCCAGCCTCAAGGAGTATGAAACAAGGATGGCGGCGGTCTGAGATCCTCAATGTGCGGACCTATTCCTGGCTATTCGACAACCGCATCGTCTGGTTTCTACAGTCACCATATCTCGCTGGGTCAAATGGATCATGACGTTCGGCAGGCATTGATACTTCCACATACGGAGCACATTCAGTGAGGGGTGCGATGGCATCAAAAGCTTTTTCATTGGGCTGTAAATTGGAAGATCTCCTCCGAGCAGCCGATTGGTCGAGAGAATCTACATTCCGGGAATTTTATTTCCGCCCGGTTTCCCATTTTTCCACGTCAGTGATCACACAGCTTTGAACTAGAATAATAAGAGCCTCCGTGTCCTTTAATAAATCATGACTTTACGTCATGAAATTAGTAAAATCTGGTAATTCTGAGGACTGCAAAAAATAGATAACTTGAGAGGACACGTTTTAGCCTATGTAACAAGCATGACTTAAGTGTAAGCTGACACACTGTGTTTCTGTAGAATTCTGAAACGATAATTGTGTCGCATTCATTCTTGAATTTACGTATGACCCTTAGAGGATTGGAGATTTAAAAAGGCAATCTACACAACATAACCACTACAACCACTGAATGACTAAGAGCACTGGGCTAACCCAACCGAATCATTCTCAGCCAATCACTGTCATCCAGGTATGGACATTGATAATGAAAAAGTGTTAAGTTTGCATTACCAATGCAGCTGAAGGGAGGACAGCGTCAGCTAGCAGTAGGAGGTATGTTGCTTAGAGTGACCCTCTGCAAAGTTCAATAAAACGCATGTCCACTATGATATCAATGCAAAGAATTTAAGGATTTTCCCACCTCTGCTACAATTGAAACTTTATGTTTAGATTTGTATTGGGGTTTGGTATCTGACTCGGCCTTACAGCAGCAGATCACATAACTGGAAACTGTCCAGACCGCTATACATTTAAAAAGGCTAACTCACAATGGTGCATGCGTTTCAAAAGATGAAAACAGCTGGAAGCACTGTTTGTAAGTGCACACTCTCATTACGGGGCTGCTGGCACAATTTTAAATTAAATTAACAAGTTAACTTAAACGATAATTTGGACTGGTTTGGGTTATCTGGAATCGAAAGAATCACAGTAAATATAAAAGAAGTGATACTCCCATTTCTAAGATTTCCCAAAACAGTTAGGGATACTTACCATCATGTGATTTGCTTGGAATTCCAAGTAAATATTGCATTTTAAGACCAAATAGACAAAGTGGAAAGTTCCACTACACTTCTGTCATTTTGGCCTCAAATATGAACTTACTGGACAATTCACACAGTCAGCCAGGGGTAGGGAACCTTCTGCAATCCAGATGTTGTGTACTATATTTCCCCTCATACATTTCCAGAATTATGGCTGTAAGAGCATTAAAAGGCTTCTATAGTGTTAGGAATCCCTTTCCCTGCCCCCATGGCACATAAAGGGTTAAAAACCTTTTATTTACTCACCCGATTCCTGCACCGATGTCTCTAGGCGCTGGGTCGGCACAGTAGGCCATCCTGATAGGAAAGCATTGAGGCAATGCTTTCCTAAGGGGATTTCATGGATACTGGATGTCCTCATGCAGAGTGTGAGGAATTCCAGCATCATTTAGGGGGACCCAGAGTCTGGTAAACTCCCGGACGTGGCGCTAGTGTCTCTTTTAGTTTTTGGGAAACTGCAATGTTTTACGTTGCAGGACTAAGGGGGAACAGGAACATTGCGCGCAGACCACTTCAATGACCTGAAGTGATCTGGGTGCCTATAAGCAGGGATAGGCAAACTTCGGCACTCCAGATGTTGTGGACTACATCCCCCATAATGCTCTTACACCCACAATGCTGGTAAAGCATCATGCGAGGTGTAGTCCAAAACATCTGGAGTGCCAAAGGTTGCCTACGCCTGGCCTATAGTGTCCCTTTAACCCTTAAAGGGACAAACTTCTGGAATAAAAGGGAATCATGACATGTCACACGTCATGTGTCCTTAAGGGAGATGCAATAACATCTTGAGCGACAAAAGGTTGCTTAGCTGCGGGATTAGGGAATAACTCTAAATGAGCTTAGTACCACCTATAGCAAGGAAAAAAAGATTTTTCTAGTATAATATAAATGTCATAAGATAAAACACATTAATAAGAGGGTTATGCTCTAGTCTGTAGCGATAATTCAAAGTGAATTGCAAACTTAAAGGACCACTATAGTGCCAGGAAAACATATTTGTTTTCCTGGCACTATAGTGCCCTGAGGGTGCCCCCCCCCTTAGGGTCCCCCTCCCGCCCGGCTCTGGGGAGAGGAAAGGGGTTAAAACTTACCTTTTTCCAGCACTGGGCGGGGAGCTCTCCTCCTCCCATTCGGCTGAATGCGCACGCTCGGCAAGAGCTGCGCGCATTCAGCCGGTCTCATAGGAAAGCATTTAGAATGCTTTCCTATGGACGCTTGCGTGCTCTCACTGTGATTTTCACAGTGAGAATCACGCAAGCGCCTTGATTTGAGGGCTGGATTAACCCATTCATAAACCAGAGAAACTGCTATGTTTATAAAAAAAAAAAAAAAAAAGGGTTAATCCTAGCTGGACCTGGCACCCAGACCACTTCATTAAGCTTAAGTGGTCTGGGTGCCTAGAGTGGTCCTTTAAGATGAATGTAGCCAAACTAATAGCAAAGGTGGCTTAATGTTTAGATTTGAAATTCACTTTAAATTCTCACTTTTTATATATATATATATATATATTAGCTCTGTAAGTCTGCAAACTCAATGTGACTAGATGGGTCTAAATTAGAAAGTTCTCTCTGATTTTAGGACCTAAACCAGGAGGGGGACACTGACTACATAGACTACACAATAAGGGCAGCAGTGTCACCACAGCCAATAATTAACATTACAATAAAAGGGCACAGACAATCACTGGGTTCCTTTAAGACAAAGCCTCCAGCTGCAGGTGAAGCTACTGCTCCCCATTTACATTAACACCCTCTCACCAAGACAGAAGCCATGGCCGAATGACGTCACTAAGCTGACTGACAAGCCAGGGATCCCCAGCAGTACAGCGCGAACGATTCGTCCTGCGTTCATCCGCCTTAATCAGGATCACTTGGGGGTGGGCGGGGCTTCATTTGAAAAAAAGCTGAAAACCAATCGGCCTTCTGCAACTGCAGAGCTATAAACACGGGACTCAAAGCTCGCTCACCTCGGCTTCACTGGCGACATAAACTTTTTTTTTTTAAACTGTGTTTAGAACTCTAAGTGTAACGTCATCAAATCGCGCACAGAACGGGCGGCAGAACAGCGTGATAGGCTAGAATACATGGTTTCCATTTTTGTTTTGGGCAACGTTAATATCTATATAGTGGGCACTTGGCCACCAAAATCGGTTTCCAGTGGCCAAATATCAATGGTAGAGATGGGTTTTGCTTTCTGTGTACACACTGAGAAACAGTGCCTGACTTCTTTATAGGAGCCATCATTGTTATTTGGATATCTCCCAAGTATCTTTATTTAGAACACTACAATAAATGTGTTTATTTTACACATTGTTTTTTTTTTTTTTTTTTAGATACATTGCTATTGTTCTAAATTACATCTAAGTTGGATAATTTGATTACAATAAATCACTTGAAATTTCTCTGAATGGCTTTGCCCATTTGAACTGTTGTGAGATATACATTTGGTTACCTTAATATATTCCGCAGCACTTAGCAACAAGGGGAATACAGACAAATAATGAAAACTTATTGATACAAAAGAAGGGTGACCAGATTTTGAAAATAAAAAAACGGGACACCCAAAATAAAAATAAAAAAACCCCAGAGAAATATGTACACATTGGTATCTCCAACATATATAATACACACACACACAGACTGCAGTGAGGTGTGCAGTGTGTGTAGGAGTGAAGGGGGTGGTGTGTGCGCGCGCAGAGGCGGCTCTCTAATTAGGGTGTTTAGGCGGCCTAAGGCCTAAAAGTCTAGAGCCGCCTCTGTGGGTGGGGTGGGGGGGAGGGTGTAGTGTGAGTAAGGGTTCAATGAGTGTGTGTCAGGTGGTGAAGTGTGTGTATAGGGGTTCAGTGTGTGTGTGAGGGGGTGTAGTGTGAGTAGGAGTTCAGTGTGTGTGTGTGAAGGAGTGTAGTGTGAGTAGGGGTTCAGTTTGTGTGGTGGTGGGGGGTGGGGGGGTTATACTGGAGCAAAGCCACTAGAGGCTGGATTAATCCTGCAGTGTAAACATATCAGTTTCTCTAAATCTGCTATGTTTTCAGCTGCAGATTTAAAACTAGGGGGACCTGGCACCCAGACCACTTCATTGAGCTGAAATGGTCTGGGTGCCTATAGTGGTCCTTTAAGGTGTTCTAATGGTTAGTTTCCCTTTAATTCAGTTACCAAAGACCAAAAAGTAAATAAGCAGTGCATTCAATCCACATATAACACTCCCCCTGTGGCAAGGGGATACAGTTTGTTCTGCTGGGCTCATCCTGGTTAAATGAGGTACTAGAAACTTCCCATTAATTGTTTTCTCCGGTCATCTCCCTCCCTGTTCTTATTTAGATCCTCAAAATTGGTGGGGGGGAGGTTTGTTTTTGTTTTACTCTTACACATGAGGCAGGAGGACAAGGGGGGCTATGGAGATTTTTTTTTTTTTTTTTTAAATTAGGCCCACCTGACTCTTCAGGACAACCATGCTTGTAAAAGAACATCATCCACAAGGAGTCAGGAGCTAGATCATTGGCTCTGGTTTATGTAGAGGAAAGCATTTTGCTAGAACAAAAATTAAATCAGCATCTATATAAAGTAACACTTCACAAATTCTGTGTAAAATACAATGGAAGACACTCTAATAAAGGGCACTCTGGGGAAGGTGCCATCATTTCTGAGTCACAAAAAGGTATAACATCTGACCCAGATTACCTGGAATTTTATAGAGAAATAACTCAAGTCTGAAGCTGCTCTTGTTGAATGCAAGGCCGACAAAAACTCCCTTATTAACAAAAAATCCAATGGACAGAATCCAAAAGAGGGACTATTAAATATACACACAAGTCAATTGAAATCCATGGGGGAGGGAGATCTCAGTGGGGTCCTAAAAACACTTAGAAAAACACAAAAGAAACCACCCACACAAGAGCAAAAAACTTTGGATTCTCAGTGATTAAGTCATAGGTTGTTTTAAATATCGACAGTACTGAAAAAAACCCAGACACTATATTCTATATCTTGCGTACATTAGAACAGATTAAATACTTTGTATTTATATAGCACTAACTTATTCTGCAACGCTTTACAATAATATAAAAGAGGAATTTAACAAATGAGACAAACTTTTACAAATCGTGACAGTTACAATAGGTTGATGAGGACCCTGCTCAAGCTATCTAGACTACAATCTAAAGGAAAACATGCGTGGATAAAAATCAGAAAACCAATTATTCTCTAAACATTGGCACTGAAGAGTCCAACTGGCAAAGCCAATGTTGGAAAGTTGAGTCATTGATGTAATAGATATTTTTAAATCGCTAGCTGCCAAGGATGGTCTGCAGCCATAACCACAGGGTTCTAAAAAGCAGTTACAAGAACTCAGAAAAAGGTAAAATGTTTGACAGATAAAACTTTCATATCAAAATCAAGAAATGTACAAATTGGGCCGGTGTCCTGGTGCCTAGGATGTGGTACAGCCGAGAAGCCAGGCAGATGCTTAACTGTTCACCTCCTTCTGATGCGGCATAAATATTTTTTCCTAAAGAAATCACGTTCTCCACAATGAATATAATCAAAATCTTCTGTAATTGTCTCCCACTGAAAAATCAATGATGCTCCTTAAGACCTTGGGGTACAATCTCTCCATGCGGCTCTTGTAAAATATATCCTTGGTGTTAAGGATCTAGGCATCACCCTACAGTTGATACCAGTCAATCGTATACAGTCCTTGAGACATATTGGTTTCCAGAAGTGGATATTCTTCCCCCTTTTGCATTTTTATAATCGTTGATTTGATATTACTGAACAAATATTTTTCTTACTGGCTTTCATTGAAATATAAATGGGGGATATAATGGTTTAAATTAATCACTTCTATTGGTTTGTTAGATTCATTTTTTTTTACTAAGATTGGGCAATGGGCAAAACCAATAAGAAAATATTAGGCCTACCTCAAAAATGCTAGTTGATGCCTCTTTGAATTTTTTATCCTGTATTAAAAGCAATAAATGAAATAGTTAATGCAAGAGAATCAACTTTTTAAATAAAACGCTACAGTGAGATGGGGTGTAAAACACAATAGGACCGGAAATAGCAATCAAATAAGGTGGGAGTGAATCAGAGCCGGAGAGAGCAAGACACATATGTGAGTTAGAGGTTACTCTTGGAGGCCTTAAGCTTTTCTAAAGAGATGGGTTTTAAAGCACTTCTTAAATAATTGAAGACTAGGGGAGAGTCTGATGGCGGTAGGCAGGCTAATCCATAGGAAGGGAGCTGCCCGAGAGAAGTCCTGCAAGGGTGAGTTGGCCGTATGCATCCGAGCAGAGAGGAGGTGGTCACTGGCAGAGCGGAGAGACCAGGACGGGCCATACCTATGGATCTGTGAAGAGACATAAGAGGGGCTAGAATTGGTCAATGCTTTATAGGTATGGGTTAGCACTTTAAATTGACGCCTATAGGATACAGGAAGCCAATGTAAGGACTGACAGAGGGGTGAGGTGTGAGAGGATCGACTAGAGAGGACAATCAGTCTGGCGGCAGCATTCATTACAGACTGTAGCGGGGCAATACGGTTTTTGGTTAGACCAATTAGGAAAGGGTTACAATAATCCATGCAAGAAATTACTAGAGCATGGACAAGCTCCTTCGTAGCATCTTGCTTAAGAAAGGGGCGGATGCGGACTATGTTTTTAAGATGGAATCTACAGCACTTGGTAACATGCTGGATGTGAGTCGAGAATCAAGTATGACACCAAGACAGCGCACTTGCAAGGATGTACTGATGTGGATACTACTAACTTGAAGGGAGAGCGAAAGAGGAGGATCAGTATTAGGAGGAGGAAAGACAAGGAGCTCAGTTTTAGAGAGATTTTGTTTCAGAAAGTGAGAGGACACGCAGTCAGAGATGGAAGAAAGGCAAGCAGTGACACACATTGCAGGGTGGCAGGGGAGAGGTCCGGGGAGGAGAGATATCTGGGTGTCATTAGCGTACAGGTGGTAGTGGAATCCAAATGAGGTAATAAGTTTGCCAAGAGAGGCAGTATAAAGAAAAAAATAGAAGGGGACCAAGGACAGAGCCTTGGGGGACTCCAACTGAGGCAGGACCAGTGGAGGAGGTATCATTAGAAGGAGACACTGAATGAGCGTTGGGAGAGATAAGAGGAAAACCACAAGAGGACAGAGTAAGAGAGACCGAATGATTGAAGAGTTTGAAGAAGGAGAGCACGGTCTACGGTGTCAAAGGCAGCAGAGGTCAAGAAGAATTAGTATGGAGTAGTGGCCTTTGGATTTGGCTGCGATTAGGTCGTTAGTAACTTTGATAAGAGCAGTCTCAGTAGCATGGAGAGGGCGGAAGCCAGACTGAAGAGGGTCAATGAGAGTTGGAATTGAGAAAGTGAGACACATGGGTAAAAACAAGCCTTACCAGAAGCTTTGAGGAAAAAGGGAGCATATATGAGACGATAGTTAGGGGGGGGACGGGTTGAGAGATGTTTTTTTCAGGATAGGTACTACAATGGCATGTTTAAGGTCAGCAGGGACAATGCCAGAAGAGAGAAAGCAGTTGAAGATGTGTGTTAAGGAAGGCACAAGACAAGGGGAGAGAGATCTGATAAGGTGAGATGGGACAGGATCAAGCTTCTGACAAATTTATGGGTGCAGTCTACCAGGATATTGTTCAATTTTGTTATTTTCAGGTTCTTCTGAGACGTTGCTACTATTTGTTGGCTTTAGCAGTTGATTAACAAAATAAAACTTTGAGAATTACTAAAAAACATATCCAAATAATTTTTTGTTATAATATATGCGACAATAGTTTAGGTAGTTGTGATGGATGATTGCTAGAAGAATAAGAGAACGACCAGAAAAGACCATTTAAAATACTTTTAAAATTGTGACTATAACAGGCTGAAGAATTAATGCATTCCTCTGCTGACCATTTCTACACATTTGGAGCAAAAAAAAAATGCTTGTTAAAAGCTGGAATAAAGAAATGATAACTTCAGTACTGGAGTTTGCCTTCAAACACTGCCATTTAATTCAGAAGACACTCTCCCCCCCCACCAAAAAAAAAAAAAATCATATTGAGTTCAACTTTAAAATTTATTGAATAACATATGAAAATAAAGTTTAAAACAATAATGGGTTCCGTGGTAGTATTTACATAATATAATTTCACTGTAGATGAATCCACACATGGTGGACACTTTAGTACGATTGTGAACAGCTTAAACAGGACAGTCTTGCATTAAAGGGAAGTAATTATTTGCAGATAGATTATCTTTTCTCAGTTTAATAGGACGGACTTGTGTTAAATTGAAGCACTTATGTGCAAATAGATTATCTACTCTTCCTCCAAGAAACTGAAAACTGTCGCATCTTTATATTTTATGTATTATATAGTGTGTATTTATCCCAGAAAAGTTTGATGTGTACGGCCTGCATGTATGTAAATAGCAACTTACCTCTTTTTATAGTATCTGGTTGTGTTTTTACAATTTAAAAAAAAAAAAAAAACTATAAATGTTTTCGTTACAAAAACACTTTCTCCGCAAACCACCTGTTCTTGAAAGTTATGCCAGCGTGAGAAGAGGAACCCACTATCGCTGCAAGAAGTCCTTCAAAACGAAGATACACAGGTTCCAGCGTCTTTGTGTATACCAGCTTACATTTCCTTTATGCAATCTGCCATTATCAAGTCTGATTTGGTAGGAAGCAAGGATGACCATTAAGTTAACGGGACACTTCAAACCTGCTCATGGCTCCGGCCACTGAAAATGAACATGCCCCTTGTTTGTAGAGACCACTTAGGTGGTGACCGAAGAAGACTTCGTGAAGGTTGTTATCGCAGAACAAGGGTAAGTCAGAAGACGCACTAAATATATATATATTTATTTACGTGTAGATATGCTTGCATTACAAAATGATACACAAAAAGTCTATACTACATTTCTGAAAAAAATAAATAAGTGTGTGTGTATATATATATATATATATATATATATATATATATATATATATATATATATATATATATACACACCCAGAAAATATGATTACATGTAGTATAGACTTTTTGTGTATCATATGTGTATGTGTATTTTGAAAATTCTGAGTATTCAGGTGGAAACTAAAGTTGTAAAAATCAATTCATATATTGAAGAAAAAAAAAATATTGCTACTTTTCTGGAATCAAAAACATTGCTTTCAAATCTACCCGATTCACATTACATATACATTTTGTTTGTCTGACTACACTGCAGCCACCACCATTTATTATTTTACACTGATAATCAACACAATTTCACGGGGCTGTTACCATCTTGAAATGTACAAATAGTGTAGTTCTTCAGTTTTTACTGTATTTTAGGCCAAATAATTAATCTTTTTGCAAAGAAACATTACTGCAATTTTTTTTTTTTTAAATAAAAGGGCATGTTTATTGTGTTTACAAACAAGTTTCAAAAACAAAAAAGGAAAACATGTATAACTACTACTTTCTCGTAGTAACTTTTTTTTTTCAAAATGCCAACAGCCCTCATGCTGTATGAAGGTCACCTAAAGATTTATTAGAAAAAAATCAACACTGTTCCACTCACAGTTCACCAAGACAGTTCTAAAACTAACATGTTTAGACAAACATAAAAAAAAAAAAAAAAAAAAAGACTAATTTTTGATGTATTTTGATTTTATATATTTTTGACGGAGAAAGCAAAAGGATTTCAAGCAAGATCCGTCACACATTGATGTCCTGCATTATACAATATTCCTTTGAGCTTTAGATCAAAGTTCTTTTAACATTTCTTTAGACATTGGAAAAAAAAAATGAAAACAATTAAGTAGTAAATGTTTTTTTCTTTTTTTTTTTTAAAGAAACTAAGGACAGAGGCCATCATTTTTTCGTTCGAACACTGCTGCTTGATTTTTTTTTTTGATTTTTTTTTACAAAGCATTAGGGTTTACTATTTGGCTATTAGTCTTAGCAATTTATCTACAATATTAAACAAGTAAATTGCAGGCAAAAAAAAAAAAAAGTAGTTCTGGTTCAATAGAAACACCCCTTTCTTGTGAAAATACAGCAGTGTTTTAAAGGGCTTGTTTTTGTATATTAGGAAGCTTCCCTTCTATTAACCGGAACAAAAATATCTAGAAACCTTGTAAACAGATCTGTATCATTTATAACATAAATAATGAAATCAACGACCCAGGGCCCAATAGGGAAAAAAAATGAGGATCAATATAAACTAGAGCATTGCTAACACATTGTCCAGGTCAATCAACTTTTAGTATAACAGATGTTCTGCAGGTCACTTTTGAGGAGTTTATTGTTCTGTCAAGAGTTCATCTCACAAAGTCCATCCCATCCCTTTTCCTTCCCAAGAAAAGCACCCTCAGGCTGGCAGAAAGCTTTTTTTTAAAAAAATAAATCTACATTCATACAAGTGTGTCTTCATTAGAAGTCCAAAGGCAGGACATACTCTCCTGCCCACCACAATGTGTGAAAGGACCCAGTTTCATATTTGTTTCTTTTTGCAAATCAGCTAGTATGTTAACATTCATCTTACAATCAGAGTGACGTTTCCAGACTATGTAGCGGACTGCCTGGGGACGAAGAGGTAGCTGATTTGTTCGGTTCTATTGTAAGATGTATTCCACTATCAACGGCATTGTTATTTTTGTTGGGAGAGGGTGGTGGAGTAGAATGACGCTTTGTTGGGGCTTCATCTTCCGCATCGGTGTCATCAATGAGCGGAATATGAGGTTCAGAGTCTTCTATTCTAAACTCTGGGTGTGTCATGAAATTGTGGATGGAGCTTCTGGACTCGGGCTTTTCTAAACCTTCATATAAGGAACTACGAAATGCATTCACCACTCGGATCTGTATGGATCAGAAAGAATAGAGGAAAAAGAAAAGAAAACCAAAAACATTTTTGAGTGGGTGGAATAAGAGAACAATGAAAATGGTATAAGACTGAAATCACAAATACTAAAACAATGAATTAGAATTGTGCAGGGCAATTGCAGTAAACTGTAAAATTAAAATAAAATAAAAAAATAAAAATAATAAAATAACATTATAGTTAAGCAGTGTACTTTACAAGTTCCATTTTTTTTTTAAGTGGATAAAGGCTATTAAGTTATCACACTAGTTACCAAGCAATATTTAAAAAAAAAAAAAAAAAAAAAAAAAGAAAATAAAAAAACACTTTATGCCAGAATTTGATTAAAATAAAAACATGTTAGCCAATATTTTCATGAATATTTTTAAAAATATATGATTCATAAAAAACATAACAGGTAAACCAATTCACATGCCAGGAATTAGGATACCACTTACTATGAAGCCAAGCATATTTAAGCTGAATGACACAATGAGATCTGCAGAAAGCCATGCACACAAAAATGTCCTATGTCTCATAACTGTAAATATTCGAGTATATACCAAAATATTGGCAGAACAAAAGAATAATTAAATTGTATATGTCACAGCACATTTAACAAATACTTTGAAGGCTTGTAGAAAGTTTCTTTCAAAAAGGTGGAAATCAATGCATATGAGAAATGACAATAGCCATTAAATGATTCCTGTACATGCCCTTCACAAACCTTAATCATTGGGTTAGATATTTATTGCAGTATAAAAATGCTTCAAAGTATCCAATGCATTGAGACCAGAAAGAAATAAGTCTTGACCTGTTCAAAACTTGTTGAGCAATCTTTACTGTTACTATTAATCGTACTTTTTACTAGGGAACACAAAATCCCCCTCCTCCTAAATTTTTATCTACCCATTTTTGGAAGTGAAAAAAGTAAAAAAAATAAAAATAAAAACATGTCCAAGTGGGCAACCACATCATCATTTAGTGCAAAAACAAAATGCAGTTAAGTAATCCACAGAAAAAGAATATATTTTATTGAAATATAAAGTCATTAAATATTGGCTATTACATTTAACATTTTTAAAAATAGCCAAATATTGTAAACACATAATTCTTTAGTGAACAGGTACTTTAAATATATCTACATTTCTTGAAGGTATATACTATTTCACAATTCTCAAAAACGCATTTATGGAAGGCGGAATACTGGTTTGCAAAAATGAGATTTATAGCTAAAGGAATGTAAAGCTAATTTGCTCCAAATGATTATAGTGTGCAATTTGAATTCCACATGCTATAAAAATGACTAAAGTAATGCTATAGAGTCCTTGTCCCCGTGCCATAAAAAAATTAAAAACAGCGCATGGCCTCCTCCGCAATGGTCCAAATCCAATGTGCTTCTGATAGAGAAGCATTGGGGACTTGATGTGCATGTAGAGCAAGTGACGCGTGCATTCAAGCTTCCCCACAGAAAAGCAGTGTATTCAATGCTTTCCCAAGGGCTTCCGTGTCATGTGACAGAGTTTTACACAGTCAGTGCCGCAGAAGTGCCTCTTGCGGCTGACAGCCACTAGACTTGGATTCTACCCTGGTTTACATTGCAGGGTTAAAAAGACAGGGCATCAGCACTCACACCACTTCACTGAGATGAAGTGTTCTAGGTGATTTTAGCACCCCTTTATATCACGGTCTTCGCTTGTTCCTCACAAAGCAATCATTAAGACAAAGTAATAATTTTATGAGTAAGCTGCCTTGAAGGAAAATTGCCATATTGTTTTTAAAATGTGTGTAGAATAGCATTTGAATTGATGGATTTATAATGCATACACACAATCTCCTGGCTTACTCTTGCCTTATAGGGTAGCCATATATGAATCTTTTTTGGTCAGATGCAATACTTATTGGACCATGGAATATGCAAGTAGCACAGAGATAATGTGAGAGTACAAATCCTATTGCCATATCCAAACACCGGGCAACTCAACAATGTATTCTAAACTAGTTCTGGCCATTCAACTCACATAAAGTCTATGTACAATAAGATATATTAGTGCTTCTGACCAAAGTGTTTAAAATTGCATTTTAGATTTAAATGACAATCAAAATAGGCATTTACATATACGTAGTGTTACCAGATCCAGCATGTCTTCAGAGACAGATAATTTTGTCATATTTATGAAAAATCATGAAAATGGTTGCCCTGCGGTACGTATAATGCATATTCTGCAGGATTCGTCATTACCGTCATTTTACATACTACAGGGCAACCCTTTTCATGTGCTGCCCATCAATATGTATACGTGATACGTGTCCCTGAACACATGGTGGATCTGGTAACCACACATATGCATGCATAATAAGTAGAGGCTATAATTTGGAGGCCAAGGCAACACATGGAACTCTTTGTCAAGTTCCTCAAGCTATTCCTGAACAATTTTTATAGTGTGACTGGGTGATTTATCTGGGTGAAAGAGGCCACTGCCATCAGGGAACACCACGTGGTCTACAATAAACAATAATAAAGTACGTGGTACTTGTCAAAGTAACATCCATATGAATGCCAGGACCCAAGGTTTCGCAGCGGAATATTGCCAAAAGCATAACACTAAATAACACTGCATTGCATCCTCCTGCCATCTATTCCCCAAATAAACCGCACATACGCATCAACCTGATCTAAAAGAAAACGTGATACATCAGACAATGCCATCTTCCATTGCTCCGTGGTCCAGTTCTGATGCTCATGTCCCCATTGCAGTCACTTTCGGAGGTAAACAAAGGTCATCATGGGAACTCTGACCGGTCTGTACTATGCAGCACCATACACAACAAACTGCACTGCACTGCGTGTTCTGACACCTTTCTATGATGGCCAGAATGAAGTGTGATAAGACCATACGGGCTTCCCACAGGCATCAATAAGCCATGGGCACTCATGACACTGATGCAGGTTTCACTTTTCCTTTCATGCACCACTTTTGTTAGGTACTATCCACGGCATACAGGGAACAGGAAATTTAGAGAACTGACTGTTCACTTATGCTCTAACAGATACCATTGTAACAATATAATCAATGTTAATTCACTTCACCAGTCAATGGTTTTAATGTTGTGACTGATCAGTGTAGTTTGCAAGCTATTCTAGATATTTCAGGTCCAGGAAATGAGATCCAGTTCTAGAGGCAGTAATGTGATCTATTACTTGATACACTTTTCCCTGTATGATCTAGTTGTGATGTTAGGATGTCAAACGTGATGATTGGAAAACCGCCAAAGATGAAATAGGAAATCATTAAAGAGGATCTGCTACTTCAAGTGCAAATTCCTAAAAAAACAAACAAAAAAAAAAAAACAACACACTACTAAGCATTTATAGTGGGGGAGTACACACACATACCACCGCAGCACTCCCAGGTTCTGCTACCAATATGTATGTCCACGTGCACTTTGTCCGCTTATAAATTTATAAAAAAATAAAAATAAATACATTTTAAAAAGATGCACATGTGTGCCTTACATGGCCCACAGGCAATGCACAAGTGGTGGTAGGGGCAAGGTAATTTGCATTGAATGCCCAGGCTGTGCCTTGACAAACAGCTTGGAATATGATATAAGCTGAAAGAAAACATAGCACAACCTTTAACTAATGTTTACTTAGAACCTGTCATGTAAAGATGTGTCCTAACTTAGCTAAGTAAACATAAATTAAAAATAAACAGTTTTGAAAAACGAAGTTATTACACAGTTTTACAAGTGACCTTTCCTCTGACGAAGGTTTTACATTTAATAATAAAAAGACAACTGCCAAAGCCAAAGGTTATCATGATATCTGAAGACTACATAATATTACACTTACATAAAACAAACTTCTAGAACATTTAAAGAATTTCCTAGCCCAACTATTTTTAAAAATGCATGTGACACCAGGCATATACTCGAAAGTTTACAATTGATTTTTCATTTTCCATAAATAAGAAAAACTTTAAAAAATAATATATATATATATAAAAAAAAAAAAACTGAAAAATTGCGTGTAGGGTTGCAGCTGTTATTTAAAAATAAATTAGCATTTGCGCTCATTCCAACATTCCATCCAGTTTATTAGCCCTCAAAACAATAAAACCAAATACAAAACACACGTGTATTATCCTTGTGAAGGGAAAGCATTATGAGCAGCCTGAACAATGATATTGATTACTGAGGAGAAAATGAGTAACGTTAGGTGTGTGAATTTGGATGTGTTAATTCATGCACTTAGAAACACACACTCACACCCCACAGTAGTAGAAGCGGTAGAGGAGGAAAACACTACATGTGTAGGGGTAGAAATATTTGTTACATCATGATGCTGGCTGGCGATGGAGGGTTGCCGCCTTAAAGCCCCCTGAATGGAACTTCCACTTTGGAAAGCATTCACTACATCCATCTGCAAGGAATCAGAGATTGTGACAGCTTGCTCAGCAAGAGAGAGAGAGAACAAGAGAAAGGACCATCCCATCTACAACAAATAAAAAGCAAAGAGAAAAGGCACTTTTATAGAGCAGCTAACAAAAGGGAATCAAAGAAAGATAAGGAAGACTGTGCGGAACTTTAGAAAGAAAAAAAAAATTCTTTCAAGCGTATTGAGGGTAATACAGGCACTGTAGAATCTTCACACACGCACGCACCAATCACATCAGCTTCTATGTAGTACTGAATGAGCAGCGGGCCTTAAATGTACCCTCGTCCCCTTCATGGTTTTAGTGCCTTTCAAGACCATACCTGAGTTTGTATTCTGTTCAGGCCCCTAAACCATAAGATCTGACCACGACGCAATTCTCGCTCTGCATGATCTATTTCTTCAGCATCTTCGTTGAGCTCTTCTTCAGGATATTCATCTTTTTGTGTTCCATGGCCAGCTTCTTTAAGGAACTTCAAACGACTGGTTGGTATTGATGTTACAAGCTAAATATAAACAAGAATACACAAAAAAAAGTTGATAAGTCTGTCTACTATAGACAAGTGGTATTAGCCAAATATTAAAACATTTTGTCACTAAATTGGGAGAATTCATTATACAGAGTTTGTCCTTGTCCTACATTTGTAGTTTCTTATTTTTTAAGTGTTGATAACCCTTAAGTGCATGACTTATTCAAAGTCACCAGCACCACCTTACTAGACTAGAATTTAAATAGCACTACCATTTTTAGGGTTCTAAAATATTAAAAAAATGATTTGATAACAAAAAATATATTAAGTTTATACATCCGAGTGCACTAGAGTGCAATGCACATTTCATTAAATATATTTTTTATGGCATTTAAAAAAAAAATACATTATTTACTGGTCCCTCGTTGTATATTAATGCATTTGCAAATTGCCTACTTTGTTTTTATAAGTCTGTGGACCAACATATTTGCAGCAATATAATAAGCTAAAATAACTTAGAACATTCCTGTACGTTTGCAGTACATATGAGTGTAACTCTAAATATATTAGGATCATCATATACAGAATTTCAGGAATGTCTCTTACAAAAAAAACCAATACATATCTATATCACTGCATCGAGTTTGTCTTTATTTGCAAAAACTTTTATATTTTGCAATACATTTAATAAATTGTAAAAATACTTTTGTATAGATTTAAATTACCTGGCCCCAAAGTAACGTTCCCATACCAAGGAAAACCGACCACAACCACTGATCTACAGTCAGTTCAGTGCAACTAAAAGGCTTTCCACCAAACTGTACAATAACAATCTAGGAAAGAAATCCAAATATGCAATTAGCCAAATATACAAATAAAAACTGACAACTTGTTTGAAAAAGATAAAACAAATAAAAAAAATTAATAATACATATCAATTTAAAAATAAACAAAAGATGCAAAATATCACAGTCTTTAAATTCTTTAGAGAATGACTTTACAAAAAAAGTGCCTCAAATCATAAAAAAAAAAAAAAAAAAAAAAAAATAAAAAAAAAAAAAAAAAAAAAAAAAATATATAAAAGAAAAAAAAAAAAAAGAAGAAGAAAAAATATCAACTGAAAATAGAATAAGTTCCTGGATGCTTTCATCCGGTAAAGAAGTAACTTTGGCTACGTTATCTGCTTCTACACATTTTTGTAGTGTTATAACTGAAGAGAAAATTCTTCTGTAAGCAGACAAAGAAAGTAGAAAGCTACCTTAATGCTTAATAAGAAGATGGGAGTCTAGAAATGACTACGTAAGTCACTTTGGATAGATGTAGCAGCAGGCATTTACGTAAAAAAGCTAATGCAAGGGTTCTATAAGTGCTGTGCAGAAAGGTTTCAACAAAACCACCTGGTGTGACCGAAATGTCACAGTCATTTAATGCCATGACTACTAATGGAGAGATCAGTTCTGATGGAGGAATGACGATTTCTCACGTCTTGGAGAGTTGTAAAAATACCCAAATTCAGCTATTCGGTTCTTTTTCCAAGGGTCTGGAAGAAGACTACAGAGGGAAACAAATGGTCACACACAAGCATCTACTTACCTGTATTATAAAAGTACCCAATACAATGCTGCAGAAGATTACATTGTTAAATATCCCTTCAAAAACATTTCTTTCTCCATGGATCTTCCTCGCATTAATCTCATTAAACAGCTGCATCATCACAAATGTATTAAAGACAATAGTGTAATGTTGAGAAGGAGGGGCGTTAAGAGGGGCATTTCGCCCACTATCAATATCAAAAAGTTTTTCACCTGTGGAAGACAAAGATTTTTTTTAAAGCCAGCTATATTAAATGCAAATTTTGTGCAATTTATTATTTTTTAATGAATTATGGGGAAAGCATTCATGTAAAAATATACAAATGACATAGCAGAATAATAAAACACTTACCTCTGAGTTTCAGTCTGTTCAGAGGTCTCCACTAATCTAGGTTCACCCAGTAGTCTTAATTGACAGCACTATGTATTTGCCATAAACGCCAAATAGCGGTTTATGGACTATGTAGTTCAGTAGTCCCATGAAGTTTCATTCAAGAAAAGAGATTGACAAAAAATTCGGCAAGCTAATTGATGATGCATTGTGGTTTCCACCAGCTTGTCAAATAACTACATTCACTTTTTTTGTAAATGAAACTATTGGATGATCGCATGTTCTTCTGAAATACTTTACATCATCGAATCATTCAAAAGCTATTAAATAACCCATTAAATTTACAATAAATTTTTCATAATTATTACAACTGCAAAGTGAATTTTAGCACCAGCTTAATCGAACTGTATTCAGGTTTCCTACAGTTATCTAGGTATTCTTCCTTGGGAGTATACTCTAGAAATGAATTGTTTTATTAAAAGATTATGCAACACAAGCTTAAAATTATAAATGTATAAAAGCACTTACCAGCAAACAAAAGTGTAAAGACTACAACAAGCTGGTAGACTGCGTGACCCAAAATGTTCTTCATCATTGTGCGCGATATGAGAGGTTTATTTCTACCATAGGGTTTCCTTAACAAAAGTGACTCCGTTGGTGGCTCAGTTGCCAAAGCGAGTGAAGCAAATGTGTCCATTATAAGATTTACCCACAACATTTGAACAGCTTTAAGTGGAGAGTCCTGTTACATTGAAAAACACAAATCAAATGCCAGTTAGGTTAGCACATCACAAATAAGCGAACAAAGACATTAGATGCGTGTATTAGGCGCCATTACAGCCTCTGCTTTGCATACAGATAATTGGCACTTGAACACTTGAATTTACAACCACCACAAAAATTCTTTTGCATCTGTGATTTGAGTGTGAAAAAGTAAATCAATACATAACCAGGATAATCCTAAACAATGTTTGTAATGTTCTTGGTGGAAGTGTTTAGCATGGCTACAGCAACTTTGAAGAAAAAGAACTTACATTATTTAGAAGACCCTTATTCAAAGTCATTAATGCATATTTTTTTCGGCTAATGCATCGTATGCAGAATGAAAAAACAAAGCGTTGCCAGACGCTACGGTGTAATGACAGAGTTTTGGGCAAATAAGTCTACAGAATGTTTAAGCTGACGATTGATGGTTTCTTTTGTACTAACCAGCTGACCAGCAGAAACTCAAGAGGAGGGGGGCCTACGGTGGCCTGTAGTCACAGGCAGCACAAACCTCACTTGTTAAGTTTAAAGTTTTTCTCTTACCCAACACTGACAGGGCATGGCAACTCACCTGAATAACGGTCATGACTTCCTGGTTCACCGATCAGGCCCCACCTATGTTTCTGATGTCATCAATACCAGTGTTAAAAGGAAGCTGCAGGTGATCTCAGGTGCTCAATCAAGTTTGCACTTTGATACTTGCTACTTTGTTGCTAACTGCTGAGAGAGCTCCTTCTATTGATCACCCGTGTACAAGACCTCTTGTTCCTGATCCTGACAATGCCGACCTCCCCACTCCCAGACTCTGAACAGTCTTTACTATGAATTCCTCTATTCCTCCATATATTAGGGAACCATAATCCACACTATTCTGGAAAGGACTTCAATGCTCATCATCCAAGGAAAGTAAGTTAAATTCTCTGGTTACTGGGACTAATAACTGGTTAATTCCGAAAGATATTTGGGAAGGATAAAAAGGTAATATACCTGTCTGCCCTCTTGAATTCAGCTAATTATACTTTTCTAATTTAATTCAGTTTCTGCCAGAATCTAAAGGACTTTAATATTTTTCTAAAGAAGAAGAATTGCCTTTCTCCAATTCCTTAATTGAAGTCTAATGGACTGTGTCATAATTTCTAATTAAGGAGTTTCCTTGTTTATTTATTTCTTCTGAATGCTATCTCTGTTAAAGCAATTCCAAGCAGGCTTTAACTTTGCTTATGCTTAATTATTTTCAAATCACATTGTTACAGAAGATTACTAAAGTTAAAATACTTTATTTCAATAAATTAGATTTTCTTAAAGTGACCGTATCAAATTTATTCTTTCACCTGCAGTTGAGTTCCAGATTAAGTTTTCCTAAAGTATTACACACACCGATCATGGTTTGGCGCTCACAGAAAACTGTGGCAGGTTCTCATGTGGACTTCTGAGATAATGGGACTTTATTGCAATGTCAACCACTGCCTAAACAGCCAATGCCCTCTGCAGAGTGATTATATATCATCCTCTGAGGAAAGCTTACTAGATACACTGTCTACACTACCTACTACCCTGCACGCTGAAATAAAGTCTCTAATTGAAGAGGATGCACCAACGCTGGATCAAGCAATTGTCAATCTTCAGGAATCACAATCCCACCTTCTTACACAGCAACAAGAGCTGGCCCTTTGTTTGGACTCTAGTTGACAAAGGCATACGATGGACATCAGACACAGTGGTTACTGAGGAACTTATTCACTTTTTAAGGAGGTTTTTCACTTCCATTTTACTAAACTTCTTTATTGCTAGAACGCTGACCATGGATAGTATATATATATAAAAAAATTAAAAAAATAATCTAGGGGCGGAGCTTGATGGTGGAACAAAGCGGTCGCACACTAGAGAGGCTCCGTAGCCTAATAACGGAATTCAACTGTTTTAGGGGACACCAACCTCTGAACCAGAGACCCATCTCCCCACAATAGCAATGGGTAGAAAAACAAAGAAACTGAACCGACCAAAACAGGGGCCACTATAGGCGACTTATTCCGACAGGCAAAAAGCACGTATGGACCCAATATGGCCGCCGAGCTCGAGGAGTTTTCTGACTCCTCTGGGGACTTCTACCCAGAGGAAGCCTTCAACAGCTTACCCACGGCGAAACCGCCGCAACCAAACAAGAACCCGGGCGACTCAGCACCTGTAACAGCACCCCTGCTGAAAACGATGCTGGGAGAGCTACAGAAGGCCTTACAAGCGGATGTAGCACAACTACGGGCGGACCTCACGGGCCTGGTAGGCCGCATTGACACAGCAGAACTAACCTCCACTCAACACTCCCAAGAACTAGCGGAGCTCAGGCAAGAGATAAGTGCCCTTAAACAACAACAAGCTAAAACAGAACACCACTTTGCAGCACTAGAAGACTCCAGGCGCCGTAATAACTTGAAAGTCCGTGGAGTCGCAGAAGAAGTCCCCGCAGAAGAACTCCCACACTTCGTTAGGAGACTCGTGGGAACCCGAATACCCTCCAAAAAAGCCAAAAATATCGGCATAGAGGCAGCTTTCCGAATTCCTAAACCCCGGAGAGCGCCAGAAGCGGCACCCTGAGACCTCATGGAGAGATTTAAGAATGCAGCGGACAAAATGGCGCTCCTCGCAGCCCTGAAGGGGTCAGCCACCTACCACTTTGAAAATATGGACTTGTCTTTCTATGCCGACCTATCGGGGGCCACCTTACAATGGCGCAAGTCCCTGCAACCATTCACCGCCCTGCTCTGGACGCACCAAATAACATGCCCCTGGCATCCACAACGCGCACTACAGGTACTGCACAAGAACACAGTACACCTTGTCTCAGACCTCAAGGGCGCGACGGCACTGCTGCCCACACTGGGACTGCCACCGGCGGAACTACAGGAGAGGGAAGCACCGAGGAACCCGGAGACAACACACAGCTGGGATCTGGCCAGGATCACGCCATTTGTCGCACAGAGAAAGGGAAAAGCAAAAGCGGCAACCACCACCACCTGAGCACAGAATAAGGAGGCCAAGACCATCTCACCACACAAGCGGCCCGAACCACCCTGCCTTTACTACACTGCCCCGCTACAAACTCCCCACTATCGAGGAGGTCTCCGGACCTTATAACACTCTCACTCACCCCGGGACTCACATCAGCAACCGGAGGCAAACAACCCCCAAAATTGTGACATCAGGCACAACACCCAACACCCCAAGCGAGGGGCTCACCAGGCTGCCACCTACCTACCGAACTTCCGCCAGCCGCAGCCAGGACCCAGTAGTGACTGCCCGAATGCTAATTGGGGACTATACTTACGCCTGTAAGCGAAGGAGTAAAACGGCTAAATATTTAAGGTCACGGACTACAGTATTGTACAACCGTTAATAGGCACTAGCTACCTGTATTCTTACCTTGTGTTACTTATGCCTGCCTTTAAACAACTACCCTCCACATAGACACACACTCTCGGGTCACAGGGAGACCAAAACACACAGCACTCTCAGCATCATACACCAGAGCACAAAGCACAAAACAGATCTACCGCAGAGGTCAGACCCACCACAGAGACAGATCAACGAGAGCTTACACCCCTCCCCCTCAGGGTAACAGGGGATAGCAGCCCACACAGCAGGCCACTAGCCATCTGACCCTCTCATACATGCATTTACCGCAAACCATGCAGAGGCAGACCAAACATACTAGACACACAGAAAACCAGGCTCTCCACAGACATCTAACATCGACGTACACCAGAGACAAAGAAAAAAAGAAAAAAGCACACACACCGTTGGTTTTAAGCTGGGGTTTTTTTTTGGTTTGTTTTGTTTTTTGCGCACCGACTTGTTAATGGGATTATCTGCACTGAAAATGGCGTGACTTTCTTTAGTTACAGGTTCAATAGAAACCCACTTTACACACTGGTGCTATATCACCTTAAGACATGATCCTGCGAGCATTAAACCATGTCTTAGATTGCCCACACATCGAAGATACACATTTAATCTGCCTAGCATACCCTGTAAGCGTCCTAGTATATATAAATGTTAAACGTATGATTTGCCTAACATGCACTACACACATAGACCATTACCTAACATGACCACCACAGACAGGAAACCTTAAATTTTATTTTATATGTCATGTCTATCCACTGTCTATACATCCTCTCAACATAGTCTAAAAAATTGGGCTGTCTATTCATATGCCATGTTTTGATTGTTATGCCTGTTACTGCTTATGACTGCGATCGTGGCTGATCTATGGCACCCGTATCTGCTCCTAGGGATCCAATTGTCTGCTGTCAGGTTATGGACAAAATGGTTTGATATTAGTTCTTCAGGGGAAAACACTTTACTTTTGAGTCCCATCAACTCTCCTTTTTTAATGAGCTCGCTAGGTCCACTTTGCAATGGTGGAAATCCATGACCACAGCTACTCTACAACTCCGTAATGTTAGACTGCCTTACAGTTTGTCAGCTCCAAGAGCACTGACTAAACAAAAATGGGATATTCCACAAGTTCACTTCTTTAGCCAAACCAGTGTTTTTTGCCATGTTGAACAGCGCCAGGATGCCTCTATCCTCTGCGGGACCATCCTGTTTCTGGGACCCCCAAAATGAGGTTCCCTGCGTCCCAATGCTTTCTTTACCTACAGGCCTACTCGATATTTGTTCCTTTATTGATTTTTTGTTTTTTTACACTTACTGGTTATTAAAGTTTATTTTAAGAAGTTAGTATAATGATCCTAGGCAATATCTAGGTTATCATGGCCTCATAGGCCATTTGGTAAGGGGCTCTCTTGACGAATTGAGCCTAAATCCTACATGGGTTTTTCCATTATGTCACCTACTAGGTCATAGAAACTTCACATTAGGCTCACCTCAACTTTGTCACTCCGCATGTATTCCTTTAATATTTTGAAATTTTCTATAATGCACAACCTCATAATATTACACACCATGCAGTTTGACTTCTACCCTAATTTGCAGATCAACTCTGCACTACTTTTAAATTCTATAAAAAGAGAAAATAATGATGACAGATATTAAATTGTCTCGTTGAATGGTACTCAGGATTGCGATTTCACATTTATGATTTCTTCTATATACCTACTTTTCAATATTATAATGGGGCATTTGCACACAAAGCCGACCTTTTATTACATTACCAGTCTACACATAAGAAGTATTGTTCAACTTACTCTGTTCCACAATATACATGACTGTCTGTGACCTGTTCTCTAACAATATGTTAGTATTTTGGATTCCACTATTTGTCATAACATGCCTCAATAAAATGTTGATTGACAAAAATAAAGGTGTAGTGAATATTAACGTTAAATGTAGATGATCAAGGTTTAAAATTTTTTTTAAAAAATCTACTGGAAAAGACTACAATTTATAAGCATAGACCGTACACAACTCCAAGCCATTATGCATCTTAGTGGGTAAAAAAGAAAAACAAAGAATTATATAAACATATGAAATAAAAATAGACACAAAACTTACCATTACCGCCGAACTTAAGTCTGTACTAACCTTAAAACATGCAAAATACAAGCGGCACGGGAATTAAACAGCTATGGGTGCAATGGCTATGTCATTTTAACCCTGCAATGTAAAACATTGCAGTAAAAAAAATAAAAAATGTCATTGTTTACATTGCAGGGTTAAATCCACCTCTGATAGCAGCATTTAATTGGAGGAGCATCTCTGAGAGACATCACCGAAAGAGTAGCTGGAGGTTGCAGTGAAGGAGTCTCAGTGCTGGAAGCAAGGCGAGTAATCTTTAATAAGCCTACAATTTTTTTTATTTTTATTTTTTATAATTTAGCATAAGGGGGCAGACCAAATGGTGGTGGACAGATAGGAACCTAAAGTCCCATAATAACTATTGTTATTTCCGGGACTATAGTTTACCTTTAAGAGATCCTATATACAATACTAGATTTTTCGCGGTACACAAAACAGAGATAAAGAACTTACTTGTGTGATACATGCTCCTGTAAAAGCTACAATGACAGCTACTACATTGACAGTGAGCTGAAACTGAAGAAATTTGGAGATGCTGTCGTAGACGTTCCTTCCCCACATCACAGCTTTAACAATGCTAGAGAAGTTGTCATCGGTAAGGATAATATCAGATGCTTCCTTTGCCACATCTGTTCCAGCAATACCCTAGGAGAAGAAAGGAAAGTTTAAATAGGACACATGCAATCTTCAAAGCAACATTGCGGATCGTGATTTTTTTTTTTTTTTTTTTTTAATTTTGAAAGTAATTTACGGTTTTCCAGAATATTTTCTCATTTGAGGTTTCTTGTCTTTGAGGGTATGAGATTGTCCAGCAGTCTACAGCAAACTCTGAGATCTTTAACTTATCATTAGTAACATGAAAAACTTAGGCTCCAAATGAAATGGACACTCTAGTCTGGAGAACAAATCAGTGAGATAATTTGGCTACTTTTTTAGTGTCCCTTTAAAGCAGGGGTGAGAAACATTCAACCCTCCAGATGTTTTGGACTACATTTCCCATAATGCTCTTACAGCCATAATGCTTGCAAAGCATCGTGGCAGATGCAGTCCAAAATATCTGGAGGGCCAAAGGTTCCCCAGCCCTGCTTTAAAGGCTTATCGATTGTCAAAAATAGATGTTGCATAATAAAGACTTTTAAATTCCTCCTTCTGACAGGGTATCAAAGGAGGAAGGGAAAAATCAAAACTACATCTGTGCTATGTGTACTGCATGCATATGTTTCGGCAAGGCACACAACGGTTTTAAATGTTACAGGGACACTATAGTCACCAGAACAACTACAGTTTATTGAATTTGTTCTGGTGAGTAGAATCATTGCCTTCAGGCTTTTTGCTGTAAACACTGTCTTTTGAGAGAAAATGCAGTGTTTACATTACAGCCTAGTGATAACTTCACTGGCCACTACTCAGATGGCTGTTACAGATCCTTCCTGGGTCGTGGCTGCCTACAATGCATCCAAACATTCAGTGTCTCCTCCCTCCGCATGCAGACACTGAACTTTCCTCAGAGATTCATTGATTCAATTCATCTCTATAAGGAAATGCTGATTGGCCAGGGCTGTGTTTGAATCATGCTGGCTCTGCCCCTGATCTGCCTCCTTTTCAGTCTCAGCCAATCCTATGGGGAAGCATTGTGATTGGATCAGGCCACCACTCCAGATGATATCAGCAGACTGTTTGTTTTTCTGAGTCTAACAGCATGCCGAGTTACAGTTTCAGGCTTGAACACTAAGATTTTGCTATACTTATGGAGGCATGAGGGGTCCAAGGGGGCTAGATGGTGGTTTTAACACTATAGGGTCAGAAATACAGGTTTGTGTTCCTGACCCTATAGTGCTCCTTTAAGCATCATCCACTTTGGCAAATTAATCACAGTTTCCATTTGAATCTCACAATGACCTGCAACCTATTGGAAAACTGAAATTTGAAAAAAGCCCAAAACTATGTGAACAACTGATCTTTGCATAAAAAAATGCATATAATACTTACATAATATATAATAATTTTAAGACAGTAAATTCAAGAAAACAGGAAAGCTCACTTTCTTAAACTCACACTAGGTGGCAGACTTTTTCATCATCAGTCAACTGAAAACAACTGAGCAAAGCCTGACGACAATAACCTGTACTTTCAACTATGGCAAAGTCTCAGTATTAACTGTAAGAGAAACATTAAATACGTAACATAGCATATTATCCATGGAACCACTAAAATAAGTATTAATAGATTTTGCAAAAAGGTAATGCATTTGTTAATTACTTAGCTCTTAAAGCAATCTTCTAGAGCGGAGCACAAGCATTTAAACAGTTTTAATGAATGGCGTTTTACTGGTCACACAGTGATGTAGCTAAGCAGAAACAAATGCAAGAGATAGCGAAGCACCAGATCTAGTTTGACAACTGCTAATTTACCACCTTAAATCCAGAACAATTATGGCATTTATGAATTTGCTCAGAACGAATGTACGTAGCTTCTTGCATCTACGCAGTTTACATATTGTGCTTTAAAAAGGCCAAATGGGGTTTGTTTTTGAGATGCTAAAACCTACTTAAAAGCCATCTGACCTAGATGGATGAATTGTCCTCTTGGCAGCTGCCCACAGAACAGTGTTATGGCACCGAGAACAAGATAATTTTGAAGGGCAATATGCAATTAACATCAGCTTTTAAAATGGTTTAATTTTATTCTGCAACAACATAATTTTAGTGTCCGCTTCAGGCTTCCCTGTTCTCATTAAGGATTTTTATCTTGTTACGGAGTAAAGAGGAGAGTTATAATTGGTTACAAATTTTTTTTAAAAGAATGCTACAGGTTGGATTTATGTTTTGGCAGGGAATGAACAAAAAAATAAAAAAAATATCTAGCATACCAATGTCAAAGGACAAATGAGGAGTAAGCCGACTTGTCTTCAGAACGGTTTCAATCCTCAAAAAGCTATAGTACAAGTCAACTGTGTGCAGAAGTATATTGCAGTTTGCCAAAATGAAAAAACGTGCAGTTCTAAAATGGAACTCCCCACACGCTTGTATATTATCCCATAAAGGTTAAATGAAGATTAGATCCGTTAATTGCAGAGGCCATGGAAGGACAATTCTTTTCTTCATTTGTGAGACTATTCTTATATAAGTTTAAAGCAGCTGTCACCAAACAACTATGCGCATTTCATAAAAATAAAACTCTTGATTGTGGTAGAATTTCAATTAAACAGAGGCAGGGTTTTAATGTTTTAAAGCTGTAAAGTTTTTTCAGTAGTGACGGTTGTGGGAATCAGACAAAATCTTGCTCATCACAAGACTTTTTATTGAAGTAATGCTTTACTACGGGGAGGGCCTAATGTGCTCGCGACGCAGGTGCATTAGCCCCCCACCCGTGGGATGATGTTGAAGGAGTTCCAATCCATCGGCACTGGAATCGAGTAAAGGGCTAAAAGTTTTTTTAACCCACTAGCTACCGGGGATAAGGAGGGACCAGAGGGCACTATAGTGTTAGGAATGCAAATCTGTATTAGAATCCCTTTAATTTATATCAAAGAAACACTTGACAAATTGACAGAGATCTCATTCTCAGCTAACACACTCAGCCAGGAAGCAGGGGTAAGCTCAGGGGAGCATTTACTAGGGTACCCCTGCTGCCCCCTAGGCCACTGTACTCAAAGTTTATGTGATCATTGGGGACTTTGCAAAATAGGGGACTGCTATTTATGTCCCTCTCTGGTGGAAGGAGAAAGTGAGAGATAAGCTTTCTATCTGAAAAGAGAAATGCGCGAGGCAACAATAAAGCTGTATAAAAAAAGACTGCAGTTAAATATTTACAAAACCCCCTCCATGCAAATGTCAAATGCAACAATAAAATGTTGGAACCCCCAAAAAGAATACACATCTCACATTCTGAACAACCCGTTTACTGAAATGCCCAAAAATACACAGTGACTGTAAAGCAACTGCCTGTACAATTACGTAGTTTCTGTTAATACAGCTCATCTCAAAGAAGTGTCTGCTGTAAAAAGAAATGTGTGTTGGTGTTAAATGCTTATAACAATAGTTTATATATACATTGTACACTACAAAACTACAAAAGGTTTGAAATCAGGATATCACTGAGTAGTGGACACAATGACTCTTGCCATGCAAAGATCTCCTTGAAAGCGATACTGTGCAACACAATTCTGAGGCTGAAATGACATCTCTTGTGTGATAACGGCACCATGTGAATATCCATGTGAAATGCACGCATGTTTAAAGTGATCTCGTTGAACATTGCATTAGTACTTACATAGTTATTTCTTGTATAAAAACTGCTTTACTCTGTATGAACCAAGTATTAAAAGATCACCGTGTAGGTGTGCAGCAGGTACACATTAGCGAACGTTTTCTAATTTTTTTTATAATGGATTTCAGTGTAGCAAGACATACCACTTTGAAATTACCACTGTATGCACTGCAGAACTTTTATTGGCCCATGCTTATTTTTCTTCCTTGTACAGTAGGGTCTGGATAGTAAACAGACCCCAAATTTCTGGATTTCAAGAATAAGAAGCCTGTTTTACTAAAGGCATCAGGTCCCTGAACCACTTTAGTTTGCTGAAAATCTTTGTGTGTGAATGACATGCCATCCCATTTTTGTATTTTGGAAAAAAGTTCAGATTTCAATAGAAATGTACACTTTTATTAATTATACTGGAAACACCCCCCTGGTGTTTCAAGCAGACAACAGGTCCTGTTACTTCCCGGTTTGCTTAGCTTATTTTCGCTGAACTCAAGAGGGAGCATTTGCCCAAAGTACCTTTCTTGCAAAGACTTCTCATTGAGCTGTATTGGGAAGTCTGTGATTGGACAGCCACATCAAGTCTGGGCAGGGTTAGAAGAGGAGGACTTGCGAAGGCAGCAGACAAGAGCTCTGCAGTTTTTGCAAGCCGTTTTTAAATATAACAATAAAAAATTCATAATTAAATGCATGCAAGTTTTCATTTTGGGTATATCGGTTAAACAGCGAATTCTAAATATTTTGTATTTGAGCAGTGGAGTGTCACTTTAATATTCAGTATCCACTCAGCATAAAACGATCAGCAAAAGAGCAAAGAGAAGGGTCAATAGGGAAAGGGTCACAAGAGATACTGAGCGATCCAAGCTTATTATTCTATTAATTAAGAAAAAAAAAAAGACAAAACACAACTAGATACAAGTTTTAATATTTTCTGGCACCTTTAAATAGAAATTTTTTACTGCCCATGATTTTTAATATCATTTTTACTTATCCCTACTTTAAACAAATATGTTATTTTAAAAGATGAAGCAGTAAGCATTGTGAACGCATACAGGGCCGGCGCGTCCATAAGGCGCACCGGCCCAGGGGGGCGCTAGATTGAAGTGACGTCCTTTCAGTCCGGCCGGTTACAGGAAACATAAGTTCCTATACCGCGGTGTGCACTGCTCTGCTACGCTACAACAAAAGTAGGAGACTTACTGGGGATCAAGGGGAGGGCAGAGGGAGAGGGGCACTAAGGGATTGGGGGGGAGGGGGAGGGGTGGTAATGAAAACTATGGGATGGAGAGGAGGGTGGGGGAAAGAACACTATGGGACAGGTGATGTGGGGGAAAGAACTCTACGAGGGGGAAAAGAACACTATGGAAGAGGAGGGGAAAGGAACTAAAGAGAGAAGGGAGAGGAACATTAAGGGAAATGGGGGGGCACTAAGACAGGTAAGGGGGGGGAGAAGAGGAACACTAACGGACATACAGGGAGTGCAGAATTATTAGGCAAGTTGTATTTTTGAGGATTAATTTTATTATTGAACAACAACCATGTTCTCAATGAACCCAAAAAACTCATTAATATCAAAGCTGAATATTTTTGGAAGTAGTTTTTAGTTTGTTTTTAGTTATAGCTATGTTAGGGGGATATCTGTGTGTGCAGGTGACTATTACTGTGCATAATTATTAGGCAACTTAACAAAAAACAAATATATACCCATTTCAATTATTTATTATTACCAGTGAAACCAATATAACATCTCAACATTCACAAATATACATTTCTGACATTCAAAAACAAAACAAAAACAAATCAGTGACCAATATAGCCACCTTTCTTTGCAAGGACACTCAAAAGCCTGCCATCTATGGATTCTGTCAGTGTTTTGATCTGTTCACCATCAACATTGCGTGCAGCAGCAACCACAGCCTCCCAGACACTGTTCAGAGAGGTGTACTGTTTTCCCTCCTTGTAAATCTCACATTTGATGATGGACCACAGGTTCTCAATGGGGTTCAGATCAGGTGAACAAGGAGGCCATGTCATTAGATTTTCTTCTTTTATACCCTTTCTTGCCAGCCACGCTGTGGAGTACTTGGACGCGTGTGATGGAGCATTGTCCTGCATGAAAATCATGTTTTTCTTGAAGGATGCAGACTTCTTCCTGTACCACTGCTTGAAGAAGGTGTCTTCCAGGAACTGGCAGTAGGACTGGGAGTTGAGCTTGACTCCATCCTCAACCCGAAAAGGCCCCACAAGCTCATCTTTGATGATACCAGCCCAAACCAGTACTCCACCTCCACCTTGCTGGCGTCTGAGTCGGACTGGAGCTCTCTGCCCTTTACCAATCCAGCCACGGGCCCATCCATCTGGCCCATCAAGACTCACTCTCATTTCATCAGTCCATAAAACCTTAGAAAAATCAGTCTTGAGATATTTCTTGGCCCAGTCTTGACGTTTCAGCTTGTGTGTCTTGTTCAGTGGTGGTCGTCTTTCAGCCTTTCTTACCTTGGCCATGTCTCTGAGTATTGCACACCTTGTGCTTTTGGGCACTCCAGTGATGTTGCAGCTCTGAAATATGGCCAAACTGGTGGCAAGTGGCATCGTGGCAGCTGCATGCTTGACTTTTCTCAGTTCATGGGCAGTTATTTTGCGCCTTGGTTTTTCCACACGCTTCTTGCGACCCTGTTGACTATTTTGAATGAAACGCTTGATTGTTCGATGATCACGCTTCAGAAGCTTTGCAATTTTAAGAGTGCTGCATCCCTCTGCAAGATATCTCACTATTTTTGACTTTTCTGAGCCTGTCAAGTCCTTCTTTTGACCCATTTTGCCAAAGGAAAGGAAGTTGCCTAATAATTATGCACACCTGATATAGGGTGTTGATGTCATTAGACCACACCCCTTCTCATTACAGAGATGCACATCACCTAATATGCTTAATTGGTAGTAGGCTTTCGAGCCTATACAGCTTGGAGTAAGACAACATGCATAAAGAGGATGATGTGGTCAAAATACTCATTTGCCTAATAATTCTGCACTCCCTGTAGAGGGGAGAGTGGCACACGGGGGCCTGAGTGGGGAGAAAGACATACAGATGGGCCAGGGGGTGAGAATGTCCACAGAGGGGTTGGGGATGAAAGCGAGACAAAGAAGGGCCTGGGGTGATAGAGACACAGAGGTGCTGTGGGAGATAAACAGGCTGGTGGTGAAAGAGAAACACACAAAAGAGCTAGTAAGAGTAAAAGACACAAAGGAGCTGGAGAACACACAAAGGGGGGAGTAAGACACACAAAGGGGGGGTTGAAAGAGATACACAATGGGAAAAATAGGGGATAAGATACACTAAAGGGGGTAAGACATTTTAAAAAGGGGATAAGGAACAAAAGGTGGGTTAATGGGCACACAGGTTAAGATGCTTTTGGGTGGGTAGGGGGGTGCCAAAATCATCTTCGCCTGTGTACCTAAAAATCCTTGCACCGGCCATGAATGCATACACAGAAGAGGAGAAGTTCTTGCCTGGGTTATTATATAATTTACTCAATTTAAAAGAAAACAGTATTTCACAAAAAAAGCTTAACACAAGTTATAGGAGATATTCAATACTTAATACAATGGTGTAAATTCCAGAGAAGTAGTGAAAGTTCTCCTTTAAAGATGATAATTAAGGATTTGGAAATCAGGATTATCTATACATCTACATATCAATGAGTAACTTACCATAGCAAAACCAACATCTGCTTTCTTCAACGCAGGGCCATCATTTGTCCCGTCACCTGTCACCGCAACAACTTGCCTTTGTTCACAGACTGTGCTATCAATGATACCTGAAGTGGGGGAGACAATTCACAGTTCAGCATACACAATACACTGATGGAAGACTGCTTTCCAGTACATAGTTCTTTGTTGATACACGCACCTAGAATCAATCTACATACCTATTTGTTGTGGATGGATTTGGACCCAACATATCTTATCAACCAAATCCCCACATTCCAAATCATTTGAACTACTAACCTACAGGGTAGATGTGGAATGACCTAGGGAGTTTCAGTGCCTGCTTATTTTCCAGAAATTCACATCTTCTAGGAAGTATTTATATTAGGAGAGCATGTTAAATAAAAGGTTGATAGTTTAGGTACTTTGCAAAAGATTTGCTGGGAGTACAATTTATTTATTAAAAAAAAAAAAAAAGAAAAAAAGAAAAAAAAAAAGGATGGAGGGATATAGTAGTGTTTCTGGTTTGTTTTCATATCAAGTCTAAATATCTGCAACCCTTGTACAATGTTAAGGCAAATTTTTCACAAAGTTTGACCTCAACGAAGAATCCCCAAAAAACTGCTCATTTAATAAAGAGACCAGATATTAACTTTTCACATCAAAAACCTTCATAACTGAGTTCACATACCCATCGAGTGAAAATAAATTGCCAGGCTTTTAACTTATATAAATTACATCCAACTTCCAATTGGGTATTGAACTGCATAGTGCGATCACACAAAAAAGGAAATACAAACTGATTTTTTTTATTAACTATTAAGCATTAAGCATTATTGAGATTATTTAGTAAAAATGTATTTAAAAAAAAAATAAAAATAAAATACATGTATCGATAACCATTTCTAAAAGTTCCTTTCTTACCAAAATCTGTTCCTACTACAGACAGGAAATGAACAAATTATCAACCAATAATAGCCCTTTTACAAATCTGTTAGGGACCAGCTCATACAAGACATCCAAAGTCTTACCTTTAACTAACGTATGTTTATCCGTTGGAGATGATCTTGCAAGAACACGGAGCTTAGGCCAAAGTTTGTCTATCCTTTCTTGCTCAATCTGAAACAAAACAAAAGCAAATTTGAAAAAGATAAATAAAAACATTTAACACGGTTGCATAACACCTATATCAATACACATACCTCTCCTTTTTCATTCCTAATGCGTCGATTAAATTCTTTGCCTTCCACACAAAGAAAATCTTCCCCTGGGTGAAGAATGCCACACTTCGTGGCAATAGCTCGTGCCGTATTTATGTTGTCACCTGTGACCATTCGTACGGTAATACCGGCACGCTGACATTTTCTAATTGCATCAGGTACCTTGGTAGATATGGGGGAAGGAGACAATGTTGTACAAAATGTTATGAATAAATAAACAATCTTGAAATAAAACTTCAGTGAATTACACAGTTATTCACGCCTTCCGTCAATAAAGGCTTTTAGCATTATTTCAGTCAATGCAGATACAACTAGTATTTATTTAAAAACTAGATTTGTCACTTGTACACTGAAAGAAAAGGGGAATAAAAAGCACTTAAAAATGGTTTGTTTAATAGCTACCAAAAAGAGCCACAGTGCTGAAGTTCTGTTTAACTTTTAAAGATAGATTACAGATGCAACTCTGCTGCCAGTTTATCATAAAAAAAAAACAAACAAAAAAAAATGTATTTTTCATTTCCTTTAAAACTTGCTGACCTCTGGTCTGACCGGATCTTCAATTCCTACAACAGCAAGACAGGTTAGCCTGCTGAGTATCTCGTTTTCATTTTCCCAGTCAGGTTCCTCCTCTCCAGCAGGAAAGTCTCTGTAAGCCAGACATATTGTCCGTAGCCCTTCAGAAGCCATAGGCTCAATCACACGTTTGATCATGTCCTCTCGATCACTTGGTCGGAATATTTGGGCTTCACCATTTACACGAAGGATTTTGTAGCACCTAATTGTATCAAGTGAGAAAACACAATGAAACACTAAAACACAATTTCATTAGCGGATTCCTTAAACTAAGTTTTAAACAATATATATCAATATCTCTATCTATATCTATCTGGGATGGAGGTAAAATATTGGTGATTAAAGGGATTCTATAGTGCCAGGAAAACAAACTCGTTTTCCTGGCACTATAGATTTCCCCTTTGTCAAGGCCCTATCCCGTGCTACAGAAGTGGTTAATAAACTTTTAGTCACTTAAGTGGGTCCAGCGCCAATGTCCCTCGGTGTTGGCTCAGCTCCGCCCACGCTTCTCCCCAGCTGATATCCAAAGCTGACACCAGGATGGAAGAAGGCAAGATATTGAAGTTTCTCATCTTGAGCAAACTTGTCAAGCTTTGAATGTGTGTCATGGAAGATTTGTGAACCGTTGAGTCCAAACTTGCCATATAATAAGTAACTGTATGAAGGAGGTTATGCATGTTTATTTGTTCATGCTTCTGGACAAGCATATTCTATGTTCTTAGTGCTTATGTAACTTAATAAGTATAACCGAAATCTAAAAAAACATTGCTAGAGTGAAATGGATCCCATGGTAACTATATGGGACTTTTAAATCTAAAGGCAGATTTTAAGGGCCACCCACATGCTGCTTGCGAAAGTAATTTCTTTATATAATAAAAATTATATAAGCATATATAGTTGGTACGTTATAATTTTGATGTCTTAAGGTAACCCATCCACACACCCGTTAGTCGATATCAAAGGCCTTGGAATCCTTAAGAGCAGAGATTCCTCTTCAATATTTCAAGATTCAAATAATGAAAGAGCTACTGCTCTCCATACTACACCGGAATAGTATTGTCCACCAAGGGTTTTTCTTCTGGAAATTACAACTTGTATTCCCATATGGAATGCTGAAATCCCGCCGGTGTTCTTTCTCCAAGAGGTGTGGAGCTGGACAATAGTGGTCTTGTTAGAGGTCTTCCCGGAGGTACTGCTCACAGAGACAGGAGACGTATTAGTAATATTGTTACGCGAGCAAAGCAGGAAGGGGGGTTGAATGTACTTGTCCATCTAGGGACAAATGACCTGGCTTGCAATGAGGTTTCAGAGGTAAAGGAAGTTTGTGTTTTTGCCAATGATATACGGCAGGTTGCTTCCACACGGTCATTCTCTGAAGTTCTGCCTGCGCATTCGTATTACAGACTTTAACGTGTGGCTTGGTGAATGGTCATGGGAGCAAGGATTGGGCTTTATTTCTCATGGTAGCTCTGTTTGGAATAGAAATATACTATACAAAAAAGCTGGTTTGCATCTTTCTCAAAAGGGAACAAATGTTCTAAAGTGAGCAGTTCAGAGGTTTGCTATGATGTATTTAAACTAGGATGGGAGTGAGGGTGGGGGGCCAAAGGGTGATAAAACATCAATCCAATTGACCCCCAAAAGAAGGACAGAAGGTGCCTGTAGCAAGTGTGTTAAAAAATGATAAGCTTAGAGTCGTGTCTGCAAATGCTTGCAGTTTAGGGAATAAGATCCATGAACTTGTGGCAATAATGGCAACTGATAATGTGGATTTAGTCGCTGTTACTGACACATGGTATAATGAGAAAAATGACTGGGACATAGCAATACCAGGGTACTCTTTATATAGAAAAGGCAGGGAAGGCAAGAAAGGGGGAGGGGTGGCCTTGTATGTGAATGATAGCATAAAATCTAGCCTAATAAAAGTTAGTGAGGTAAAGTTTGGGTTACGTTAGAATTTGGTAATCACACAGTAACTCGTGTAGGTGTGATTTATAGGGCCCCAGGACAAATAGAGTTAGACAATCTACTAGTTGAGTTATCATCATGAGTGACTTTAAGCTTCCTGATGTGAACAGGAAAACCAAAATAGGTGCTTGTGCCAGGAGCACACATATTCTAAACTCCCTACTGGGATTGTCTCTAAAACAAGTAGTTGAGGAGCAAACTCGTAAAGAGGCCATACTAGATTTAGTGTTAACAAATGGAGATTTGGTATCAGATATTACTGTAGGTGAAAGATCTAGTAATTATCAGTCAGTGTGGTTTAATATAAGAACAGTGACACCACACAAAAACAAAAGTTTTAGACTTTATAAAAACAGACTTTTCTAAAATTAGAATATGTGTAAAGGAGTCATTATCAGACTTGAGCAATTTAAATGGAGTCCAAGATAAATGGGATTATTTAAATAATTAGGCTGGTCAGTAATCGGGGAAAAAAAAAAAATCAATAAAAATCAATAAATAAATAATAAAAAAAATAAAATCAAGACACCACTGTGGTACTCCACAGATGTGGCAAAAATAGTAAACAAAAAGTTAGCATTTAGCAATTATAAAAAAAAAAAATAAATAAAAAAAAAACAGAGTGAGGAAGATAGACAGACCTATAAGATTAGGTAGAAAGAGGCTAATCAAGTTGTAAGAGCTTCCAAATCACACAGAGAAGAGAAAATAGCCAGTCAATAAAAACAAAAAGGGGGACAAAACATTTTTAGATACATAAATGAGAAAAGGAAAGTAAAACAAGGATTAGTTAGATTAAAAACAAAAGGAAAGAATGTATGCAGAAGATGATAAAGGTCTAGCTGACTGCCTCAATGAATATTTCTGTTCAGTATTTACAGATGAAAATGAAAGAAAGGGGCCTCAGTTAGGAAAAAGGACAAATGAGTCATTTGTTACATGTGACTTTACAGAGGAAGAGGTTCTATTTCAACTGCCAAAAGTAAAGACAAATAAGTCAATGGGACCTGATGGAATACACCCAAAGTTATTAAAAGAGCTTAGTGGTGTACTAGCAAAACCATTAACAGATTTATTTAACCAATCATTATTAACAGGAGTAGTGCCAGAAGATTGGAAGTTAGCGAATGTTGAGCCCATTCACAAGAATGGTAGTAGGGAGGAGTCGGGCAACTATAGGCCAGTAAGCCTTACTTCAGTAGTGGGGAAACCGATGGAAACCATGTTAAAGGATAGGATTGTTGAACATCTAAAATCACATGGATTTCAAGATCAGAGACAACATGTGTTTACTTCAGGGAGATCATGCCAAAAAGTAATCTTACTGATTTCTTTGACTGGGTAACTAAAATAATAGATCACGGTGGTGCAGTAGACATTGCTTACCTAGATTTCAGTAAGGCTTTTGACACTGTTGCACATAGAAGGCTAATCAATAAACTGCAATCTTTAAGTTTGGATTCCAATATTGTTGAATGGGTAAGGCAGTGGCAGACAAGAGAGGGTTGTAGTCAATGGAGTATATTCGAAGTATGGGCTTGTCACCAGCAGAGGACCTCAAGGATCTGTACTTGGACCCATTCTCTTTAATATTTTTATTAGTGATATTGCAGAAGGTCTTGATGGTAAGGTATGTCTTTTTGCTGATGATACCAAGATATGTAACAGGGTTGATGTTCCAGGAGGGATAAGCCAAATGGAAAATGATTTAGGTAAACTAGAAAATGGTCAGAGTTGTGGCAACTGACATTTAATGTGAATAAGTGCATCTTGTATGTAAAACCCCAAGGGCATAGTACAGGATATATGATAGAGACCTAACCTCAACATCGGAGGAAAGGGATTTAGGGGTAATTATTTCTGATGACTTAAAGGTAAGCAGACAATGTAACAGAGCAGCAGGAAATGCTAGCAGAATGCTTGGTTGTATAGGGAGTGGTATTAGCAGTAGAAAGAGGGAAGTGCTCATGCCATTGTACAGAACAGCGGTGAGACCTCACTTGGAGTATTGTACGCAGTACTGGAGAGCATATCTCCAGAAGGATATTGATACTTTAGAGAGAATTAAGAGAAAGGCTACTAAACTGGTTCATGGATTGCAGGATAAAACTTACCAGGAAAGGTTAAAGGATCTTAACATGTATAGCTCGGAGGAAAGACGAGACAGGGGGGATATGATAGAAACATTTAAATACATAAAGGGAATCAACACAGTAAAGAAGGAGACTATATTTAACCCCTTAAGGACCAAACTTCTGGAATAAAGGAGAATTATGACATGTCATGTGTCCTTAAGGGGTTAAGAGAAGAAAAACTACCACAACAAGAGGACAATCTTAAATTAGAGGGACAAAGGTTTAAAAATAATATCAGGAAGTATTACTTTACGGAGAGGGCAGTGGATGCATGGAATAGCCTTCCAGCTGAAGTGGTAGAGGTTAACACAATGAAGGATTTTAGGCATGCGTAGGATAGGCAGAAGGCTATCCTAACTATAAGATAAGGCCAGGGACTAATGAAAGTATTTAGAAAATTGGGCAGACTAGATGGGCCGAATGGTTCTTATCTGCCGTCACATTCTATGTAATCCAATCTCCAACACAAGCTTGGATACATCTCACTGTCTGTACTTGAGATAGGTTTGATAGGTTTCACTGTGCCTATAGTACACATTATGAAAATACTATCATACAATGTATGGTGATTGAATACCCCCTTTAAAAGACATGATCTTATGAGGGAAGTTAAAAATCTCAAACCAGACATTATGTGCATACAGGAAACACATTTTTCAAGATCTCAAAAGAACCAGATGCAGCCAATAGAGTACCCTTACCAATATAACTCAAGATCACAGAATAAGTCAAGGGGTGTATCAATCTTCCTTAGTAGACATATTACTTTCACACTTGACTCTAGAATGTCAGAACCCAATGGCTGATTCTTGTTCCTAATCGGTAAAATCAGTGTTGCGCTTTATACGTTTGTTAACACCTATGCTCCAAATATAGACCAGTCTACTTTTTGACATGATCTTGACAAAGTTGATGCAGGTTTAACTGCCATCACTTATCACGTGTGGAGATTTTAAATTTTATTTTGGACTCCCAATTAGAATGGTCCTGCCCCGGCAGCATACATACCTTTAAACACAGTAAATTTGCAGTGTAAACACTTGAACAACTTGTCCATAAGCTTACATGATGTGTGGAGAACGCTCTATCCAGAAACTAAAGGCTATTCTTACTTCTCACCACCTCATAATACACTTTTTCATTTGACTGCCTACATTGGAGTTTCTTTGAGACTGTCATGAGTAAGAATGGTTTCCCTCATACATTTATCCTAGCAGTCAATCACTATACAATGGTCCAACAGCTTGCATCTTTGTCATCAGGTTTTTTTTTTGTCAAACCCCTATGACACCCAATGGTAGTAGTCAGGGATACCCACCCTCCTCTTTACTATATATTCTGGCATTAGAACTTTGCCCTGATCCCAACACACATGGTATGAACACAAAATCAATTTGTTTGCCTAATATCCCTAACAAACCTTTGTGCAGTTATTACTGAACACAAAAATCATTCATACTACAAACTAAACATATGGAAGACCTAGGTTTTCTTGTTGAATCTGGATAAATATACGGTAACAATTCTAAAGACTAGATTTTCCTTTGATTGGCAAAAAACATTTTGAAAACAACATTTCCAAGAATCCCAAGCATTTGTTCAAACTAAACTACCAAAAACCTGGAACGAAAATTTGTAGTGCAATCTATACATGGAAAGACAAACATCTCCTGGCTGGTGAGAATAGCAGCTGTGAAAATGCTACTTCCCAGATTACAATTTCTGTTTAGAGTTCTACCAAACCAAGTGCCAAAAAAACGTTTTAAATAAATTGCAATCAGCTACTGAAAGATTTATAAGAAAGGGAATGAGAGCTGGAGTATATAGGGCAGTAATTACAGATAAGGTAATGGAGGAAGGACTGGGGATCCCCATTATAAAACATTACTACTACGCAGCCAATATATGCCAAATCATTAACTGGGCTAAAAAAAGTGGAACCCCGGTTTGGATACAAATTTAATTTGATTAGGCAATGCCAAAGGTTTTATACATAGAAATCTGGGTACCAAAACACAAACGATCAGCAGCAGTGCGACCATTACCTACATCTGTTCTCACAATAGTGATTTGGAATGAATATAGACAAACTATGTAACTTTCATCCACCATTACCAAAAGGGTACAGCTCCTAATTGACAAAAAAAAAAAAAAAGACCCGGGAAACAAATCAAAATGTGTGAATTATGGGAATGTTATTTGAATGCCAATTGCTAGAACAGCGAGATCTTGTGCAACCAAAAAGAGTAGTTACAAAAGAGCGAAGATATTGGATAATTTTGAAACATGCATGCTCCAAATAAGACTACCCTGGGTTTGTCGATTTTGTTTAAAATGTGTTTTTATGTGATTATCAAATACTGATTTAGTCTTATATAGTTGTAGTAGATAAATGTCAAGATTATTGGAACAAGGCTCTGTTACCGGTACAGCCAATGTATCTACATGTAACACGTTAAACTAGGCTACACTAAAAAAACTTAATTAAATAGTAACATGATCAACAACATTTATTGACGGCCAAAAATGTACGGTAAGTTGGCAAAATTACACTGCAGTGGACTGAATATACGGCACACGAAGCCACAATCCAACGCACAGAATCTTGGCAAAGTCACAGTCATGGGTTAAAAATGTTTTTGTTTTTCACTACCTCAAGTTAAACTGTGCCTCAAGTGGGTACAGATCTATAAACTGAATATAAAGCCCTTGTTCATTACAAATATGTACCCTATAGTGGGGAATTAAACAATATTAGTATTTTAAATTTCAAGAAATACTGTGATATTCCACATTAAAAAGATTCAATTTTCTGCAGAGTAGACAGGATATGTCCTGAATGCAGAATATATGTTATAGTCTATGTTTTATGGCCTTTAAATAATCATGTGATAGCCTGCAACTGTAACCTGCACTGTCCACAGGGACATTATTTACTAGCCTTACACTGTTGTAAGAAAGGAAACTTGGAGTATGCACCAACTATGTCACTGATAAGAATGCTTTAAAAGTTTGTCAGCGTGTTGGATGATGTGTAATTAGGCCAGGGCTGTCACAAAACCATACTTTTAAAGCATAGAAAGGAAAAGAGTTGCATATTATTACAAACACGTGGCAGAATCAAAGTACACATACAGACAAGTTTGTACTTTTCACTTGCATATTAATATCTCTTTAATGACTACTAACCCTTTAATTCACATAAAAGATTATGGGAGAGAATAGACGAGTTATAAAGAACCATCTGATTTTATTTGTATCAAAAACCAGCATTGCATGTTCAGAAAAACCCCGAGTTCCACATACATTTTTGCTCGTTTCTCTTTAAAGACTTAACCACATCCCTGCAAATATAACCTCAAGTTGATGTCTAACTTCCTGTTTTCCGATGTGTTTCGCCAAAAATTTGCATTCACTTACATTCTTAGTTGACAATGCGCTTATCCTCTTAACAGTGAGTTGCAAAGAGGAGAATCCGCTTCTAAAATATAGACTATATTGGAACTTATCACAGAGAACCTAAAGTGCTTTTTGCACCCACTGGAGCAACAACGCACCCAATTTGTAAATTTAGATTAGTGTGAATAGAAAACAATCAGGATTTTGTGACAAAACTATTTTTAACTTAATGTGCTCTAGAAAGCTTAGATCTGGAAGTGGTGCTACAAACTTCCGATACAATGCAATCAGTGTAGACAAGAAGCAACAAATCTTACTGGATGTTACATAAACACTTGAAATGCACAGATCGCTAATAACTCACATTGCGAAGATCCACAGACTATATTTGAGTTAGAGCAGAATTACACTACAGAAAATCTGTCAAATTTTTCTGTTTATTCTTGGTTATGTGACAAAACACACATTGTGGTTCACCTACTCTTCATACATTCTTGCCTCTCCTGCTCACCAAGCGCTGGCCCTGATTTTACACTGTATTTAGTGGGGCACACACTGTAGTGGTTACGGTGCCAGTATCTACCTAGTACTTTCTTCTACTTACACATCCACATTACCAATATCAATTAAGTTCACAGAAGGTAGGAAACAACCGAATATCAGTTGGCCGATATTCATCATTATGTCAAATATAGGTATCGGCCAATCATGATACCAATATTGCCAATGTAGGCGGCATAAGCCTAGCACTTGCCATCTTCAGCTCTTCTTTCCAGAGTAGGAGAGAGGACGGAAGCAGACGATAGCGTGCCCTGGATCATAGCAGCCACCAATTCAATGTGAAACCCCGGGCACCCTCCACAAAGCCATTGGACCACCAGAAAGCGTAATATTCCCCTCCCTGGCCACAGGTAAGAGGGAGAAAAATATTGGCGCCAGTTATCATCCTAAAAGGTCACAGATTACTGGTATCGGCTCTAAAAATTAATATTGGTCGATCCCTAATACATGGACATCATTCACTGGATGAATGCATCAGAGGAAATGCTCAGTAAATGCATGCCATCTACATTTGGGCAAAACTGAACAGTAATTTGGAAATGTAACATTTACATAAACAATATAGACCACTGCACTAAACTGTAGTGATGATGGCAGAGTGTCTTTTCAGGTAGGTATAAATGTATTCTATGCAAATCTACAGTAAAAAAGTCTCAATTAAAAAATATACCCCAGTTTGGATATTACAATATATAGATTAAATTGTATTCACCATAAAGTGACACCAGTCAAGTTCACAATCATAGACAGTTTAAAGACTACCACTTAGGAACACACATATGTTCAGTTCTGCATAAGTTCCTGGTTTTACTGTATACTGGTCAATCAGCAACCAATTAATGTATTTGACTTTCAGCACCTTCTTTAACCGGACAGTGTTTAAAGATTCTAACTTGACACCTGTCTCTTGTTCTGTGTGTCAGGATTACTGTTTGATCCAGCACGTAGAACTGTACAGCACGGATGACAAATAAGTAACGTATTACCGGTCCTTAGAATGGCCGGATTTAACGTACAAAGAATAGTCAAAAATACTAGCGAGGTCAGGGAACACAGAAAGGGACACAGCGATGAGGAAAGCCAGGAGTCAGGATACCAGAATATAGAGAAGTCAATAAACAAAGCCAAAGTCAAAAACCAGGTAGAAAACTATAAACAGGAACGCGCTCTCAGACAACCACAAGGGAAACCACGACAGGGCACTGAGCAGGCTGAGAACTGGGCCTAAATACCCCTCCTTTAGTTCTGATAGGCTGTAACCGGCCTTTGACCCCAAAGTCAGTTACCAGGTTTCATTTGCATAATTGCTGCTCAGCATTAACCCTTCTGTGGATTAGGTTGCTGCTCGGCACAACTTTTCCTGTGTGGACAGTAAATGTCATTAATCACTTTTCTCTAAGCGGATGAATACATGACACCAGGTTTCATTTGCACAATTACTGCTCAGCATTAACCCTTCTGTGGATTAGGTTGCTGCTCGGTACAACTTTTCCTGTGTGGACAGTAAATGTCATTAACCACATTTCTATAAGTGGATGAATATGTGACACTGTGTCAGTGATTGTCTCCTTACTTGCCGACTGCCTGTTTTCTGAAACTCATTCTTCTCAAAACCAAACCTCTTTCCACTTTCAAGCAGTAACTATTTGTCATTCCTACAGGTCAACAATGCTCTACTATAAACTACCCTACAACACTGCAATCTCTTCATCCTTTTTGGCTCCAATCGGTCTACAGTAAATGTATAAACCACACTACTATAATCTTTGAACAACCCACACTCAGCCCAATATAAACAATGGGCTTGTCTTTACATGCTCAAAACCAATATTGCTGAAAATATTAGGTCATACACCCACGTTAACCCCCTCACAGTCTATAACAAACATAGCTGCCAGGTTCATTTGCCATGAGCACTGTCCAACAACAACAGTCTATCCTTATACTGGTTTGCAGTGTACTTTACAATTGTAAAACAGTTGTGCAATATTTTGAATTAAACATTAATTAGAAATTATTATGCATTGAACTCACTTGCTCAGGAGGAAGATTTTTTTTAATGCAAACAGTAGGGTGCAGTGGGTAGAGAAATGTCTAAGGATGTTCCGTTCATACAAACATGGACTTTACCAATTTGTAGCGTTCCTTTAGAAACGTAACTACTCCATTCTTCTGGGCAGGTTAAATCTTTTCCCTACATTAATATTCTTTGGCCTCACCTCACAAAACTAGCCCTCTCAAAATCTTATCCTAATCCCTTTTGTATTCTGATATAATACAGCAACGGTGTCTCACACATTTTTTTAAAACAAATTTTCTATAATTTAATAAATTCTACTTCCAGATAGCTTCTATTCATTATATAAATACACCTAACGGCCACCGTTGGTTAAATCAGGAAAAAGGCAGTTAAAACCATACAGACCTCCCAAAAGACAGAACGATATGGCATAGAAAAAGGTTTAGGATAGGTTTAATTTTCCATAATACAAACAATACAAGCTAAATTATTTGGGACTATGAAAAAAAAAAAAACAATTATCAAACTCTAGCTTCCAGTTAACATCGAAGGGGAAAAACACAAAAGCGAACACAGTTTCAAGAGCACATTTTGTAACACTGTATCTATGTAGACCATCAATCTGCTAAATAGCACAACAAGTGGACAAGGACATTCTAAAGGGGATAAAAGTTTAAACAGAAAGTACCTATTTTCAGCCAAGAGTCATAAGAATACCCTTTGCCAGTGAAACAAAGACCTAATCTGTCTTCAGTACAGAAGGTTGGTGCAGTTGCAGCAGACTTGAAACTGATCACCTTGAAACCTTCTGTGAGTTCATACTGAAACCAGAGATGGGCAGAGTGACTTTATGCCAAGAGCTTTAGTTCTGAACGCTACTCCTAGACACCTCTATGCAGACACTGTAAATATCTAACATTTTCTTAAAACTTTCATGGTAGACACAATTCACAATACCGTACCAATAAATGGTAAATTAGAGGACAACATCATTGAATTATAAATTTAGTACTGTGCAGTTTCACTTACATAGTACTGACATATGATCAAGCAGGGTGGATAAAAAATATGATAAATTATATGTATAAAAAAAAATAATAAAGCAAGCTGTACTGACTTGGAGCAGGCCATTAACATATTTTACTGGAGATCGTTCACCTTGCAACAATTTCAACATTATCTACATGTGGTATATGACAAAATCACTTTTGTCAAAGTGATCTGAAACGTTATTCTAAATTTGAAATCTTTATTTGGTTGCAAATATTAACCAGCAAGAAGGAGTGTCTACATTTTTTTAAATCATGATTTAAAATAGACTTAAGTTAAATGACCACTATAGTGCCAGGAAAACAAACTCGTTTTCCTGGCACTATATTGCCCTGAGGGTGCCTCTACCCTCAGGGTACCACTGCCGCTGGGCTGAATGGAGAGGAAGGGGGTTAAAAACTCACCTTTCTCCAGTGCCGGGGACTCTCCTCCTCCTTTGGCCGTCATCGGCTGAATGCGCATGCTCAATGCTTTCCTATGGACACTGGCGTCTTCTCACTGAGAAAATCACAGTGAGAAGCACGGAAGCGCCTCTAGCAGCTGTCAATGAGACAGCCACTAGAGGCTGGATTAACCTATATGTAAACATAGCAGTTTCTCTGAAACTACTATGTTTACAGCAGGCAGGGTTAATCCTAGAGGGACCTGGCACCCATACCACTTCATTAAGCTGAAGTGGTCTGGGTGCCTATAGTGGTCCTTTAAGTCTATTTCACCCTGTGGTCAATTTACTTTCCTCCCCTCCCCCCCACCACCACCACCACGAAACGTCACATTTGTATTGTACTTGTATTTATTTTTTGGTGTTAATGGAGGACAATAAATGCCCTTTTATAACGTGCTGCAAACCTGAAATGCAACCGGTGTTTATTTCCTTTCCTTAATTATGAATACATATATTTAGCTATATGACCTTGAAAGGCCACATCTCAGACTAATTCTGTGTACAATAATAGTTGTCAATTTAAAAGTAAACTGTTTTCTTGGCAGAGCAGAGTAGATATTCAAAGGCAGAGTTAAATTCTGAGCAATTTTTATATTGTATGCCTGGCTGTAAATTTAATTGAACAAAGTTCAGTCTGCGCATGTACATTACTATGGAAGAAACATCAGAAAGTGTCTGTGCTCACAAACGCACGAGCATTCATAAACACACCCAAAGCACTATGTGGCCGTGCTACCTCTCCTGACACAAGGAGGTACAAGCCCATTTGGTGGAGCTGAAACAAATAATGGCAATGACAGCCGCTAGAAGCGCTTCCGTGCTTCTCACTGTGATTTTCACAGTGAGAAAACGTCAGCATCCATAGGAAAGCATTGAGAAATGCTTTCCTATGGACTGACTAAATGCACGGGTGGCTCTTGCCGTGCAAACACATTTGGCGGAAGAGAGAGGAGAGTCCCCAGCGCCGAGGGAGCCCTGCGCTGGAGAAAGGTAAGCCTTTAACCCCTTTTTCCCCCTAGAGCCTGACGGGAGGGGGGCCACCTATTAACACTATAGTGCCAGGAAAAAAAAGTTTTTTTTAACCAGGTACTAAAAAAAAAAAAAAACAGACCAATGGGTTCATCACTAGTTCGTGGAGTAAAATGATCAAGTGGTAATTTAATAAAATATCTAAAAGATTGTATGCTACACAAAATCTGAATAAAAAAACAAAAAAACAATTCAATGAAGTTAAAGGAATATAATCTAATGTCTAACATAACTTTGCAAAACCAAATAAGGAAACGAAAAAAGTATCATGTAGCTACAACTTGGTACTTACTTTTTAAGGACAATCTCGGAAGCACCCTTGCTGAACATTCGGTAACTGCCATCATTATTTTTCAGCACTGTGCTCATGGACTTTCTGACAGAATTAAAGGTGTACACTTTGAATAAGGTTTCTTCAGGGATCTCATTCCTTACGTCTTGGTAATCTCTTTTTAGATCCAGAAGAAAACCCAGCAAGGCACATTCAGTTTTGTTACCAACATGGCGCGGTAGCCCACCTTCCTTTTCAGGAGGCTGAAAGTCAGAGAAGCAGAGAAGCTTGAAATATGCCCTCAATGGGATCTAAATTTCTGAATAGTGTTCTACAGATCAAACAGTGGAAAGCAAATATAAAAAAAAAAAAAAAAAAACTATATCCTCTACGTAATAGGAAGTGTTAACTAAAGTTCACTTGAACATTCAACAAATACAACAGCCCAAGAACGACAGCTATGGGGTAATTAGGGAATAGTAAATTGTGGGAAACTGATTATTAAACTGCAATATTTTATTGACAATTCATACATTCATTTACTTTAAAAAAAAAAAAAATCTGAATCCCTGTGTGTTTAAATGTGTACAAAACTTCTAATTTTAAATAAATGCAGATCCTAGGATTAATGCAAACTTTTACACAACTAAAGCACCATTTTAATACATATACTTAAAATATCTTTATATATCTATCTAAAAATTGGCTATATGTGCTAAAATTATGTGGAGGAGAAAACAAGATACTTTAAAGGCTACAATGTGTGTGCATTTATTAAATAAATTCACGATCATACCAAAATTTTTGATGTATAAGCACAGTTCACCGAAATACCCGACACAAGGAGATCCAAAACGTTCTCAGGCAGAGACTCGGCATCAGGAATCTTCCGATAGTGTTTTTCAGCAAGAAACGCCTGGACAACAGTCATCCTGTTCATGGTCAAAGTTCCGGTTTTATCAGAACAGATTGCAGTGGCATTACCCATGGTTTCACAGGCATCTAAATGCCTTACTAAATTGTTATCTTTCATCATTTTCTAGACAGAGAAACAAAATATTAGTCAGTAAAATAAGTCATTTTCATTTAATTCTGTACATTAATTCATAATAAAAATAAATAAATCAATAAAATTAAATTATTCAATAGACTTGTACATTCAGTTCTGTCTGAACTGCAATTCATCAGAATTTTGGACGATCAGCCGATTGTGCAATATCCATATCTCCAAAGTGCCATAGGGACGTATAATTGAGAAAACTGCTCACGCGATAGACAAGCATGTTTGGTGGCTTCAAGATTTGGAGCTCCAAAAATGATGCTTGATGGTTAGGAGACAGCCAGTAAATTATTCTATTCACAGAAGTGGGGGGAGGATCAATTAAAAAAAAAAAATCTTTATAAAATATATATACATATACACATACACACACACACACACACAATATATATATAAATATAGTTAGTTTTTTTACTGCTTCTCCTATTTTCCCCTTACTATTGGTTACTTTTTCTCAATTGATCTGTGAACCAAATGGTGCGCAAATGCGCCTGTCCGCATACTGCAAAATGTATACATACTATTTATATTTATTATGTATATATATATTGCAGTACATGGAATAGCCCATTTTTGCACCATTTTTATTTGTCCTAATTATTTTCTTGAATATTTTGATATTCGGATGAGCCGAACACTCGTATGAACTAGTATTGGAGGTCCCAAATGAAAATGTAAGTTCGGGCAAATAATATAGCCAATAGACTTTAGAAAATGTCATTATATTTTCTTTTAAATTAGAAAATGTAAATTTTGTTTGCTGATGGTTTCCTAGATTGTCCTGTGGTTTAGATGTTATTTCACAATCCAGTGGTACTTACATCACTTCCTTTGAGCCAAACCTGTGGTTCTGAAGCGCATGGCCTGTCTACTGAGCCATCAAAATGTCATATCATCGTCATAAATTTACCAATAATAATCTTATAGTTTATTCTATTGGGGGAGGGGAATACCTCTACAAAGCATGTACTCAGAATTACAAAATTTCAGATGCATCTTTTTTTTATATTCAAAACAGGAAAACAAATTCACCTGCAGAATGCAAAATAGAAGACTAAATGATTTTAAGTCACAAAATTTGCACAAACAGGCATTTTTGTACTTTATTTAGTGAAGTGGACAGTGGCTTCTGGTTCCTAAAGCTGCCAAGACCATTAACAAGGACATAAGGATATATTATACAAGTCAAATGTTGATGTCTGTACATTGTGTAATCAAACATAATAGCTTTAATAGACCGTCCAAGTTTCAGAGTAGTAGTAAACGAGGACAGAAAAATTGGAAGAATAATTTGTAACTAAATTAATGCCTACCTTTACTGAGTAAGCCAGGGAAATGGTTACAGCAAGTGGAAGACCTTCTGGAACTGCTACAACCAAAACTGTAACTCCAATGATGAAAAACTTGACAAAATACTGAACATAAATTGGTGTACATTCAGCGAGCCAGGGACGCTGCTGAATCCAGAAGGTATTGATGACAAAATAGAGCACGAGAATTATGACTGTAATCGCAGACATCACCAAACCTTTAAAAGAACAAAAGTAAGAGAAATGCTGAATTTTGATCAAGCAGTCATTTTACACCATCATATCAGAATACTCAATGGATATTAATAAAGTTTACACATTTTCGAATTAGTATTAGAATATTCAATTTCAATCTGCTGGCAATTTGATGAGAGGAGAGCAATACAACTTCATGTTCAGACAGAGATTGAAAACTGGAACTTTAAAAGGTCCACTTGAAGATTACCCGAGACAAACTATTGAACTAGCTCTAAATTTCCCCCGCTGAGGGAACCTATGAAGTGACTGGCTATGCCCATGAGCCTTCACCCAACGTATCAGTCTAAAGGAAAACTTTTCCAGTTATCTTTACTTTGTGTTCCCTTGCTAGTTTTAAGTAGTCGACTGCCAAGATATTTGTAGAATTAAATCCGTATCTGAATAAATCCAGCAAAAGGTACATGCCTAGCCTGTGGTGGGGCATATGCTAGGCATATGTACCTTTTGCTGGATTTTTTCAGCATAGTACATCTTAGGTCAGTAGGGGAGGGGAATCAAAGGTACGGTTAAGGTATTTAGTTCTCTAACTTTTTTAGAATGCAACTATTTAGCAGTGGGGATGGATGAGTCATTAAGTACAGAAGCTGTGCATTTGAAAAATAGATAAAAAAATAAAGGAACACAAATTATACAGCGCACTGATGTCAGATTGCTGCACCAAACCTGTTCAGGAAAGTTCAAATTTTACTTACCGTACATTTCAACCAGGAAAGGTGGAGTAGAGGCCAAGGCCTGAAGTTCCCTTAGACATTTTGCAGAAGTTAATGCAACCAAGAACACCGATTTTAAAGATAGAATCTTCAGACTTGACGGAATCCAAGGGTTCAAAAGGAGGTTCAAACAAAGCAGACAAGACAATATTTAAATCCCAAGTAGGAACTAGTTCCCGAATGGTAGGAAGTAGCCTTGAAACTGCTCTAAAGAACCTGGATATGAGGGCATCTGAAGCCAAGTCTCTAATACTAAAAAAAAACTAATAGCAGAGATTTGGACTTTAAGAGTAGCCGGCTGGAGGCCTTTAGCAAACCCTAGCTGAAGGAACTTCAAAACCCGAGGAACTGAGGCCAGGAGCAGAATTTTTTCCAGAATTTGGAATAAACCGCAGAAGTGGATTCATTCTTCGGCGCCAATAGGATATCGATAATTTCAGGACTCAGTCCTCTTGAACTCAGGATCTGGTGTTCAGATACCAGGCTGTTCGTTGGAACATCTGAAGGGTTTTTAGAGGGACCAGATTGTGTTCCAGAATGTCTTCTGACATAGGCAGTTTCCAAATAACATTTTTGGAGAGGTTCAACAGGATGGAAAACCAACTTCTCGGCCAGAAAGGGAGAATTGCAATAACCCTTGCTCTGTCCCTGAAGATCTTTTAACCCCTTAAGGACACAGCTTCTGGAATAAAAGGGAATCATGACGGAATATTTCCGTCATGTGTCCTTAAGGGGTTAAAGAATACGAGGGACGAAGATAACCGGAGGGAAGATGTATGCCAGAGAAATTCCCACTGAATTGACAAAGCATCCAGGAAGTCGGGATCGTCTGCTGAACTGATGGATGCAAAACTGTCCATCTTTTTGTTCATTCCTGGGCCATTACATCTATCACTGGCTTTCCAAATCTTTTTACTACTTCCTGACAAATTAGAGCAGAAAGAGACCAATCTCCCTGTTTCAGATGGTTTCTGCTGAGTGCATCTGCCAGAACATTCTTTAGTCCCTTGATGTGGACCGCAGAAATAGACAACAGGTGGAGTTCCGACCACCTCATGATGTTGGTGCATAGGTGTTCCAGAGGAATTGAACGTCTCCCTCTTTGTCTGTTTACATTGGAGCTTGTTTTCTCTCTCTCGCTTTTTGGAGCTTGTTTTCAGGATGAAGTAGGTATATGTAAAAAAAAGCAAAATAGGAAATCCAATGGTATTGCAGGAGGCAAATATCCTAGTTACGTCACCTAGAGCAATGTCCTGCTCTGGTATGAAGAACTTGAGGTAGAACAATCCCCACCTAGGGATAGATGCTGGAACTGGAAGGATGTAGAGGGCTGTATGAAGGATGTATTCCATGGGTGATGTATAAAATAGTAGGTTTATTAAATGAAAAGCTGGAAACAGCTATACAAGTAAATACAAATAAACTGGATAAAATAGGTGCTCACTTAACGCGTTTCCCCAAAGGCTTTCTCAAAAGGCTTTTTTCACATATACCTACTTCATCCTGAAAACAAGCTCCAAAGACCCTCAACTTATATCCATAGACTGGGATTAGTCCGTCCAGGCCTTCATAATAGACCTGAGACAGCTCTAAAAAGTGTGAGTGTGCACTTTTGCCCATTTGTACTCCCTTCACAAACGTCTACTGTACTGCACCATAATCTGTTTCTTGCTTTGTACTTATAGATCCATATACTAAGAACACCATCTGTATCGTATGTGTATATAATTTTAAGCGCTGATCACCTCCTGTCTGCCTATCTTTAGCTACTGAGGTGCCTGAAGACATCGGGCAGCAGAAGACACAAACAACTTTTTCAAAGAAGTCTCTGCTCTTCTATCCATTGCATCGTGGAGACCGCCCAAATCTCCAATAGGAAGAGTGTTTTCTTTTTTCCCAGTTGGGCAATAGGAACATCCACCTTAGGTAAAACCTCTAGTTGTGCCTTAGGGTCTTCTTTAACCGTAAAAATTGATTTGAAATGCTTTAAGATGAACGCCTTTTTTGCAGGAAATTTCCATTCCCTTAACATAAGCTGGTGAATGGAAGGATGGAAATCGGAAAGGATTTAAGTTTACGATTTTCCTTTTTTTTGGAAGAAGATTCTTCCAAATCCATAAGGCAAACTTCTCTAATGAGTTTAGGCAGATACTGCTCCTGAAAGCAACTATCATTGTCAGAGAAATCACTAGCTTCTTCGGAAGAACAGGAGTTAGAAGAGGATTCAGAGCTCATATCTGGAACCTCCAAACGGACCCTCCTACTTTTATAAGGGAATAGAACTAGGTTGAACTGAAGACTGAGCGGATAGCAGCGCGGCCTCCCTTAAATCCACAAAGGTCTGTTTGTAAATTGCTCTGGAACCAGGTCATAAATGAGGAGACTTCCCCTTTTTTGGCTTCGGCCAAAGCTTCTTTGGCACACACACACCACAGGTTTTCTTTTTATACCCGTCTGGTAAAGGTTGTGAACAGGAGGAACACATCAAATGCCTTGTCTTCACAATGCATTTTTCTCCATGCTTATCTGTCTGCTCAAGGTTAGACATATTAGAGGAAGATATGAGAAGAGAATTTAAAAAAAATAATAATTTAATCTTCTTGCTGGAGAAAAAGGTTTTGAATTAAGGAAGAAACCATTAAGGTATCAACTAAAAGTCTTACCTTAATGGCCTCAATGTACTGGAGGGCCAGTGAGAGCACACTGCAACAGATACTGCAGGCACCTGGCATGCAGGAAGTTGCTGTTGGGTTAAATATTGTTCTCAGGTCCTAGTTTGCGAACAGGAACAGAGAAAAAAAAATATCACTTATTTTATATATATCACAATTTTCACGCTTGATTCTACGCGATCGTTTTGCACATGTGCAGAGCGCTCCACAATCACCCAATGGAACACAACGCAACCTGTGCAACGCGTTTCATCCTAGGACCTCCCCGCACATGTGGTACGTGTACCCTCGCCATTTCCGGCACCTGGCGAGGAGTTGTAGGGCTGTTGGTTTTTTATTCAGGTCACCTGCCTCCCTTTACGATCCAGATTAGAGGACACCCCAGTTGTTGTGCACTGCCTCTAATCTGGAGGGGAAAAAGCAGCTTTTGCTAGAAAGATAATGTTAGATGGACTTTTATAGGGAGATACCCACAATAATTGGTACAGTAACCAATTAGGTATACGGTACAACCCACACATCTCCTCCCCTCAGATTATCAGTTAACATAATTAAAAGGTACACAATTTTCCCCACGTTCAGGATGTACCCCAAATACCTAGAGTACACCAGGGGTTCGGGAGTTATTGAGGGATAAAGTTTTGACCGACCGCACAGGCAACAGTAACCGAAAACAGTTCCATAAGTTTTGGCCTTGCGGCCTGTTCGCCCTTTAAAAGTCCCGAACTAAATGCCATCCAGAGCTGGGCGGGCATTCAGATGAATCCCTGTGTTCGTGGGATTCATCCTACCGAACGGTGGGCCGTTCTGAGGTTTCTATCAGTCTTTTCTGTAGCTCTGGAGGTCTCAGCGGTGTTTGCTTAGTCGAGTGTCCAATTTGGGTTCCAAACACTCGATGATCAAACACCGCTGTTTGGGAGTTTAAGATGGCCGCCGCCACGTGTTCGGGTCCCGAAATGGCAGCCACCCAGGGACTGCAACAAAGCGTTCGTGAGTTTTAAGTGAGATGAGATAGCACGAACAGGGAGGTAGATTGAAGCCACACTTCGCATCAGGGTGGTCCGGTGATTCGGTAGTTTTAGATCGTATCCCGAATGGAGTGGTTCAATACAGTCTAAGGGGAATAATTAGACGAATGCTTTAAATCCACACGAACGTTTCTGGGGTCACCTAACAAACAGGGAATATGTTGGACAGCCAGAGAGTCTCTGCAACAACCCATAATACATGACAAGTGCGAACAAACATAGTCCTAAACTGTGCAAAATGACAAAAAATAAAGAATATGATAAGAATGCCACTCTGCTACACGTACACAATACAACCCAGGGGGGAAAGTGCAGAACTGTCAGCTGTATCCTACTTGCCTTTGATCTAATCAGGCTGGGTACAGTCAGATAAGAATGTGGCTTGTATCTTGAAAAAGTACATGTGGAATTCATAACATTTTTGGGACATCTCAGAATATCTATTGCTTCCATAATAAAAGAACATTATTTTATGGTTCAAAGGTCAATTGGTTCTTTGAGTTTCAAACTTAAGTACAACAGGAAATACTATGAAAATAACGAATTTGGAAACCTCAACTAATTGCTTAATAAAAAAAAAAAAAAAAAAGTAGCAGGTATCCTTGAAAGAGATTATAACATTGCATGCCTCAGATTCAGCTGTAATCCTGTCAGCACAGCTATATTGCGAATATTTAGCACATTTTAATAAAACAACTTCAAAAGGAAGTCTAGGTTTCAACAAAGGGTAATTTAGAAAACCAGCTATTTAAAAGCAACAAGCAAAGTGAAAAATAAATAAAAGGTAAATGAGAAGCAAAATGTTAAACTACTTTTCACTTAACCCCCCTCATATATTGGTCAAAGGTTGAAAATATTAAAAGATTAGGATTTAGAATGCAAAGATAGGAGTTTGAGATTAAAATAAGCACTCTTATTAAGGGTCTTCTCCTATAGCTACTAAAGCTTACTGCAGTGTTACAGTGCACCACAACCAGTACCCAAAGGCTACCACTGCCAAAAATCACAGCCTGTCATCACAGACCAGGTTTCATTATAACTTCTGTGACTGATGGATAAATCGATGGGAGCCAGAAGAGCCCCTTCTATTTGTCAAAGTGCTAAAGATTAAAAAAACAACAAAAAAAAACAACAGAATGGCACCCAAAGATACCTTGCATCATATCCACTACAATTAACTGTAGTAGATGTGCTTACATTGTCCCTACAAATGCACCCCACACAAAAACAAAAACACACATTAATGTGTGAATTGTTGGAAATTTGAAGCGGATTTAAAGCCAATTTCCAAACTTAGCCCAAAACACAAAATCAAAATATACTCTAAGTAAGCTACGTTTTCAGTTTAGCTACAAGGGTCTAAATTTAAAAACTCTCTGCAAATTTTAGGGACTCAACATGAATTCACTCTTGTAAATAACACAGATAATGAAAATAATGCTCTTAATTCATACTTCCTAAACAATCGAGAAAATAATTGCAGAGGTCTATTTATGATTTAGACGAGGTAATCGCTAAATAAAAGTCTGCGCTGAAACTATACCATATATCTCATTACATTAAAAAAATGCCAAGTTTAAGAAAAAAATGACTTCATTGAGTAGGTTTTCAAAATTCTGTCCTCTAATTTTTTTTTTTTACTGCAGTAGCACTACCTTCCCCAGCACAGACACTTTAGACTTTGAGATTAGCCTAATCAAGTGTTTTTGCATAGTTTACAATTACATCATATAACAATTAAAGAATGGGTCATGGAGTTAATTTTACAATTGAATAATATGTTGCCAAGACAATGCTATGCACACATTTTATAACAGTTTGACATCTTCCATGGAGTCTGCAGAGCACCAATCCCTCACTACAGCCAACAAAGGACTTCGCTCATTAGTTCTTAATCAGTGACACAGTCTTTGGGAAAGAACAGGAGCTCCTAAGCAGGAGCTTCAAGTTCTCGGTCGGCTGTAGTGAATGTGGGTAGCTGCGCCCAATGTAACCCAGGTAAGAAGTTAAACCATTCAAAACATGATTGGACTTCTTACAATGGATAAGGGAAGGGCCCAAGTACTCCAAACACCATAACCACTATAGCGTGGTTTGAGTTTTCTTAACTTTACTTTTAAGTGAAATAATTTTAGCACAAAATAAGAGGAAAAAATATAAACTAATGGAAGCTTACATACTTTTTTTCCCCCCTAAATCAAACAATCTAAAAAAAAATTTTTTTCTTTAATGTATCGACAATAACTGCCTTTGAACAGTTTTAATGTGCTTGCAAGTTGCACCGATCGTACCTGCTTTGCCAATCTGAACCGCCAGTTTAGTAAGTTTTCCCTGCAGGACAGATTTTTCCTTTTTCGTTACATTTGATTTCTTTTTATCCTCTCCATCGACCCCTTCTTCACTCTTCAATGGCTGCATTTCCATTGCTGCACCATCTTGTGCTTTTGCTTTCGGAAGAGGAAAAAAAAAAAATTCATGTCATAAATTGATAAATTGATTGATGAACTACATGCATGTTTGCAGTTGTGCGGTAACATGAACAAACTACTCTGTGCTAAATTATTACACAAAACATTACTGCTTGGATTAAATTAATTCATTTAATAATGCTAACCATTCAATTCTAGCATATATATATGCACACACAAATCTATATATACACACACATATATATATATATATATATATTTTATGTATATTATATAATATATATAAAAAAATCTAAATCAAAATAGCAAATTTAATATAAAATGTAAAAGTATATACCTTTGTTTCGATTTTCAATAGTTCCGTCTTGCTTTTTGCCTGTAACCAAAAAGTATATATTAAATAAACTAGTTCAAGGATATTCTTTATGCAAAAACTACTGTGTAAACATTAAATGAATTGTGAGCGTCTGGATTCAATGGTATTCTAAACTACAGAAAAAAAAAAAAAAAGACGGACAAGATACTGATCTCTAATTTTCACTCTTAATGAACACTAATCATGATGAATGTTAAAAACAAGCATCAACATTATACAGGGGAAAATAAGAGGCAATGAAGTGCCAGCAGGACTTGACAACATGATCATGCAGCTACTCAACGACACCTGTAATTCAAAGAACATGCTTGATTCAGCACACCAGGACCACTTCTATCAAAGCTGCGAAAAGGGTTGAACTGGAAAATACTGCTTTAATATCTCCAGACTGCAAATTAAAAGGTAATTATGAAAGCAGTTATTTTAACATGAAATAAAAGAATGATAAGCCACTGGAATCCTTCTACTAGCCAAGACTAAATTGTATGGCCCCTCTCACGTTTATTGCCTTACGCACCTCACAAATAAACCCCCCCTATACTGCAAGCTATGCCCAATATGCTCGATATGAATCACATATGAAGCCAAATTTGTTACAAAAACCAATAGTATAAATGCTACACCGTCTGTCATTAATCCCTCACCATGCTGTATTAACCTTGCACCCAAATCACTAACCCCAAAATAGTAGCTACTGGGAGGATTTGATTTAAATATTTATAAATCTGCATTTTTTGTGAAGCAATGGCGCATTCTTGCTGGTGGTTATATTTAATAGTTCACTTTGATAATGATCATTTCATCATTTCCTATCCAATTCTACAGGTAGATAGCAAAATCAGTTCTGACTTAACTGTTTAACTAATCTGAAACCATTCTAAATACGAAAGCTTCATCTGGTTGCAAATATCTCCAGTTTAATAGACACTAAAAGTCACTAAGTCTGGAGACCAACTTATAACAATGGGATAAAACCTTTTTTTTTTTCTTCATGTTTATTTTATATTGTTTTTGAAAACTAGTATGCTATCTCTGCAGACACAAGTTAAAGCTGCACTGTAACCTCTTCCCATCCGTAATAGGAATATTTCATAATTATAAAATCTTCATCAAATACTCATTAAATGTGCTGGAATTTCACTGAAATTTAAATCCAGTCAAAAGATATACTGACTGAGACAAAGTAGGGAATACCTTGTTTCAGTAATTTTCCTATGCCTGAGACTTCTAGACACTGAGTGGAGCTACCGGCATCTAGAAGTGTCAATCCACCAGCCATCACCAGTGGATTGGCTCAACCTAATCTCAATGCTGTACTTTTACACATCAAGAGGCTCAGCTGAAAGAAGATGGTGGCGCCCGCAAGTGACATGTATAGGCATTTATTTTGATTTCTGTTTTGTTGCCCTAGATGTGTAATCTAAGAAAAAACTATTAACACATTTTTGTATTTTATTTTTTTAACTATATTTTAAGGGGTGTCAAAAGAAGGCCCCTATCACTTACAAAAATAATAAAATGTGGGAAAGTATAGTCCAACAGAAATACTGAAGGGTTAACAACAGAAACACAAAAAAAACAAAAAAAAAAACACATTCTCCATGGATTAGAAATTCAGCACACAAATATTACATTGGATGCTTGAAAATGATAATGGAATTAATTTAATTGCCTCCAAAACAAGTTCACAATTTTAATAAACAAAAAACAATTTTTGAAATGCTATACAATGCAGAACATATTGAGAAAAAAAAAAATTTAGTTTTTATTGCTCGCAGGGACTTTGTTGTACAGACATTTGCGATTTTTCACATAAGTACACTACCACACAATTTTTCTTAACGTGATCTGTAGATTCAGGAACATAATGCAGAACAAGCATCTGTCATCTGATGCTCTCAATTTTAAGTCACTTATCACCATAGCAACATTCCACTGCCAAAAGGACACTCTGTATGACTTAAAATTGAATGTCAACCTTCCTTGTATGCTGTTGACAGGAGACCTTTCATGGGAAAATTGCTCCAAAAACAGGCAATCCATGCAGATGAGCCTGGCTCTTGGAAACTGCTGTCTGGCAGACATCTGCTTAGCTCTCTTGTTTTGATGTGTATATTTTCAATTCTAAATAGCCATTACATATTGTACGGAAGCCATAAGCGGCATTTTGCACTGTAGGAATCACTCTACAGTCCTTTATCAGACTCTTTACACAATCAATGTAAATATAACTGGCAGATTAAAGCATTGTGATTAACGTCAACAAATTAACTAAAAAAATTTTCTGCTCCGTTTAACACAAATTAAAATGGGGTGGGATTATTGGCTACCAATACACCACAGTTAGCGCAATATTTGTGGGTACTATGCCAGTTTTAACGTGGAAGACAAATTAAATAGTGCTAGGTAATGTGATTTTAAGGAACTTGTAAAATGTAAAAACTATATTTGTGTTTGCACTGGTCCTTAATCTGTATTTTATTTATATGTTTTGGACTCTACGGCAGCACCATTACTTTAAAAAAAAAAAAAAAAGGCATGTTCCAAGTGTGCCCCACATTCTCTTTTTTTCAAACCTCGCAGAATTAAACATTGAGCGATGCAGAACAAATGTTTCAGGGGATACTTTTGTGTGCTTATGTGTTTCTATTGCTTTGCTAGAGAGTAGGAGAACTGCCTGTAGGCGCTCCCCTGTCATTCTGTGGATGTGGTCCAAGATAGCAGGAGATGGCAGCTAAACACACACACTGCGATTTTTTTTAGTATGGGTATTATAAAATATGATTAAAGTAAGACTGCCACTCCTCTGATAAAATACGTAAATGTGTTGGAGCCATCTTATGATTGAGATCCAGTAAATTGTCATAGAACACTCACAAATGTAAATTAAAAACTTTTACCCATTTATTACTTACTTTTTTTGTCCTTTTTTTCTTTTTCTTCCTCATTTTCTCCAGCTCCAAGTAAAGTGAATATAATTCCAGTTTGTGAATTTACACCTATAGCAGTAACAACCATTTTTCCTGACCCTTCCATAACGTGAGTCCCTATAACACAAAAAGTAAAGTTGTAGAGTGAGGGAGAGGCACAAAGGGGAGAAAGAAATTAAAAACCAAACAAAAAAAAAAAAGATAGCTCACTGGTTCTATTAATCTTTATTTAAATGGCCCAAATCTGGGACACGACATAAGCCTGGTGATCTGTTCTTTAATAGAAAAATAAGAATGCATCACACCACCACATTTTGCAACACCATCTTACAGGAACACTGCAATCACCATAACCAGGACAGTCCGCTGAATTGACTTGGCACCATCTCACAGTAAGGATGCCACAGTTTTAAGCAGTATGCATACTTAACTGGTTCACACCAGGCAACGTCACCACATCTAGTCTACTTAAGCAGGAAACGCAAGATATCGCTACAGAACAAAGCACAATGATGCAGGACCACACATTAAATTGAGAGAGCACTCACCTGACTCATGTCAATGAACATGGCCCTGCTATGTTCTATAGGAGCAATCCAGCTTGTCTTGCTGGAGAAGACGAGGTGGAGTGTTCCTTTAATTACACCGGAGAAAGCAATATCTTGTGGCCATGGATTACAATGTGCCTGTTCCTACCAATGGAACCCAACAAAGTACAGCTTGCCCATGGTATATTAGGTTATTTTTTTCAGATATATAGTTAGGGTCTTACAGTTAACAATATTACAAATTTCCATAAAAATGTTGTAATCTAAAATAAATGTTTAACTTCTATTGAAAAAGGAAATTGAAGCATTTTGATGGTTAAATGCAAAAATACATTCTAGATTATTAAAATTAAATACCAACAAAACATGCAGAAATTAATTACACTATGGTGCTAAACACCTTGCAGCTACAGTGCATTTCAAAGTCTTTCAGATCTTGTCCAAAAGCTTATCAGCACCATTTATGTTGCCACATGAAAACATGACATTATCAGCCATGCCCCATTCGCATTAGTCATTTTATGATGATGAAATACAAAGAACGTGACAAGAATACAAACCAGAAAGCAGCAAAGGATCCTTCTCCAGTGTTTTTTTAACATGATCAGATTCTCCAGTTAACGAGCTTTCATCGATTTTAAGATCGTTTCCTTGTATAAGTACTCCATCAGCAGGTAACAAATCACCTAAAAAAAACACAATTTTTTTTTTTTTTTAATGAGTTGGACCACAGAGGATGCAAACATATAAAAGTACTTTTAAGATTAAGTACTTACCATATTTAATTTGTGCAATGTCCCCAACAACAATGTCGGCCACGGGTATTTGAATGACTTGGCTTCCTCGAACAACTGTAAATTTCTGTTCTTGTTCGATCCGACTCTGCAAGCCCCTAAACTGTTTTTCTTTACTCCAGTCATTGAAAGCCGTTACTAACACCACACATACAACAGATACAAGGATAGCGCCCCCTTCAATCCAGCCTGCTTCACTTTCCTCCTCCTCGCCAGCACCACTGACTTGTCCACACACTAAACGTAAAAAATACACACACAAAAGCATATGTAATTGTTGCCAAAAATTAACAAAAAAAAATATATTTTTTAAATTTTTTTACAGAAAAAAAAATCAATTTCCCTGTTTTATACCATTTTAATTAATACGATATTAGCCATACAGGATAGTACACTAACACCTCACTTGTAAAATTGATACATAAACACATAGCTTAGATGCTATTATCTTTACAAAATACTTAACATGCAATTTTATTCCCAAAAATAAAGAAAATAAATAAATAATACATACTTGGATTAATTCTAACAAGCAATGATAGCATTGAGATTGCTATGTAGGACAGAAAATTTGAATTCAGTAACTCTAGTAGCAGGGAGTACAAAACCTTTGTACAGAAGTAGGTTTCGTATAACGTGTATTTAAAACAAATAAATAAAAAATAAATAAATAAAACAATCTAGGCCACTGAAGATTTAACATACCACAGCTGTGGTATTAATCAAGAGCAGTGGTTCTAACCCAATTATCAAGGAATACCAGAATTCCAGGTTGTGTCATTATCTTAATCATTAATTGGAAGTGACCAAACTATAAACTGCTAGGGTACCTGGGTTGGAGACTATTAAATTAAATTAATGGAATTTGTTGCTGCAACAATGCAACATATTTACACGTATTTAATAGAATACTGACAGTTAGGTCAGCACTCCGACTTCTTTTGGCACCAAAAATAAATGAATAAAAAAAAAACAACAACTACAGGCAGCCAGCTGTACTCCATACAATAAAAAGAGCAATGTAGTGAGAAACAACAACCAAATCACAACTGGATCTCAATCAGAGCAGAAGTACATGCTTTAGTATTGCATTTACACAGAAGCAAAACGTTGCGGTTTCTGAATGCATGCAATAAAGTTCAAAATGAATTTTGAGACGCAGTTGTGCCTCGGATTGTAAATATTTATTAAATACAAAACAAAAAATTTTCACACAAACATTTTACATTAGAAGACCCACTTGAAGTTAAATATATACGGCCATACTCATCAAAAACGTGGAGCAATTTAATATGTAGAAATGGTTCCATTGGTTCCTGTGGCAATTACTACTTATTTAGAACTTTGCCCCATATTTGCTCTCTAGAGGTTATAGTTCACAAAGAAATACCCTGGAATCTGAGGGCAAAGTGTTAGCTTTGATGCAATCAGAAGAGACACTGCAAAGCTCATAACTTAAAGCTAATCTAAGAATTTTAAGCAATGTCTGCATTGAGCACATTGATTGCATGCAATGACCCCTGCTTTAAAAATATATAAATATATTTTTAATATATATATTTCTGTTAAAACTAAGGGATACAGGTAGATTCTAGATAGATCTCAGAAAAGCAATGTTAAGTGTTTCAGTGCTAGTACTATGTATTTTTTTCATTCTTATCTTTTTCAACAAGGTAAAAGACAGATAATGTGTTGGGCCAGTTTGAAGAATTACATTTTAGAGCAGTCAATGTATGTACACAGCATGACAAACAAATTAAGTGGGGATGTGCTCCCTACAGCAAACACATTGTAAATATTGGTCAACTGTGCTCTCACAATGTACATATTTATAAAAAAAAATATATATATATATGCATTAACAACGAAACTGCTGTCCATGAGTGGTTCACTGGTTTTGCATCTTATCCTAAATTGTGTTCCAAGCAGTTGTATACAGCAAACACAAATTAAAAGGAATCCATGTTTAAAATGGAATGAGGCAAAAATGTGATTCTTTGTTAAACTAATTTGCATATGCCCACCCAGAATCCTTTGCGGTTGTAACATCACTGCTGATTTGGGATTTCTGTGGGAAAAGCAAGTCTTATGGCTTGACTGGTGTGCAGATTTTTGTTTAGAGAGATATATATATATATATATATATATATATATATATATATATATATATATATATATATATATATATATATATAACAGTTTTAAACTTACTAGCATCACCTCTATTGTGGAACTGGTTTACTCTAAGAATTATTTGAATGTGAGGTTTGCTAAATGGTGCTGGGGCTTAAAGGAAAAGTCCAAGCACAATAACGTCTACAACAAAATGTCGAGGATACGGTGTCAGGAATGCCCTGACATTTTAGTATAGGTTGATAACTTACTCCGCTTCCCCAGCTACCAGCGCCACATGCAGTCTACTCCTGCAGTGGTAACCAGATTTCTCTGCAGGGCAAAACATGGCTATGTTCACTGGCCAAGAGTGCTCAGCTGATACAATAAGATGAGTACAGTCTTCCATGACCCAGCTTTGCTCTATAAAGCAATCCATATTCTCCTGTGGGAGGGGAGCATATATAGAGTACATGGCTGGGGCACGAGGTTGGACCCAGATAAACTGTCAAACCGTACTACTAAACGGTTTCACTGTTAACCGTTGGAAAGTGTCGGGGCAGTATTGTCACCATAACCACCACAGCAGGCTGAAGTGGTCACAGTGCTTGGAATGTTCCTTTGAAACCCCATTTGTGAGGAATACTGATAGCTTACGGATTATACAATTTTACATTATTCTCCCGTCACTGTCCATAAAACACTTTTCTAAATGAGGAGGGTAGTCCTAAGAGAGGGAATAAACATTAGATTAAATAAAATGCTCTCATCAAAGATCCTTATTACTTACATTCATTATGACCACCTGGAGGTCGATAAAAAGAAAGGCCTAAAGAAATTATGGCTGCTACTTCTAATATAATTAATGTTACATCCTGTAGTGCTTCCCATACTAACTGAAGAAATGTTTTTGGCTTTTTAGGAGGTATAAGATTCTTCCCGAATACTTCTTGCCTCCTCTCCAGATCTGCCGGATTTCCACTTAAACCTGAAATATGGAGAAAAAAAAAAAATGTATTTAAAGAATGCATACATCTCATTCAGTTGAGAATATCAGGAGAGAGTCATTTTAATTATAAAAAGATCTGGGAAATACAAAAGTTAATAAAAATTACACATTTTATACAATTCACGGTGAAGGGGGAGAGGCAGACGTGCACCAGCCCAACACCTCCGTTATCTCTGCTGAGCCAGCGAAAGTAAGTAAATCATTCGGGCTTTCAAAGCAACAGCCAAAAGGGTGTTTCTGCCCTAGTTATAAACGGGACAATCCCGTTAAAGTACCTTTAAAAATTGCTGAAAAAAAATGACAGTCTCTAGGTACACAGAGCACTTCAGCAAGTTAAAGGGCTTTATGACCTGAACTGATCTTTGCTGGGAACAGCAGCGAAATATCACAAATTGTGTTCCATTCATATTGAATTACAATGGTTTATTCACTAAATTGAGAATTGCAGAAAACTAAAAAAAAGAAATAGCAAACACTTGGACAATGCACCTTTTTGCTGTTCCCCTCTTCCCCAGCTTAAATGCTTTGCAAGTTCGAGCCGACGACTCTCAAATTGCAGAATGTAGTGAGGGGCAGCCACCTTATTAATTGCAATGCTGGGAGGAAGTGACATCAGAACACTTCTCCCCGCGGTCGTGAAGCTGAAAATGCAACCAGGAGTAACAGGTGCAGTCTTAGCCTTCTACCTGCTTGGTCCCATAGAAGTCACCCTCCTGCACATAAATGGTAAGCAAAAGGATGGTGACTAAAATAATGTCAATGTCTATGTTTGCACAGAAATAGATGTGTCTAGTAGTATGTGTTTAGCAGTGTACGTGCCTACCATTTTATATGTTATATGTAGTGGTATGTGCCTGACCGTATGTATTATTGCACTGTGTCTGAAAGTGTAAATGTGGGTGTGTGAATCCAATTAGTGTGTCTGAAATGCATATTTGTGTGTGTCTTTGGTGTCCATCTAGAAGCATGTGTGTGAGACATACACACATACAGCTTCACAGAGAAGCCTCACAGATACTACAAAACTGCCCACATGTAAATACACACACACAACCCCTAAAAAAAGCAGCCCTCCATACATACATGCATGCAAGCATACTAACATACAGCCCCAATTTCACCTGTATAATGAAGCTGCAAGGAATGCAAAGAGTTACAATGTTTCATTTTGTGTTTCACAATTGGTAACAAAAAGTGTAATGGTTTAAAAACAAAAACAAAACCAAAAAAAAGTAACATTTTATCGGTTCAGTTTTGATTTTATTTTTTTTTTTTTTTAGGACTATTTAATTCTGATGCACTCATTGCATTTCCCAGCAGGTAAATCCTCCCTCCTGCCCCTACATGCCGAGCCGCAAGTAGTGGTATGTATACTAAACAGCGAGAAACCAGTTATAAAAATAAATTAAAAATAAAACGGCAAGTGCATGGACAGGTATTCCTGCCCAGTAACAAATACAATAAAGGGAGACCTATTACTCCCATGGTGGAGAACTTAATAAATTTAATTAATTGGGGGGGGTGACATAATGTCACCCCACCCCATATCCATTGGCAGCAGTCAGGGGCCCTAAATATTAATGGGGGTTGGACCCATTGCGACTTTCCATGATGCTACTCCGCCTCTTTGGCTGACAACATTAGTGCAGATCATCTCAGCCACTCCATTCATTCTCCATAGATGCTAGTGTGCATGCGTGGCAAAATGCTGCACTGCACCAATCAAATGGTCTTTATGAGACCATCTGATTGAATAATAGATTTAATTGTGCTATTGGGCGGAAGTGCCTCGAGTAGCTGTCTGGAAGACTGCCACTATAGGCATGTTAAACTTGCAATATAAACAACTGCTATGGTTTGTAAATAGTAAGCCCTGCAGGCGAGTGAGTGTACAAGTAATGTTATTTTAAATAAATTAAGCGTTATCCGTTACAAGTGGATCTGGAGATCTTTTATGTTCTAATCTAACCTAGAGTTGAAAGAAACTAAATGCTGTAAATATTATAAAAACAATTACATCCTCGAACTTCTAAATAGAAGGTATTAGAAGAGAAAGGTAAAAACTAAATATTTACAGATTAAGGAAAATATTGATAGTTCTTCTCCCTTTGCATAATTCTGTGATGTTTAGTAAACTATGAAACGAGAATTTCAGAACTTAAGAGGAGCGATGGTAATAAATAGTAAGGATTTTGTGCCCGGCTTACATTAGGAAAATAAATTAATGCTAAAGGTACTAAAGAATTTTATCGAGGCAGTGCAGCTACTGATGTCACAGGAAGCATATTACGAATTTTTCATCTAACAATTTAAGTACATTTACACTATAGCAGGAATGTATTTTGAAAATGGAAGATTACTAAAACAGAATTAGGACTCTGAAGCAAACCGGAAGGTACAAGAGAACACTGCACTCTAATTAACCTTGTGCATTTTAAATTAATATTGCTAATCATCAAAGTGAGTTCCCCATTTGCCAAGGAAGTGTGTGACATGTGGAAGAATCCTATGTATTATGCTTTTGTGTTCATCACTGAGGGAGGCTCACATATGCCCTAGGGTGGTTAGGGTGAAAAGAGTTTGTAACAGGTGGGTGGTAATTTTTCCGATCATGGAACAAACTCCATTTGGAAAATGTATTGCGTTTTAGGCATAGAAGTATGAGAACAATCCATTTAAGCAGCATAGTGACATCACAGAATTCTTAAAATGTTATTTATATTTGTGGAAGGACTCCCACCTACACATGAAAGAAGTTTAAAAAAAAATAAATAAAAAAAAAAGAGGGCGGGGGGGGTGAAAATTAGACGTCTTTATACTTTTACAACACAACTGTTAAACGTGTACAGTGAAACATAACTTTTGATTGGAGAAATCACTCAATTTGACAACCTTTAAAAATGAACCAAAACATTTTTACTGAAAAGAAAAAAAAAATCCCATGTTACAGGGTGGTAGGAAAATAAAATAAATAAATGAAAGCACATGCTACACTGTTGGCATGTACTACACGGAAGCAGAGATAAGTGTTGTATCACTTTGTAAAGCACAAATACAAAGGAAGCACATGTTATCAGACAGACACAGTCAGACACTGTGCAGGCCACTTTCAAATAACGCCTAGCAGCACAGAGAGATATCTGCAAGACAAAGTGCCTTGGATAAAAATTTATCAAAGTACAGATATGCTTTTAAGATGATGACTTGTTGCACAAGACGTGTTCTACTAGCTCTGCACATTAAAAACTGCTCGCTGCCCTAATCAAACTGATAAGACATAAAACCTTTACTTAAGCAAAGTGGTCAGTGTAAGTAGGAATAAGAGCAAAAAGAATGACCATTAGAGCCCCTGAAGTTGGTGAAGAGGCGAAAACTATTACCTTCAGCTGTTTCAGAGCTAAATGCGGCTCTCCCAACCGCACAGTTAGCAAAGTTTAGCGTGAGAGAATATTATTTTATTGATTTATCGAAGGCAGAAACATTCTTGCAGAACTTTTTTTCTATAAATGACACTATTTTGTGATTAAATACCAATTACTGAGTGAATTAAAAAACTCTTTAGTCTGTATAGAGAAGTTCTATGCAATGTACTTGATATGTGGTCCATATCGTGATCGTGCATGCTTTTGCAACGTCCAAGAAAATAAGATAATCAGTGTCTTGGGAGGAAAACAAAGTGAAGCATGGCATGCTGAGCTGGCAATAATGGTTAGTTCCACTATTGACAATGGGTGTGTGCGGTTTAAAATAAAATAAAAAAAAAAATAACCTACTACATCTGCTCTCACAGATTAACATACGTTAAATGTCAAAAAGCATAAAACATTTCAGTGGAGTGTTACCAGTATGTTAAAATTTAAGAAACAAATAGGTTTAGGTGAACATTTATGCCAGTCTATGCATAAACTAGGTAGCAACGTTCTTCTTACTCTAGATAAATATGTACACACACACAATAAAATAGTAACGCAACAAGTAATATTAAAATTAAAAGCACGACACATAAGGAAGCCACTTTTATTACCAACTCAAAAGTGACAGGAAATGTGGCTTATGTTACAAAGCACACAGGGGGCAGTTATTTCATTGTTTGGTTACTGAATCCTAACAACATTTTAGATAAGATTTAAAAACAAAACAGTACAGTTTAAAATAGATCAAGTTTTTTTGGGGGGGGATGTTGGGCTATGACAATAAGTATGAGAACAGGAAAGCTCTATATGTTTCACAGGCATATTTGTACACATCCATTGTGTAAAAAGAAAGCAGCTCTATTACATCATCAAAAATCGACTATTTAATAAGAATATAAATAATATTTACTTGATCATGTTGGAATTTCATTGATAATCCAACACATACTAAAGAGAATGTAGGGACTACTTTGTGTTCTGATAAAGCCTGAGGTTGACAAAAGATGCAGCTTCTGCCATCAAATTTTGACAATTCCTCTAGCCGTCGCTAGCAACAGCTGTGGGATTCTGACTTCTTGTCGCAGATCATGAGACTTAGTCTATGGAGGCTCCAGTGGTCTTGCGGGATCCTCACTAGTTGTAGTGTTGTACTCTCACATTTGGGGGTGATTAGAGCAACGACAGGTCCTGGCAGATGAAGCTGCAGGAGCTGATGACAGCATGGTTGCACAACATCAGATAAGTATATCTACACTCCGTTGGAGAACAGTTTGACAGCTTACCTGGGGTCCTCCAGCTGATGATTACCTTTTCTGTAGCCCAGAAACTCCATGCCCAGCGATGCAGTAAGGCGCAAAACTGACACACTCAGACAATGAGCTAAAGTTTAGGGAAGATCATGGAAGCTCCTTGCAGAAGCTTCCAGGCTCCAGAGGAGGTGGTGACCAGCAGCCCTTGGGTAAGTTGTCAAGCTATTCTTAAATGGTTTGACTACCTACACAGAAAAGGTGCCAGCCAACTGCTGGCACTAGCGCATGGAGTTTTCTTTAAAGGCATTATTGACCTTTTAATGCTAGTTTGAAAATAAGTTACATGCCCTTTGAAGACGTACTTCTTGTTCTACATATAGAAGAAAAAAATCAGAAGTTTGCACAAATAAAGTATTCACTCTTTTTATACATGTGATTTCACATTCAAATCTTAAACGGCACTTCTATAATCATAAGAGTAAAAATTATCTACCACGTTTTGAGAAAAGATTGCATACATAAGTGACATCACAATTATTTTAGGTAGATGTATAAAGATTATTTCCAAGATACATTTTTCCCTGCATTTACTTACAATGATAACACCATAATACAGTATTAGTGTGAAAGCTGTAGTCACAGAGCTGATGTTCTCATCCAATTAGTCAACAGCGGAAACAAATGATAAAAAAAAAAATAAAATAAAAAAATCCACTTTAGCTATTTTAAAGAGGGAAACGTGAAACTATTTAAAAGGGAGAGGGACATTGAATTTAATTTTGTTTAATCTATTGAACAGTATATGTTTTTCAGATTTTCAGACACATTACACCATTAGTAGTATAAGTGTTCTGTTTTTAGGACCAATAAAGTAATCGAAACCACTTCATCTCAATGGTCCTGCCATTTTATTCTTGCAATTCAAAACATTACAGTTTTGGAAAAAAACTCCAATGTTAATGAAACATGCGTCACTTAAATTTTTTTTTTTTTTTTTTTTAAGCAGCAAACACTTAATAAAATATGCAAATCAAAACTATGCAAGAAAAATGTTGAAAGTTATATAGTAAACATTCATAAACTTACTAAAAACATGGTCTGATTGCATTATTGGGCACGCCTCTCAGCTAAGGTTTCTTTAGCATCCCGTTCCCCTTAGCCACCCATATCAGTTTCAGACTAATCCACTAATAACAAACAGGGCACCATTGTGCAGCAGGAGAGAGAAACCCAACACCAGAGCCTACTCTGCATGATCATACTGAATAGACTCCCTTCTCTTCTTTCCCTGTCTTAATGCCTGAAGTAGAGAGTTCTGACGACTGAACCTATATAAATATGTCAGACATGCCCAATGCACATCTGCACATTCCTAGGAATAGGACATGGATTGGTTAAAATCAGTGCATCCCCCTTCGAGTGGGTGTGGAAAGCATAAGAAAGAAGGAGGTAAACACTAAAAAAAGCAGGAATGCTGATATCTTTGTAAGGCGGAGCAGGTGGCTGAAGCATAGAAGTGCCAGAGCTGGAAACTAGGTATGTAATCTCTGAAAACTATTTTTAGAAACCAAAGGGGGATGTACAGAAGTGATCCTATAGCACCTACCCCCTGACAAACAGCAACTTTTGTAGAAACAATACGCTGAAAGATATTGATGTATTGACCATCAAAGGTCAAATGTCTGGATTTGATACTAGTGTTCCGGTAAACAACATTTCCAGAATTCTCCAAACAATATAAAAATATTTCTGGAGAAGATGCAGCACAATATAGATACATACAAATCATTTGCTAGAACAATGGGTCCAAACCTTTTTCTGAACCGAGGCACAATTCATTGATACAAATATTTCCAAGACACACTACCTTAAAGGAACACTATAGTCAACTAAACTACTTTAGCTAAATAAAGCAGTTTTAGTGTATAGATCATTCCCCTGCAATTTCACTGCTCAATTCACTGTCATTTAGGAGTTAAATCACTTTGTTTCTGTTTATGCAGCCCTAGCCACACCTCCCCTGGCTATGATTGACAGAGCCTGCATGAGAAAAAAAACTGGTTTCACTTTCAAACAGATGTAATTTACCTTAAATAATTGTATCTCAATCTCTAAATTGAACTTTAATCACATACAGGAGGCTCTTGCAGGCTCGAGCAAGCTATTAACACAGCAGGGGACAAGAAAATCTTAATTAAACAGAACTTGCAATAAAGAAAGACTAAATAGGGCTCTCTTTACAGGAAGTGTTTGTGGAAGGCTGTGCAAGTCACATGCAGGGAGGTGTGACTAGGGTTCATAAACAAAGGGATTTAACTCCTAAATGGCAGAGGATTGAGCAGTGAGGCTGCAGGGGCATGTTCTATACACCAAAACTGCTTCATTAAGCTAAATTTGTTCAGGTGATCATAGTGTCACTTTAAAGTAGACTTTTAATAACAGCGAAATATTTTGATTACCATAAAAATAAATAATTACACATTTGTGTTGATAGCTATAAATTGTACTCACCTTCTACCCCTCGCTCCAGCGCCACCTTTCTCGGAGGGTCTGTGGGTGTTACACTGCTATAACCACACCCTCCGGTCCCACCTCTGTGCTGCCCTCAACATTCCCAATCATACATATTTTCTGCTAATAATCAAATAATCTATACAAACTTATTTTGAAGGGATGATTTTCAATGCCTAACAATTGTTTACACCTCACAACATTTCTTTTGCCAGTAGTGTGAAAGAAAGTCACAAATGTAAATATTTCAGAGTTAAAGGGACCTAAGGAAACAAGTAGCATTCTTTTTATATACAGATGCAACTAAAAGCAAGTTTGCAATGGCACAGGCACCTGAATTATTCCTCATTAAACTGACATCGCTAACGTATGCTTTCTAAATACAACTGAAAAGGGTAGCACTATATTTGGCAAGTGAATAAAGTGAAAGAAACAGCTGGCCAAAGTGGATGAACAGATACATATTTCATAAGCCCTTAGGAGCAAAAAGCATATACAATGCTAACGACACCATCAGCACTGACAGACAAAATAAAAAAGTATAGCAGATACTCGATAACCTCTTACCATCTAATCTGTGTCAGAACCTAAAATAGGAGCCATTAAATTGTCACCGAGTTCCCAAAGGATGGATTGAGCACATTCCTTTATCACATCCAAGGTAACAGCACTTCTTTACCAATTGCAATGAAGACCCTTCTGACACTGGAAGAAGTCTAATTAAGGTGTTTTCCAGAATTCATTTTGTGATATATTTACTAACCTGTCATATCTCTCTCTCTCTCTCTATATATATCTATATATATATATTTATATATATTATTTTTTTTTTTATTTTTTTTTTTTTTATATACGTCGCAAGAATAAGGTATTATGTAATTTGGTGCCCTATCAGCAAAAAAATAAATAAATAAATAAAAAATAAGTTAAACTTGCATTAATCACTAGATTTCTACTTCATTATACACAAACAAATATAAAGATGTTTTGACCACAAGTTACATGTAGAGAAGAGAAAGAAAGCTTTATTTAGAATTGTGACATTAAAGCCCATAATGTATGCAGCTGTCAGGCGCACTTTCCACACATTTGTCTGTGTTTACACCAGAATCCTATAAAGTTGAGGGTTCAATTTAAAACCCTGATCACTGCATACAAAATCACTTCATAACACTGCCCCACCTAGCTATATTCACTGATAAAATTAGTATGCTCCCTTCAAGGCCCTCCCACTATGCAAAATACCCTCTGCTCACATAACACCCGAGTTTCAATTCCTTCTCAGAAAAATGAAATCATATCAGTTATCAGTTATATAAATTAAGCCGCTAACATCCTTCCTTCTCCCTTCCTCCGCACACCTCTTTAACCAACTTCACTTCCTTTCCTTCAACTGTATCATATAACATTTAAGATCTAATTTTATTGTAAACTCTTCTAGTACACAATTTGTTCCTTAACATCCACCATGGCTTGTTCCAACTACTTGCTTGTTAGTTTACCGTTCGTTTATGGTAGAATGGTCACATTATGTAATACATTACACATAAGAGAATGAAAAGGAAATTCCAAATCATTAAAACCACTTTAGTTTATTGTAGTGTTTAAGATGCAAGGATCCATGTATGTCAGTATGCCCCATAATTTCTCAAGTAAACAAACTGCCACTTCTGCAATGCATCTCATGCACGTGAATGAAATAAAGTGAGCATTCACTTTAAAAAGGCATATCATGGGTTTGAGTCGAAACAAAAAAGGTAATGTCGCCATTAGCAATAAAATGCTATTTGTGGATTTGTAGCCTGGAATGTCGCTGTAAATAGAGTTTTGGTATTGGAACGCTGCTACCCATATAAAAGTATGTATTATTTCAAGGTACATAACTAAAATTATTTCAAACTTTAATAGCAAGTCTGACGCTGGCTCTCTGCGTTTTTCTTCCAAAGAAAGAGCTAGTCAGATTTTGTTATAAACACAGTAGTTCTATGTGAACGAGAAAATATTTAAATATTTACACACGGTTGTCTAATGAATGCATCCCCGCAACAAGAAGGCTATTTAATTTGGAACACTGCAGCTTTAAAAAGGTACTAGCTGAGATTCAGAAGATATTCAACCGGATTTCTTTCATTCTGTTACTAGATTATTACTTTAATAGAATGATGCTACCATTGTTATCTATAGTGTACTACTGTAATATTCTGTACTTGCTATTACATGTAGTTAAAGGATCACTTTAGTGTCAGGAAAACAAAACGGTTTTCCTGACACTATAGTGCCCTGAAGGTGCCCCCACCCACAAGGTCCCCCTTCAGCAGCTTACCTTATTCCAGCGCCGGGCTCCCTTGGTGCTGGTGACCTCTTCTCCCCCACCGACGTCAGCGGAAGCGAATGCGCAGCAAGTGCCGCATGCACATTTAAAGTGTCCATGGGAAAGCATTTCTCAATGCTTTCCTATGGATGCTCTGCGCAATGGAGGCATATGCCTCCAGCGTCGCAGATGCACCTCTAGTGGCTGTCCAGAAGACAGCCACTAGATGCTGGCTTAACCCCAAATATAAACATAGCAGTTTCTCTGAAACTGCTATGTTTGCATCTGAAGGGTTAAAACCTGAGGGACCTGGCACCCAGACCACTTCATTGAGCTGAAGTGGTCTGGGTGACTATAGTGTCCCTTTAATAATCTGGCTGTTAGATTATTGGTTACATAGCTGAAAAGAGAATTGCGTCTATCAAGTTCAGCCTTTATCACATTTGCTTTTTGCTGTGGATCCAAAAGAAGGCAAAAAAACCTTAGTTTTAAGCACTTCCAATTTTGCAACAAACTAGGAAAAAAAATCCTACTTGACCCCAGAATGGCAGTCAGATTTATCCTTGGATCAAGGAGTTGTGAAACAGTTTAATAAGTTTATAGTAGCCATACTGTAGCAGCTATCCAAGTGTGTTCTTAGTTGTGAACAGTGCTGTACACAGCATTGCCCAAAGCAGCCATAAGGTATATAAGTGCAGCCACAGCTCACAAAACAGAATGACTTTAAACCGCAAAGTAGGAAGTATAATTCCCTCTTTTAAACAGCAGAGGTTTTTGCAAACAACTATAGGATTAATTTGCTATGTGCAGGGACACAACAGTGGGCGCTCCATGAAACAATTTATGTAATAAGCAAAGGCTATAGGGCTCAGAGCTTCCCTAAGTATGTGTTACTTATTAAACTCTGAATTCTCTGGCCTTACATTTGTCCATAGATGCCTAAATTTATGGAAACTTGCCGTGGCCGGATCTCCATTCATACTTTAGCCAGCACATTCTGAAATGCCCATCAGAGAATTATATTAGAGAAATGCACAACTGGTATTTAAAGTGCACACCCAGGTGCTACCATATTTATTTGAAGGACAACATACAAAGTTGTAAACGTTTCGGGCTGTGGCCCTTTGTCAATGCTAATGTCCTTAACTGAAGCATGAATACAATCACATTATATATATATATACACACACACACACACACACATATATATATATATACACACACACACACACACACATACATACATACATACATACAGTGCTCACATAAATTTAAATGCCTCCACCCACATTTCAAACAGGATCAAGATCAGCTGTTTAGCAAGTTCCAGCATCCATCCACCACTCTAGAGGCTCCAACTACATGCTGGTTCGTTGGAACGTGCGTGATGACATCAGACGTTGCGTCCATGCGCGTGACGTCATCACGTCCGGTTGCTGGAAACGGGTAAACAGACTCGTTCCAATCAATGGTGTAAGTTAAACAAGCCATAACACAGGCTAGACAGTATATTTCTATCATCAGAAGCAGAATATAAGGTTATAATACCAACATTAAACCTATAAATGTATAAAAAGGAGCAAAGGTATTAGGGGGAATTCTAGCTCAGCTGATATAATCAAAACATAAAAACCAACACTATTTACAATATGAATAAAGACTCAACCTTGTATTCTGCTTCTGATAATAGAAATATACTTTCTAGCCCAGGGGTAGGCAACCTATAGCACATGTGCCATGCATGGCACTCGGGGTGCCTTTGCACGGCACAAGACTTTTAGAGCTAAATGGGTTCTGGCCTATCAGGAGTCCCAGTGGAACTTCAGATATCTATTAGTGCAAAAAGGCAGTAAAGGACAATCCTCAATTTATGCATTACAGGAAATTGTCTAAGAACACTTCCTCCCAGCAATTTTGAACCAAAAAACACACTGGCAATCCACAAGCAGCCTCTCACATGCAATACCACAGGCAGCCCCACACATACACACCAAACACACTATGTGACATAACATGCACATACACAATTCCACAAGCAGCCTCCATACACAGCACACATTCATTGGTATACACAATACCACTAACTACTCATAAATATATACAATATAATAGCCCAGATACATACAAATAGAACACTACAAAGCAACTACATACAGCACTCGTAACACAAGAACGATGCGGCAATATACACAACTCAATTTAAAAAAAATAGGACCGGAACACCAAGCGACTTAAAGACCTTATTTTGGCACAGTACTACTAAAAGATTGGTACCAATGTTCTAGCCTGTGTTATGGCTTGTTTAACTTACACCATTGACGAATGCATTATTCAATGCTTTTCTATGGGGAAAATCTGACGCTGGAGGTCCCGTGAGTATGTCCAGCGTCACATAACCAACCAAAGGTTGGTTTAGATTCCAGAAGCACCCCAATGCCAAGTGGCTGTCTGTTAGACAGCCACAGAGGGAGGACTTAGAGCCTTTAAATTGCAGCACTAAGTGCAAAAGGGTCACAGCACCCAGAATACTTAAATTAGCTGAAGTGGTCTGGGTGCCTACAGTGTTTCTTTAAACCATGAGAGGTGTTTCATACAGTTTGATGAAGATGAGGGGATTAGATAAGTGTCACATTGCGAAATGTTTTTGTTATTCACAAACTAGAAAATGTAATCTCGTACTAAGCAAGTGACACAGCATTAGCTGATGCATATTTAAAAAAATAAAAAAAAAACACACACCTGGTAGGAAGATGGTTAACCATCAAAACTTTGCCAGATGAAGATAACATTTGTACTGCTAAAGAGCATTTGGGGGGTGGGGAGGTAGTAATTTGTCATCAAAAACAGTCAACATTGACTTGCGATTCCAGAGAGTAAAAAGGAACTGTACACTCCCTAGATTAGATTCCTTATAGTTACAAGGATGATGGTTATTCTACACAAAACAGAGCATGAATAAGAAGCAAATTAAAGCAAAGCTCTAAATTAAGAGAAATCAGAGAGATTTTTCTGTTTTTTTGTTTTTTTTTTTTAAATGATTTGCCATCATCTGAGACATCTCATGCTGAATATGAGAACACAAACTTTGTGATTAATTGAGGGGCCATCTTTTCACCATTTTCTTTCAAATAAATCATGTGCGAGACCCCATAATGGTATTAATTTATGGAGGAATTGAAAATATGTGAGCTGCTAGAAACAACCCAAAAATACTTCACTTGGTCACATTTTGTGAAAGAAAAGATAAAAAAGGCAAAGGTATGCAAAGGCGGTCCATCCTGTATTTAGGAGATATAGCCGATTAGTGACGTATCACAATAGCACACATAAGGTTTACTAGAAAAACAGAAGAAAAAATAAATAAATAAAAAATATATATAAAAAAAAATAATCGCATGTATATAAAAATAAATATATAATACAAATGGCTGTACAAGAAGCAGCAACGCCTGATGTACATTATGCATTAACATGCAAAATCAGATACCATACAATATGGTAATCTTAATTGTCAAACTGCTTAATAGCTCCTAATTGAGAATAGGCCCATCAAACCTATTTAACAAATTCTAACTGTAGGAACTAAAATTTTCAAGTCACTTGGCACTATAACTTCACAAAGCATGTATATAGGGTATTTTACTCTGACCAGTCAGTCGTGCATAATATAAGGAGTATAACTATAGTGGCACATAGGACTTTTACAAAATGAAAAGTGTAGGTAAAAAGAGACCAACAGGTTTTGTTTTTTTAAACAAACTTTGATACAAATTAGTGAAAAAACTGGTGGCATATAAGGCATAATATACACCATACAATATGATAATCTGAACAGTCAAAATGCTACAATGCTAAAAAGTTAGGCCATCCACTATTTTACTACACATTTTATCAGTTAAATGGCTACGTAAAAAACAAACAAAAAAAAAAACACCCTTGGTTAAATACCCTGGTTTGGTCTACTCTATATAAATATATTCTTTTGAGTGGCAATTTTGTTTTCTCCGATGGCTATTAAACTTAAAAGACAATTCACAATCTAAAACTGTTCCACACAAATTGAATTTAATTTAAAAATAATTGTAAAAATATATATAACTTTTTTTTTTTTTTTTTTTAAATAATTATTACAACAGTTCATCAGCATATTGATATGACAGTCCCAATTTGCTTGACTCTAGGCTGACAGGCCTATTCTGTGGGTGGGCCTGAGCATTTTGTTAGGGGTCCGTAGAGGGTGTAACCAGTGACCTGTTAGGAAGTATGAAGCATGGCAAAGCCTCTAGGCAACCTAAATACGCTGTGATAGTTATATTACTCAAACTTCCTATTTAAGGTGTTGACTACCAAAAAAAAATTTGAGAACCTAGGCATATAAGGTACTCTGTATATCATGACAAATATATTGATACTAAAAATGTACACATTATTGCCAAACTCTTTTTTTAATAGAATAAATGGGAATTTATGTATGTACATGTGACATCAAATTTAAGCCTTAAATTTAAGTCCTAAAAAAAAAAAAAAAAAAAAAAAAAAAAAAAAAAAAAAAAAAAAAGGGTAATAGGTTTGTGCAATAAGATAAAAATGTTTGTGCCCCTAAGGACACACCTTCAGTTTGCTTGTTTTGTTCTTAAGGGGTTAAGGGAACACATATAATCAGTTTATGATTTATATATATTAGAATGTTACTTTTTTTTTTTTTATGAATGAAGATCATTGCCAGACACAAGGCTTCAGTAAGATCCCACAGCAAATATAACATTACTTTCCTATCTTTAATATCCTTTTTTTGTTAACTTCCTCAAACTTTGCGAGGTGGCATAAAATGTCTTTAAAGGGACACTCCAGGCACCTAGACCACTTCTGCCCATTGGAGAGGTCTGGGTGCCAACTCCCACCACCCTTTTTATAAACTGCAATAATTACCTTGCAGGGTTAAGTCCTCCTCTAGTGGCTGTCACAGACAGCCACTAGAGGGACTTCTGTGTTATTAGAACATGAATGGGTTTTAAACTACGCTGGACGTCTTCACGCTATGCATGAGGACCTCCAGCGTCACCGGAATCCCCATAGGAAAGCATTAAATAATGTTTTCCTACGGGGTGGTCTAATTTTTATTATTATTATTTATAGGACGCCAACAAACTCTGCAGTGCTTTACAACAGAAATGTAGTTTTAACCAGACAAATTGGACACACAGGAACAGAGGGGTTGAGGGCCCTGCTCAATAAGCTTACATGCTAGAGGGAGTGGGGTAAGGTGCCACAAAAAGGTAAGGATAGTATTAGACTAGTGACAGTTGCAGAAGAGGAATCAGTCAGGAGCTATTAACAGTTTAATTGATATGCTTTTATGAATAAGTGGGTTTTTAATTATTTTTTTTGAAGGAGTGGAGACTGGGTGAGCATCTAACGAAGGAGAGTTCCACAGGAACGGTGCAGCCCTCAAAAAGTCTTGAAGGCGAGCATCAGAGGTGGGAGTACGGACAGAAGATAGACGTAAGTCTTCAGCAGATCGTAAGGGCCTAGACAGGGCATACTTGTGTATTAGGAAGGATAAATAGGAGGGAGCAGCATTATGTATTGATATGAAAGCAAGAACCAGAATTATAAATTTAGCTTTATACCGTGTTTCTCCGAAAATAAGACCGGGTCTTATATTAATTTTAGTCACAAAAAACACACTAGGGCTTATTTTCAGGGTAGGGCTTATTTATTTACGGTATGTATATTGAACCCCCCCTTTAATTAATCCACCACCCCTTTAATTAATTCACCACCCCTTTAATTAATTCACCCCCTCTAATTAATCCAGCCCACCCTTTAATTAATTCACCACCCCTTTAATTAATTCACCCCCTCTAATTAATCCAGTCCACCCTTTAATTAATTCACCCCCTTTAATTAATTCACCCCCCTTTAATTAATTCACCCCCCTTTAATTAATTCACCCCCCTCTAATTAATCCAGCCCACCCTTTAATTAATTCACCACCCCTTTAATTAATTCACCCCCCTCTAATTAATCCAGCCCACCCTTTAATTAATTCACCCCCTTTAATTAATTCACCCCCCTCTAATTAATCCAGCCCACCCTTTAATTAATTCACCCCCTTTAATTAATTCACCCCCTCTAATTAATCCAGCCGACCCTTTAATTAATTCACCACCCCTTTAATTAATTCACCCCCCTTTAATTAATTCACCCCCCTCTAATTAATCCAGCCCACCCTTTAATTAATTCACCACCACTTTAATTAATTCACCCCCTCTAATTAATCCAGTCCCCTTTAATTAATTCCCCCCCCTTTAATTAATTCACCCCCCTTTAATTAATCAGCCCACC
>OW240914.1:311925744-312091253 GCA_933207985.1 Pelobates cultripes
CTACCGGTACTCACATTTCAAAGTTTCCTTGCCGAGTCCGACCACTGGGAGCCTCACCGCCCGGAAATGGATCCTTCCGCTGAAGATCCGTGAAGGCAGACTGACGGCGCTGCGAAATGACGTCATCACGTTGCGCGATGCCGCGGCTCGCAACGCTCCTCCTACAGTAGAAGAAGGAAGTCTCGCCGCAAAGGTACAATGCCTAGGTCTTATTTTCGGGGTAGGGCTTATATTGCAGCCCACCCCGAAAATCCGACTAGGGCTTATTTTCGGGGTAGGGTTTATTTTCGGGGAAACACGGTATTTTATAGGAAGCCAATGTAGGGACTGACAGAATGATGAGGCGTGGGAGGTGCGGGCGGACAGGAAGATGAGCCATGCCGCCGCATTCATTATGGACTAAGTTGGGAGCACGTAAGACCACTGAGAAGTGGGTATAGAAGGGGTCAGAGAATTGTACCATGAAGAGTAATTTTTCAATGTTGGAGTAGCTGTTGGGTGCAGGTTATAAAAACCCACACACTACACAGTCTGCTATTAGGTAGACACCAAATTATTATTGGTATTTATTTAGCGCCAACTAATTCCACAGCGCTTTACAATATTATGAGGGGGGGGGGAATTTACAATAAATAAGACAATTACACAGTGACATAGGAACAATAGGTAGATGAGGGCAGTGCTCAAACGAGTTTACAGTCTAGATGAGGTGGGGTACAAATACACAACAGGGCAGCAAGGGTGATAGCCACCAAACAAGGTGGAAAAGTAGAAGAGCAAGAGACAGATTTGGATAAGTATAGATAAGTTACTCTGGGAGTCTATAAACATTTCTGAACAGATGTGTTTTGAGGGACATCTTAAACAATTGAAGACTAGGGGAGAATCTGATTGGGGTAGGCATGCTGTTCCAAAAGAAGGGAGCCGCCCACGAGAAGTCCTGCAAGCCCGAGTTCGTAGTAAGGGTGCGAGCAGCGGACAGGAGGTGGTCACTGGCAGAGCAGAGAGACCGAGAAGCGGCATATCTATGAATCAGAGAAGAAGTGTAAGCCAATTCAATCGAATCCAAAATTCCATACGTGCACTAGACATCCGGGGTTTACAACTTTGCGTAAATAGTTTAACAAGAATGCATTTGAGTCTGTACAGGGCCTATAAAGACCGGGAGCAGCCAATAAGAAACACATCCACAATTCACATGTATGCTTACATCTCTGTACAATCTTTGTCTAAAATTGGTGTTCCGCCGTGAATTGCCACATCCAAGATGGTGCTGCTCCCTGCTGTTCCCGGAAGGTCAGAAACAGCAGAGATTGCACGACCGCGATCTTATTAAGAGATCGCAAGACTGTGCAGTTTATGCATGCCTGCTGACATAATCAGCCCCCATCAGCCATTTCATATCCACTCCGTGGTAGAGAGCGGAAGCATTCAGGCAGGTGCTCAGCTCACATTATTGGCCTCAGGAAAAAGGATTTATTTTACTGCCCTTTAGAGTAGTGCCCATTGTGGCAGATGGGTAAAAGTTTTTTTTTTTTTTTTTTTTATTTAATTTTTTTTTTGGAGATTGTGTCAAAAGTTTGCAGCTGAATACAACATTACTTGGGTTGGGTTTCTCATATTTTTTGTTGGTTAAACTTATTTACATATAGTGTTTTGGGTTTTTTTTTTCTGCTTACTATGTAGAAATCAGTCATGTCCCAAAAAAATATTTATTTCTAAGAGCTGTTAAAACAGCATACTTTGCAGTTAGGTAGTGAAATATGTACTAAAGTGTGTTTTACACTCAAAGATTGACTCAAAATACTGCTTATGGTTAAGTTCTAAGTGCTTCATAAAACATCCTTTTCAGTCAGGTAGTGAGATCTGTTTTATAGTGCGCTAATCTTTTTGAGCCAAGACGCACTCAAAATCCTGCTTACATTAAGTTCTTTGTAAGAGCTTGATAAGAAACGGCATCCATTGCAGTCAGGTAGTGAAATCTGATTTTTTTTTTTTTCAGGTTAGGGAAGGGTTTGGTTTATTTTACCAACCAACAACCATGAATTTGGACATCTGGTTAAAACAAGGAACAATTAAGCGAAAGAGTATTACTACTTCTAACTGTTCGTTGCTTTTAGAAACGAAGAAAAAAAAAAACAAGAAATCAGGTCCCAAATAGTTGAATCTACTGTTCCTCAAATAGCAGAGACAAGTCAAAGTTAAAAAGAAAAGCACACAATGCTACCCAATCTTCTTCTCAAACAAAGAAAAGAAAATATAATGACCGGGCAGCTACTTATTTGGATTCACAAGTGCCAGAAATAAAAATTTTCCTCACGCACAATGCTTACTTTGCAAGAAAACAGTGCCAAACAGTTCGTTAACACCTGCTAAATTACGTCGTCATTTTGAGCGAAATCACCCAGAGTACAAAGATAAAGACATTGCTTTTAAGCGAAAGCTTCAGGAGTATCATAAGACTAAAAAAAAAAAAAGAAAAAAAAAAAAAAAAAAAAAGATAATAGCCACTTATTAAAAAGGTCTGTGCTAGGTCGCAAATTTTTTTTCGGGGTTCCATGATGTTGGTATACGGTGTCAAAGGGTTCGGAAAAATTAATTGGGAACCCCTGGTCTAAACTAAAAAAGTAACAAAATAAGTCATGTTATTGTTGCAACCCACACTGAGATACAAGTGCTTCTTAAATCAGTATGAGCATGGTCTTGTTAACTGTTCTACTGAATGATAAAGATCTTCCATTAATAAAAGTATATTAATTTTGTCAATCCTGATCTCTGATATATACACTCCCAAACCGGTGGCACAGATCTGTATCCTGGTGTTTCAGTTGGAATTTTAGAACAACTGTTCCCACCAGTGCTAAATGTCCATAGTCCCAAAAAAAGATTTTATTTCCCGCAAGTAGAAATTCAGGAAGCACTAGCTGACAGGGACTCAAGCCAAATAATATGTCCTAATTTTAACTGTGATAAGGGCCGACATCCAGAGAACTTGCTGTGGCTGTCACTTGTGTACAAAGTTCCACATGGAGTTTGTAGTTTTTCCCCTTGGCAAGATAATTGAATTTTGCAAGTTCAACAAGATAGTCTTTGGCAACAAAATTTACATTAGGCATCTCAAAAACCTAGCTTATATTTTGCATATATTTTTATAGATTCACAGCAAGAATAAGAAAATCATTAACATAATGGAATCAGATTGCACCTCAACTGCAGTGTTATTTTTGTCAACTAACAATTTTATTCACATTTTTGTCTAATTTTTTAGATTTAGTCAACTAACAATTCAGGTGACTAAAATAAGACTAGAACTAAAATGGCTTTTTAGTCAAAAGACTGACTAAAACTAAATTGAAATTTGCTGCCAAATTTAACACTGCTCAATTGTAATCCTTTTTGTTAAACAAACAACATAGTTTGTCAAACTGTATTTAAAGGTACTCTATAGTATTAGGAATACAAAGCTGCATTTCTAATACTATGGAGTCACTCTGCCCAGTCTCCCATTCCTATTAAGGGGATCAAAAAAAAAAAAAAAAACCTTTTCACTTATATTATTCTAGCATAGATGTCCTCAGCACTGGATCCATCTCCGCCTTCTCGGTCGTCATTGCGTAGGGGAACCAAATGAGTATGTGCGGCACCCACATAAGGCCTTCTCTATAGGAAAGCAAAGAATCAATGCAAAGCGTGAGGACACCCAGTGTCGTTTCACAGAGACAAACTATGTGAAACACCAGGAAACCCCTAGTTGCGGTCTTCTCTAAAACTGCAATGTTTTCAGATGCAGAGTTAAAAGGAACAGAGACTGTGCACCTAGACCACTTCAATGAGATGAAGTGGTTTGGGTCCCTTTAAACCTGTGTATGTTATTTGTCATTATTTAATTTTTCTACATTATTTTAAAGCTGCTTAAAAAGTTTTTGCTTTCATTCCAGAAACTGTACAATCTGTTTTGCTTTTATTCAGTATTTATCTTGCACATATTTGGTGTGCTACTTATATAAACATGTGGTTTTAAATTCTTACTGCAAAAGTGTGGGGAGTCCCCTAAACGAAGATGAGTATTAATGAACATCTAAAAGTGGCCACAAATACTTTGCATGTCAAGATATATTTAGAGAACAAAACAGACTACAAAACGTATACGCCTAGTCACTCAACTATACTTTAAGTGTCTGTTCATGAATGCACATATGCCTTTTAAAAAGTAACCGCACACATCTTCTATCCTTGTTCACCATCTTCAAATTAGTGTGGAAAGGCAGATTATTTTACTTTAATCATTTTTGATGGCATTTTTAAAACCTAAATTGCAGGCTTGTGACAGGGAGGGGTTTGAGAGTGTTTTTTTTTTTTAAATGCATTCCCCGTATGCCAAAACCACCTGCTCAAGAAAAACTAGACTAGTAGCCATTACGAACTAGTTGACTGCAGGCTATATTTGTCAACGGAGCTATATTTGGTTGCCTAATCATACCAATATTAAGTTTACAATGTGTTATCTTTACAACTGAAAAAATACAAATCTCCTCAACTGTATTAAGTGTCTTAGGTTATTTTCCTTTTACCAACAATGTCAATCCTTTTAAAGGCGCATGTTTAAAAGCAGTGAAATTTTTTGCAGTATTTTGGATGCATTTTATTTTAGATTGTTTTATAAAACCATATCCATGAACCGTGAAAACCATATCTTTGAAGAAGAAAAGAAAAAACAACCCTGATCTTACGGTGTACTTTGCAGCAATAAAAAAAATAAAAAAAAAAAAAAATTATTCCAGTAAATGTGACTCCAGCTCTGGCAACACAATTTTAAAACAATTCCTCTACTGCAAAACAAATTTGGGAATGTATAATTTCCTCATGTAGCATTTACATAAATGTTATCTCTGGGTGGGAAGAATAAAAAACAAACAAAAAAATAAATAAAATTGAGGGATATTATACTAGTAGCAAAAATAAACAACGCATGGAAGATATATATATTATACATAAATTTAGGGTTTTATTTAGGTTGCCTTTAAGTATATTTTTTATATATTTAAAAAACTAAAAAAACTAAACAAAAACCAAATGTGGACTGCATATGCACTGGCATAAAAAATTTGAATGACCCTGGAGCAGTACATGGTGCATCCACTGCATTCTGGGAACCAACTCAGTACATTTTAATTAGCTTAGTGTATAGACCAGAAGTTCTTGAAGGGCGTACTGTACTGTAGTACTATGGTGCCAAGAGTAACCTGTCAAACTATTTATGAATAGTTTGAGATTTACTTTGTTGTGTTTGTGCCAGTGGTCCGTCCAGTGTTAATCTGGTAAAGTGGAAGTTCAATATTCTTTGACGGAGTGTGTTCACTGATCGCTCTCAGCCAATAAATACTTTAAGTCTGTTATGAGATGGTATGATAGTGCCAAAGCATGGACTTCTACTCCAACAAATAAGCTCTAACTGGTAAGACCCTAACCACTGGACACAGCAAAGAAATTATCAAACTGTTTGTAAACGGTCATTATAAAATGAACATTAAGACATCGTTCAATTGCAACATAATATACAAATATATATTTAGAAAAATCAAGTTCAATAGTTTGCTCCTAAGTTCAAAAAGGAGACATTAACAGCAAAATGGAATTTCGGTTACATCCCCAGAACATAAAAGATAGGAGATTCCTTTACTTTGGTATTATTTGTGAAAAAGTACAAGTCATAAATATTTTAACTAAACAGAGTGAGAATGCAGGTCCACTATAATCCAGGTTTCTTACCTTCGTGCGGTGAAGTTTTCAACCTGCTACAAACTCCATAAACATCGCTATAGCATTCCTTTATTTTTTGTAATGCATCCGTTGATCTCAGTTCCATAAGGGCTCGAAGTTCAGCAAGCGTGATCCCAAAATCTCCCCCATGATTTGCTTCATTTATAGAGTTTTTTACACCACTGTACGCAACTGAATTGTTAGCCATCTTGAACACAGACAATCCCTTGATGTAGTCAAATAAATCTAGCCTTCAAAGACTCAACTCCAGTTGGAAGTTATACTCCCAAAAATTAAAATACAACCTGGTTGAGAACAAGTCAGTTTCTATGCCAAGTTCATGTTAAAGGATTACTGGACTGCTCAAAGCGGACTCCCAGAGCCAAGTCTTAAATACTGTTCCATGATGTACCCCTGCATTCTTTCAGGAAACTTTAGATGGGAACCTAAAAAAGAAAGAAAAAAAAATATATAAAGGTAAATTATTGTAACATTTAATCAGGACATTAAAGCAAACATTCTAATTTACACAGATCCCACTGAGGGATAGGCACTACTAGCTAACTTGGGCCTCCCCAACCAGACCACAACCGCTACAGGCGCTCCACACATGGAATATCGATGGGGTAACATCTTTTGTACCTCGAGGAGATAGAGGCACAGTGACTTAGCGAAGAACACAAGTTCTGCACACTGTTTTTATTTGGGTTTTTGTTTTTTATATCTTTAGTTAGGATTTTGCTCACCATATGGTCCAGTAGTATATACCATAGCTCACTTTACTAGGCCCACAAAGCCTGTGGGCGCAGGAGACATCTTATATGCTGCAACATAAATGGTTTACTCCACGGCATACCTTTACGGATACCGTGACCAGCAAATTTATCATTGCTCCCAAACCACATCTAAGGCAGCGGCCATCTATCCCTTCATTTAACATTAATCAAGCATGAGGCCCTTCGCACCTCATTAATAGACACTTCCCTAACCAGTCCCAAACAGCAGAGTGTCTCTTGCCATGACCGGAAGCATCACATAATGTTTGTTCTTTGTTAGTATAGTTGCACCTTCTTAAAATATAAAACGAGGCAGGAATGCTCAGGAGTATTGCTTTGATGTACATTTGATATGCCAGTTTGACATGTGATTCAAATGAGTAGCTCCACTCTTATTTCTGTACTGTCTCTTTCAATGCCTCAATAAAAGAATGAAAAAACAAACAAAAATATTCTCATTTAAAACTTTAAAGCTCATAAGAATCATATGTGGTACGTGTTTGAAGGACTATCCTCCCAATTTTTGTCAAACAGTGTTTCAGTAGTTTGACAGATTCTGAAGGCCCTTCAGAAAGCTTACCAACTAAGTCGGAAGTGAAACTTTTTTTATAGTGAGAACAGGTTAAAATGGCTTGGAACCAGCCCATCATTACCACACGAAGTTGAACAGTAAAATGTGGAATTTCAATTCCAGATTTGCTGAGCAGCAGTTAATTAGTCCTGGCTAGAGGTGCAGGGAGAGCGATGGTGCCAATGTTTTGAAACAACCCACAGACTTTTTGAAACATAACCACTTTAATAAGCTGCAGTGGCTAAGGTGCCTAGTGCCCCTTCATGTAAGAGGGGCCTGTTTAATAAACCAAATGAGTATGGGACATGTGTCAAGTAAAGAAAAATTAAAGATAACATCGAGCAAGAAGTGAGATAGAATGTGCTTTAAGGTACACACCGGACCATTAAGGAACGTCAGCTTGCTTTAGTGTTTTATGTGTTAATAGTGTGTCCCCCTCTTTTTCTCACATTTTACAAAAAAGTGCAGGTTTCAAGAAATTTTTTTACCATTTTCATAAATTAATTTTGTTACGCTCACTGGCTGTCAGACAACCGGTACTGTTACTTACTGCTTGCTTAGCTTAACTCAGGCTAAACTAACAAGACAGGAAATTGCTCAGAACAACTACCTTGCAAAGACTTCTCAGTGAACTGGATTATGAAGTTTGCAATTGGACAGCCAGGAGGGTTCGCAAAAGGCTTCAGACAAGAGAACTTCCGTTTTTGCAAACTATTTTTAGATTGGGGCTAACCAATAAAATAAATAAATTTAAAAAAAGCATAAGTAAATGCATGCATGTTTTCATTGGGTATATAACTACTAAACAGTTATTTTGTTTTTTGACAGTGCTGTGTCTCTTTAAAGCGGCACTGTCATGCCGAACTTACCTTTCCTCAATCTCTTCCTCTTCTCCCCCTCTATCAGGATCTGTTATTCTGTAAATCATAAGACAAAGTAGGGACTCTTTGCCTTATGGAGGATTCCTCCACTTGACCAGCTCTGACCAGATGAGGAGCAAAGTGTGCTTCATTTCCGCTGGTCAGAGCAATTTTCCCATAATTCTCACCTTTCCTCTGTGTTCCCACGATGCTTCCTGTCATTTTACACTAAACTGATTAATTACGTTCTAACTGAATGAGAACAGTATGTTAGTTTGCTTTAGAACGCAATTCGGCACTTTATTCGGATCGGAATTTCATTCGAATGAATGAAACTCCGATCCTATTCTTGCTGTGGCTGCATCTTGCAGCCGCTTAGTAGATAACTCCCTAATTCCCACGGTATCAGGGAGTTATCTACTAAAAGGCTGAAAGACCTAAATTGGTCTTTCAGCCAACTTTACTAATAATAAGTAAAAATTACTTAGTATTAGTAAATGCTGCCCCTACTCGCTATACCGCTAGTAGGGGCATGTCTGGTAAACAGAAAAAAAAAAAAAAAAACTATTGGCCCCCACCCTGGACAGCGGGTGGGGGCCATAAAGATAATGAGGGGGGGACCTACTGTCCTCCCCCCCCCGCCCTCATATTGAACCCCATAGAGTGAGGGGGGACCTGGGGGCTTATGAAGTGGAGGGGAGCACTGCTCCCTGCCACTTCTATGGTTACATATTACAAGGAGGGAGCTGCGTGCCGGTAGCTCCCTCCTTGTAATAAACTGAACGAACAAACAAACACTGATACACAGTGTTAGTTTGTTCGGCTGATATTTCTATACACTCATTCGTTGTCTGATGAATGAATGAATAGATGAAATTCCCGTTCGCATGTCCAGGTGTTTCACTGGGCATGTGCGGGAATCTCACAGTCTGTCTAGTGTGGGCTGATGACGTGTCCCACAGGGACTTCATCTACCCACACAAAGATGGCTGCGCCCTGAATCAAGATCGGGACAGAAAATAAAGAAGAAAAAATAGGTAATGTGGGGGGCTTAGGGGCATTTGGGGGTGACTAGAGTGTCAGAGATAGTTGAGGCCGGAGGGGGGTTAAAAAAAACAAAAAAAACAAAACAAGATTCGGCATGACAGTGCCACTTTAAGATTTTATCCTACACTGGAGACTTTTGTGCTTTTAACAGAAATATGCTATGTAACTGACCAATAGTTATTTAAATCCTGCAAATGTTACTGTGTAACGGGTGAGTAGAGGATAGATACCATTTAAAGTTCTACTGCACATACATAGGAACACAATTGTATCTTGACAGAGAAATGTGTTCCTCTGAGGTGTTGATGAGAGTGCCTTAAATAATTAACGGTGGGAATATTAAATGTATATATTCTTCCAGCACATAGTCTATATCTAAACTTATAATTGGCCTGTTACAAAGCAATGAGTTCAAAAATATATGAGGATTTCCTGAACAGATACATATTTAAGAGCCAAATTTACTTCTTACAGAGTAAAGGGGTGAGGTACTGCTACAAAGATGCTTCAAAAATACTCAAACATGTTAGGAACTACTAGCTAATTTTTTTTAAAGGTAGGATGGCCATGTGGTTTGTTGAGCACAGATATAAAAACCATTGCATGCCTTAAACATATCTTTACCACTTGATTTTTTTCCCCCCTAAGTGCAGCCAACACATAAAAGAATTACTATAGGGTCAGGAACACAAACATATATTCATGCCCCTATAGTGCTATTCCCACCATATAGGTGGCTTGTCCATCCCACCCCCTTTGTGACATCATCAAAATGGCAGATTTTTTGCCATTCCAATGCTTTCCCATATGTAAGGCATTGAATTGGCGGAAATCGCGATGGGGCAGGGCCAAATGCCATTTTGCCCATTCAGGACCTCCTCATAGAGATGCACTGAATAAATGCATCTCTATGAGGAATATTCAGCGTTTCCATGCAGAGCATGGGGACGCTGAACGGCAGGGCTGCTTACTGTGCAGCCCTGAGCCAGGAAGCCCCTTCAGTAGCCACTTGGAGGTGTCCCTAGGGGCAATGTACAGACTGCCTTTTCTCTGAAAAGGCAGTGTTTACATGTAAATGCCTGAAGGGAGCGATTATACTTACCAGAACAACTACATTAAGCTGTAGTTGTTCTGGTGACTATAGTGTCCCTTTAAAATACAAAACGGTTACAAATACAGAACTACACAACCATTGTATTTTCTATGAACTAGCTACACACTGAAGCAAATAATTTTACAAATATTTTTTTAAATAGTCATGGCCTCAGTGTCTGATTTTCCAAGTTCCAGACTCTCAAGAAAGACGACCTCACTGAATGTGGTAGTTTTCATGACAAGCTTTCTAAATATCCACCCTAAGTTGTCAGGCACAGCTCAAAATAGATACACACAAAGACACCAAAGGTCTGTCTGTATCTGAACCTTGCGACAATGATGTAAGGAGAGAGGCTAGAGGTTCCCATGCAGAATCTCCCAATTTATCCCAGTATCATCTTACACCAGGAAATAAACACTTGCCCTATGAGAAGCATGGAAGCAAACACTAACCTCATGCACAATCCAATCTCTGCACATTTATTCTCAGAGCATTTAAAGACGGACATTTATTTTGACCACACACCACTGCATTTATAAAAAAAAAAAAAAAAAACTCAGAAAGCTCAGATTCACATGAATCTGTAAAAGCCAATGGTTAAGTAATTTTAAACCACTGCCTGACTGAGATTAAGCCTCGGCTGCTGCTATTCTCTGCTAAGCATTTGACCTTCAACTGCACATTATCAGCAGCCGAGCTCTAGCATAAGAAATGGCTCCCTAAATGATTATCTAAGGAAAGCTTCTTGCTTAATCTAATTAGTTCATCCAAGGCCTTAAAAACTGCTGTACCGTGGTGTTAACGTTGAGAAAAAGGGAAGGTGTACGTTTTTAGTCATTAAAAGGCATGTTTTTGCAGGCCAAAGTCAACGGTCCTAAACAATTTTGCCTAACAAATTAATTCAAATGTGTCCATAATTTTTTTCAAACTGAATACAAATAGAAGTTGGAATTTTACAAGTGAATTATCAATTCCAGCAAAGATGAACACAGATCACACAAAGACTTTCTGCCGAGCCACAGTGGACCCCCCCCATGGGTAATCAGCATTACCTAGCTAGGCTCTCAGCAGGAATCTGATGAAATAAACCTGAAAGTACATATCCCAGTCTGGTCGTAAACTGGCAAACACCAGGGAGTTAGGTGCTAGTTGCCGGAAGTGATGAGTACTAGAAGGGATTTCTTTTCAATGGAGAATGTAAATGGAGAGTACCGGTCATGTGTCTACACTTGTCAATCACCATATGTAAAAAATGTTATCAGTTTTAAATGTAACTAACCTCCCATGCAGAGAGCTTTAATAAAATAAAAAAAATAAAAAAATTATAATCACAGAGTGTAATAGATGGCAGACAGCTAGCCAAAATAGAAATTAGAGATGGGTATGGAAGCTGAACCAAATATGACATTTGTACATGTTGCTTTCTTGCTGGACATGCAGTGCAATATTCATTTCTGTGTGTTAACTCTTTCCCCAATATGCATGTCTGGTTAGTTTGCTATACTAGTTTGCAGTGGTGTGCAATACCGAGGCTGCAGATTACCATTTAAAGGGACACTATAGTCACCAGAACCACAACAGCCTAATGTAGTGGTTCTGGTGTCAACAACATGCCCCTACAGTCTGAGCAATGTAAGCACTGTGCTTACATTATTGCCTAGTAACACCTCTAGTGGCAGTCATTTAGATGGAAACTAAAAGTGCTTCCTGAGTCAGTGCTGCACTGTGTGCATCACCGACATTCAGCAACTAGAGGCTGTGCATGAATGCTTCCCCATATAGTTGCATTGAGCCAATGCATCTCTATGAGGAGATGCCGATTAGTGCATCAATGTGTTTTGCCTTGCATGCTATGGGAAAGCATTGATTGGATGACATTGTCAAGACTGAAGATCTCAGCCATGGAGGCGAGACCAGCACAGCGATGGAGAAACGTTAATAAGCCACCTATGTACTCTATTTTATGGGGGCCGGGGACTTAAATAGGTAGTCCAACAATATATCGTTAGGAACAGGTTTGTAACACTATAGACATGTTTTCTAACACTATAGTGTTCCTTTAAGGGAATATTATGGGGTAATAATGACCACCTATTTTTATACGTTATAAAGGGTTACATCATCCATCCCCAGTAAAGGGGCAATTCGTATAAAACTCTAGTTCCAGTCTGACTGATGATATCCAATGACGCTGCTGGATGTGGCGTTACACTTCCTCAGGCAGGAGATAGTTTAAAATCTGTATGTACAGCATTTTATAGTGACGGACTCCAGGCGTCATAACCTCTTCAAATCACTAAAGTGGTCATAGTGCTTGGATAACGAAGTACATTATCATAAAAAACAAGCTGTCTCACTCATGACAAAGGTTGCGGCTGATATCAGTTTACCAACACTGTTCGTTTAACTGGGCTTTATGCAGTGATCAGTGTACAGTTGTACAGCACTGAGGAATTTATTGGCATTATATAAATAACAATTGTAAAAAGTGGAGCCACAGACCCCTCACAAGTTGGCCAAAGCTCGGCTCCTTCATGCACAAAGCCTTGGGAAAACAAAATATGTTAGACATCCCAAATAGTGATTGCCTGGCTCACAGCTGCAGTGAGTTTTTATGAATTGCTGCCGTTTTAAGTCAATCTCACCGATTACAGTGAATGCAGAGTACTCTGTACACTATCAAATCACGAATCATGCTAAGTTGTTATAGTTCTTAGTGTGACTAAGTGTCTGTTAAACCAACAACATTATTATAGGAGGTTAGTATATGTATTGGTTGGAATCATAATATGCATTTTAAGGGTGAAAAGCAATTAAGCATAATAATGTGACAAACACATGGTTTGAGCAATATGACAGTACAGTCTTTAAAATAAAAAAAGTAATTAAAGCGTCCAAAACTGCCAGAAGGAAAACCAAATACCGATCTGATTTAATGTGAGAAACAAGAGATCCAATAAGGTAACAATTTGAAACCAAGTTATAAAGTTTGTTTATATCTAAACACATAATGGCATCGCATAAGGCATTCTGAAACGATGAGCAGAGTTTAGATAAGAGAAGAAAACAATAGAATGTTTCATTTTACATGTTCAAGTTTTTTAGACTTACTCTTTCAATGTATGGCCTGTGGAACCTTAAATGACCACCTGAAGTGGTATGGGTGCAGTGTCCCTGTTTCCTTAAAGGACCACTCTAGGCACCCAGACCACTTCAGCTTAATGAAGTGGTCTGGGTGCCAGGTCCTTCTAGGGTTAACCCATTTTTTTATAAACATAGCAGTTTCAGAGAAACTGCTATGTTTATCAATGGGTTAAGCCTTCCTCCAAATCCTCTAGTGGCTGTCTCATTGACAGCCGCTAGAGGCGCTTGCGTGCTTCTCACTGTGAAAATGACAGTGAGAGCACACAAGCGTCCATAGGAAAGCATTATGAATGCTTTCCTATGCGACCGGCTGAATGCGCGCGCAGCTCTTGCCACGCGTACGCATTCAGCCGACAGGGCAGATCGGAGGAGGGGAGGAGGCAGAGAGAGCTCCCCGCCCAGAATGGAAAAAGGTACGTTTTTACCCCTTTCCCCCTCCAGAGCCGGGCGGGAGGGGAACCCTGAGGGTGGGGGCACCCTCAGGGCACTATAGTGCCAGGAAACGAGTATGTTTTCCTGGCACTATAGTGGTCCTTTAAATAGAAATTATAGTGCCAGGAAAATAAAGTTGCCATCAGACAGCCAGCAGAGGTGCTCACTGAAGTTTCATGGAGATTCCTATAGGAAAGGCCTAATGGATCGCCACGTATGCGGTTCTACCCCCAAGGTCTGACTTCTGAGAAGTAAAAGGAGCCTGACCAAGTGCCGTGGGATATTGGCGCTGGAATCCAGGAAGGGTTTATCTCTTTGCATGGGCAGGGGAAGAGGGACACTATAGCATTAGCAATTCAGCTTTGTATTCTTAACACTATAGTGTTCCTTTAATTTGGAAATTAAACCTTGCTTCTCCTACCAGTATTAGTCTCATTCAAAACTAGGAAGGGTGTATTGCCGAAAATCCACCGTTTCACTTTTATCCAGTTTCTAAAAACTGGAGATTGGTGACCGGCTAGATTTTATTGTCCTCAAGGGCACACTGACATTATTACAAGTAACAGGAAGCAGAGCCAGCCATCTGCAGAGCTTACTAATGCAGATTAGATTGCAAATATATTTGGCCAGTTTATAGAGTTCTTTTTGGGGGTTTATCTGTTTGTTTTATGGTGCGGAAAGTAAATACAAATATTAATAAACATACTATTTTAATGTTTTACGCTAAACCATGACACTATTAAAAAGGGAAATTAAATACACACTTTTTTTTATTCATATGTTTATTTTACTAGAAAGACAGAAGGAGTAGGAGATGCAAAAGTGAAGAGCATGAAAATAATACCATAAACCACAACACACACAAAGAGAAGAGTGAGTGGTTTATAATGAACCCCAAGATGGCATTACTCCCCAATACATGGTTTGGCGTGATCAATCCTTTATGTTAACTTATATATTTAGGTTAGGGATAGTGTATGTGTTTAGGCATTGTATGGGTTGATGGTTAGTGTAGAGGTAAAAAGATTAGGTGTATGGAATGAGTATGGAATAAGGAAAGAAATTTACTGTAAAACACTACAACCAAGAGAGAGGTTGTAATTTTTGAAATTCCAATATGGTGCCTTTTTCTTTCCCCAACTCATCACAATAGACTACATTTAGAGTCGGTTCCCCTTTCTAGAACACCAAATTTTAAAAAGTAAGGTTTAGTAATTATTCTGTAAAGTAAACTCACAAATCCGGTATTTTCAATCAGGCAGTTGCAGAGATTTAACTGTAGATACACCCTATTATTCAAAGAGCCAGTGCCCAGAATACAAAACAGTTATTTTTAGCAAATGCAAGGTAATCAATACCATAACTAGAGCCACCAAGCTTAAATTAACAGACTAAAATCAATGAAACTACAGTTCAGCTATGGCCTACGTAGCTTTTCATTTGCTGTGAAACTACAACTGATGTCAAGCACGTCCTTTTAGGATGATTTGAGCAAACCTTTGGGCACCAAAATCCTTTTGGTTCTAGGTTTGTACTGATTTTCATACAAAATATCAGATTTTTTTTGAGAAATTACCAGGATGGATTTGTTTTAACGACCTGACAGCAAGACTTTATTTAAATCAAGATTTTTTTAATCGTAATGATTCATTCATGAGGGTTCTTATCTTTAATATTTGCTACCAGATAAATATTTAGAATAGCGTTTCAGATTTAACAGCTATATGAGAACTCATTTTGTTATATTCCATTAGAAATACATAGAATCCATAGAACATACAATGCATAAATTATTGCAAGGTGAACTATTTCCAGTTGAATAGACTAATCACTCATACTGAAAAAAAAAAAGGAAAATTCTACTACCCAAAAAAAAAAAAAACCGACCAAAATGAGTAAATTAACCCCTTAGTGATTCATTTTCTTACCATTAAGGACCAGGGATGTTTTTACATTTCTGCGGTGTTTGTGTTTAGCTGTAATTTTCCTCTTACTCATTTACTGTACCCACACATATTATACAGGTGGTCTTCGTTTTGCAACTTACCTGTATTATGACGGCTCGCACTTACGACCAGTAGTAAGTCCGAGCAGTCATGCGGATTCCCTGCTCTGATGCGTTTGTCTATGTACGGAGAAACTTCCCCCGAACACAGGCTAACGCATCAGAGCAGGGAATCCCTCTAATAGATCTTCGGGGAAATTTAAAACTAATTGATCAGTAAGTGAGGAGTTAAGGGATTCCCTACTCTGGTGTGCATGTCTATGTTTGGGGAAACATCCCCGAATATAGACAAACGCACCAGACCAGGGAATCCCTTAACTCCTCACTTACCGACCAATTCGTTCTACGACCAGGTCATAGGAATGGAACCCGGTCAGTAAGTGAGGAGTCATTTTAATCATTAAATGGTCTTTCTAAAGATACCATTATAATCATATAGAATTTACTATATATAAAAAATAAAAAAAATATTTATTTTTCAAAATTAAAAAACACGCACTTTTTTAAACTTTGACCCCCAAAATCTGTTACGCATCTACAACTGCCAAAAACCACCCATGCTAAATAGTTTCTAAATTTTGTCCTGAGTTTACCCAATGTTAACATGTCCTTAGCTTTTTTTTTGCATGTTATAGAGCAATAAGTACAAAATATTTCAAAATCTATATTTTGAAAATGTATAAATAGTGACATTTGTAACACTTATCTGTCATAAATCTCTGAATCACACCTCATATGTACATATTTTTTTAAAGTAGACAACCCAGGGTATTCAATATGGGGTATGTCCAGTCCTTAGTAGACACTTAGTCACAAACAATGGCCAAAGTTAACAATTATATTTGTGTGTTAAAAATGCAAAAAAAAAAATTATGAACGCTAACTTTGGCCAATGTTTGTGACTAAGTGGCTACTGTTCTTTTGCAAATGGTACGCCATCATGGTGGTAATTCTCATTCCTGGGCTACCATACGCTCTCAAAAGGCAACATAAGCAATCTGGCAAATTTCAATGTGAAAAAAAACTGAAAATTACACCTTATTTTTGACCCTGTAACTTTCAAAAACACTATAAAACCTGTACATCGGGGAGTACTGTTATATTCGGGAGACTTCACTGAACACAAATATTAGTGTTTCAAAACAGTAAAACATATTACAACAATGATATCAGTGAAAGTGTGGTTTGTGTGTGAAAAATGCAAAGAAATGTAATTTTCACTGACAATATCATCGCTGTGATATGTTTTACTGTTATATATGTTTACTCCCAAGTAAAACAGTACCCCCATGTACAGGTTTTAGGGTGGCTTGGAAAGTTACAGGGTTAAATATAGTGCTAGCAAATTGAATTCTCTGGACTTTCTGCCGGGTTATCAGGCAGGTCCCCAAACTGCAATCAATAAAATTATTTATGTAAAAATATCACATAAATATGCATGTAGAATTTAAATATATATACATATTTATATATTTGAAGTCTATATGTATATAAGAAATTATGTATGTAATTGTGTATAAGGACATGTGTATTTGACATTAATTTACACACATATATAGATTTCGAAGTGAATATTAATATCAAAATACAGTTCGAATAAAATTACATATATTTTTTTTACATTATTTCTTTAAAAAAATGTATTTTTTATATATATATATATATATATATATATATATATATATATATATATACACACACACACACACACACACACACACACATATATACATACACACACACACATACACATATACACACACTTTTTTTTACTTTTTCACTAGCAGGTAGATTGCTGGTCAGTTCAGGCAGTCCTCCTGCAGGCAACACTATGGACGCCTATTGCGGCTATGTGACCGCTTTTTTTTTTTATAGCGGCCAGGGCTTCAAATTTCAAGTCCTGTGCTACTAGCCAGGCCTTGAACGCTGCTCGCAACCCCAAAGAGTCCATTGGATACTTACAAGGGGTAAATTTCCACTAGCCAGGGCCTTAATGCTCCAATTCCGCGCCACATTGTAATTATCATCCAGTACACCCTCACTACCCAGGGTCTCTATTGATTTAAACTGCTTAGGGACACTACCTCAAACAGGGCAAGCCTTCACCATAACACTGACACACCTACGCAATTGTTGGCATGCCGGCAAATGAATGGGTTGACGTCAATCATTCTGTAACTATACTCCCTAGTCTGCACTAGCAGTGTCGGGTAGAGAGTTTCCATAGCAACCACAAAGCATGTAATGGGGATGCTATGCATGGAGAACAGAGCGTCTATGCCGCATAATTGAGAGAGTCTTTGTAGCATAATGTAGACATGAAATTTGATGCTCTTTAAGAAGAGCAAAAGTGGTTTTGGCCACAACAAGGCCCTTTAATTTTTACACTCCAATGACTAGAGTAAATTTTGAGCCCTGGTTGCAGCAGAGGAATTCGTTTTTAGCTGTATTTCTTTAAACAGAAATCGCGGATGACGAATCGTGTAAGATGACTGCACCTCTTAAGCTACAGGGGAATACTTCAGAACTCTGACAGATTCTGACCTCAAGGCACTTGACAACTGAAAAGATTACAATACAAATGATTTAAAAAAAAATAAAATAAAAAAGTAAACATCACATTTTTAGCTTTTTGTTCCCATAAAACAAAATTGTGGTGAATGACTAAAATCGATCATAAGAGGGCTACCTTCTTTTAGATTTAAACCAGTCAAATTAGGCTTACTATTTAATGGCATACCCTATTGTCGAAAAAAAAAAAAAAAATCATTAATCACCACCATTCAAAACAGCCAATGCAAAAATGTGACTAAAGACTATATATAAAGATTACTAAACATGAACATTGCCTATTTTACTGAATTGAGATCTAAAGCAATAAATTAGATATACAGGATCTGAAAATTCCATAATATGTTAGACATTGTGATTACCACGTCCACACAGGCTAATTTACAGGTGACCATCATTTAGCATTCCTTGGGACCAAACCGTCACACATTATGGGATGTAAAAGAGGTGGGACGGATATCTGTATTACAAGCGGCTGTTAAAGACCATATAGCGCAGAATGGTAAATGTAGATAAAAGAGGAGCAACGATCTGTAAACAGCCCATATTTGCCTTGAGAGGGCTTTTTTTCCATTTCTACCTTTTCTTCATCCTGAGCTCTAATATGCTGACCTTTCAGAATGCTGTGCATTGATATTCAGGGATACATTCATGATGTGATGTACATGTAATAGGTGATTACCCGTGCCTGTCACAGGTACAGCCATTATGCAACTCCAGTAAGAAGTTTTTTTTAGTTTTTTTTTAAATACAAAAAAATATTCGTAACCATGCCCCATCTATTATTCTGTTAGGGAAGGGCATAGCAGAGAATCACTGATTGCCACCCAGACAGCCAGCAAGCTTTGTATTATTATTATTACAAGACATCAATGGCCTGTATCTTTAAATATATACAGCCCTAGAGTTCCAGGTGTAGTAAGATGGTCCCACATTATTATTATGATATTTATTTATTTATTCGGAGACAGCCACTACAGGCTGGATTAACCCTGCAATGTAAACATAGTTTCTCTGAAACTGCTATGTTTTCAGCTGCAGGGTTAAAACTGGGAGATCTGGCACCCAGACCACTTAATTGAGCTGAAGTGGTCTGGGTGCCTATAGTGGTCCTTTAATGTATTTGTTCGGGTGTCTATAGTCAGGCTTTTCAATGTAAACACTGTCTTTACAGACAAAAGGCAGTGTTTACATTGTTGCCTAGTAACAGACACTCAGACGACTTCTAGAGGTGCTTCCTGGGTCAGCACCTACGTTCAGCATCTCCATTTAGGCACTGAATGCTCCCCATAGGGATGCATTTATTCAATGCATCTCTATGAGGAGATGTTGATTGGCGCAGTATGTCTTTTTGACGCGCACGTGCAATAGTCTCCCTATGCTTTCCTATTTGGGGAAAGCATTGGATTGGCTGAGATCTATCTCAACTGTAGAGGTGGGGCTAGCCACGCAGAGACCAACACAGCGTAGGAAAAACAGATAGTAAAAACACCTTTACCATGTGATTGGAGGGGGGCAGGTAACCTAAACACACAAACACACACTCACAGAAAGACACACCCTTCAGCCATGCTCCGCCTCCTTGGCAGAGATCATTGTGCCAATCAGTATCTCCTCATAGAGATGCATTGAATCAATGAATCAAAGTGGCCGCCTGAGATACTGTCATTAGAGGTGTTCCTAGGCAATAATGTAAACACTATGTTTTCTCTGAAAAGGCAGTGTTTTCGTAAAAAAAAATAAATAAAAAAAAAAACTGTAGGGACAGGCTATATTCACCAAAACAACTACATGAACGTGGTTGTTCTGGTGACTATAGTGTACCTTTAAAGGACCACTATAGGCACCCAGACCACTTCGGCTTAATGAAGTGGTCTGGGTGCCAGGTCCATCTAGGGTTAACCCTTTTTTCTGTAAACATAGCAGTTTCAGAGAAACTGCTATGTTTACCTATGGGTTAATCCAGCCTCTAGTGGCTGTTTCATAGACAGCCGCTAGAGGGCTTCCGCGCTTCTCACTGTGATTTTCACAGTGAGAAGACGCCAGCGTCCATAGGAAAGCATTGATAATGCTTTCCTATGGACTGGCTGAATGCGTGCGCGGCTCTTGCCGCGCATGCGCATTCAGCCGGTGACGGAAGAAGAGGGAAGAGAAGGATGAGGAGAGCTCCTCGCCCGGCGCTGGAGAAAGAGGTAAGTTTAGCCCCTTCCTCCCCCTAGAGCCTGGCGGGAGTGGGACCCTGAGGGTGGGGGCACCCTCATGGCACTATAGTGGTCCTTTAAAAGCATACCCATGTTATTTTATTAACGGTTTTTAAAGTTTAAAATACTGTGCAGAACTGCTAGACATGTAACATTTTGAGAATTTTTGTAAGCATGTTTCCTCCTGTATTGTGGGGGGGAGGAGGAAATTATTGTCAAAAATTGATAAATAAATTGCAGAATGAATCACTCCTAAAAATAAAAAAAAATTAAAGAAAATATAATTTTTATTATTTTTAAGTATTTTGTTACAATGGCAACATAAAATGCAGTGTGAATAGTAGTAGCATGCTTGATAAAAGTACAGCGTATTCAATACATCAACTAAAGTAGCTTCTTCAATTTTTGATACTTGAGCTACAAGGTCTCGATATGTCTGGTACATGAAAACAGGTAGTCCTAATTTTTAAAAACTTCATAAATCTGCATAAAAGAAAGTACATTATTTTTTTCTTTTAATCATCCTGCTTTTTTTAATAGTAATAAAAAAAAGCATTTATTCTCATTAAAATAGTTACTCCAGACCCCTTAAGCACTTGCTTGCTAAAGTGCTTTAGGGATTGTTTAAGATTTTGCCCTTACTTTTGTTTTATTAAAGTGCCTATTTCATAAGAGGACACTGTATTAGGACAGGATGGTAATGTCCCCATGGCTGCCAAAGGCTTCTTTTCTCAATTATAATTATTGACATTTATACAACGCCAACAAATTCCGTAGTGCTTTACAATATTATTGGAGGGGAGATTTAACAATAAATGAGACAATTTCAAAAACACATTGATTGTTGAAGTATACAACTCACCTGAAAGAAAAAAGAAAAAAAGTTTTTCCTGATAGTCTTCACTCCTAACCCAGAGGCTGAAATTACAAATGTAATTGTTTTGTGGCCATTTATTACGGACAGGTTTTTGTTGCCATGATTACGGCTTATTTTTCCATTGCTCCTAAACTACACTAACAAAACTCATGTCTCTCAGAGACAAAACTGAAACAATGTATTTATTGCTTTTTATATAATGTGCACAGGTAGAACCGTATATACAAGAAAGGGTTCCTTTAAGGGCTTATGCTATTATGTCATTTCATAGATAATTCCTTCAAAACCATACATCTCTCTTTTTGTATTAGCATGGTTTATGACATCCGTGCTAGGAAACCTGAATTTCTAAACTGTCTCAAGAGATCAAACAAAAGCAATTTAAAAACATAAATAAATCGTACACGTTTTGTTTAGTTCAGGGTTCAATGAGTATATTGTTTTAAATTCACATAGTAAACATCTAACGTTAAACAGTACAAAGTCAACAAAAACTCTGTCAGAAACACACACACACTTTATATATTTGATATCATATGTTCCACTCGCCATTGGCTAGTGAAAATTTAGTTACCCCTGGTGTGTATGCTATGGAATATATATATTATATATATATATATTTTTTTTTATTTATCTATCTTTTCTTTAATCATACACACTTACTAAAAATATATAGCGAAAGGCAGCAGGAGAAGTAGAACGATGAACTGGGTGTTATACAAAAATAATGAGAAAATAAGGGTTTGGCTGCACTCACCTACACATGCTAAATTAGGGTGCTGCTGGGGGCCAATAAGTACAGTAAAAATGAAAATCCAGCGCACTCGCTTATCTACTAAACAGTCATTTTAGTGCTGAACATTTTTCAGTTTTATTAAAAACACCTAATCTAGGCAAAAAAAATTGAATGGGGGTTTAGTTACAGTATATGATCATACATTGCATAAGCCTGCCACAACGCCAATGTACCCCATCTTTGGCAGGTCCTACTCTGTCTGCTAAAATAATACGAAACTAATACCACAAAATATCCGGAACTATTAAAAATTGTTTTGCCACTAAGCTTGTCTTTTTTAGTTTTTGGATAATTGCCAAGTCTTTTCTTACATACACAAAAACACACGTGTGAAGGAGAACTTATTCCTTAATAAACAAAATTATTACATTTCCCAAATGTGTGTAGCTGCATTTAAGAGCGGGGAAAAAAAATGGTTATTATATTCCCCTTCAATCTGCTTCAATCCGCATGTCAGCTCTCCAGGAGTTAAAATTGGCTGCAGTCATGTCAAAAGCACTAGAAAAAGGTCAGTGGGAATCCCCAGACACTGACCTTTAACCCAAGTCAGTAGCTTGCCAGATACCAAGTCATATCTTTAGAAGTAGCAGTTTCCCAGGGGCTGGAGTAGTAGTGTTTTGCCAACTAATGAAAACCCCTTAAGAAGCGTGTTCTCTCTACGGATCCTTTAATTGTCAGTATTCTAAGGCATTTTCCCACCCCACGGATGCAGCCCTGAAACACTGAATGATGATATCAAATCTAAAAGTTAATTTTCAGTCGAAGAACAACTTTCCAGATCTGGCAACATTGCATGTCTTATGTTAACATCAAATGTAATACAAACCACATAACCACTGAATTGTTATATATTAAGTGGATATGAAGTACATGGCGGTATGTTGACAAAATGCCTAAACTCCACACTAAACAATATGTTATGATATCTCTCTTCTCACAAATGATGATGAATTCATATATCACACTAAATGTACTGCATTTTCCTTGGGATTCATATAGCCTTAACTTTTAAGCATCTGCACATTTACATAAAACAGCACACCGTTCTATATACAATTTGTATATGGAGCAGGGTATTTTTTAGCTTCAAATTAAAATAGCATTGGTGCAGCATTGTATGCATTTATGCAATGTGTTTTAGATGAACAGCCAACCAGCAGCCCATAAGCAATGGCATGTTTAGGTTTTGGGTGGCACTGTCAAGGTTATGTGCTCACTCTACATATATTTTATTACATTCATGTGTATCTTTCGAGAGAAGAGAAGGGCTGCAGTTATGCTGGATAGTACCTGGCGTGCAGTGTTGGGGAAATAAGGGAGCTGTAAATCTTGCCCTCCAATTAGTCTTCCCGGGTCCAGGCCAAAATACTTTCCTGTCCAGGAGTATGCCTTTCTCTGCATCTATAATGAGGGCAGGCGATGGCTGTCCTTGTGTTAGAACACATCCAAAATTGCAGTAAACAACATTTGAAATTCCAAAACCAACATTTACATAACCGCATGAGAATGCTTAATTACTGCAATTCTGAGTCTGGGTATATATATACATACATACATACATACATACATACATACATATATACACACACACACAAATATTGCTATAAGAGGATCAAGCAAACTAAGAATAACCCCGCCAATAAAAGAAGAAGAATAGGTGGGGCATGAAAAAGTCAGTTTACAATAATCAATAATTTGGCATGCAAAAATCAGCAGTGCCGTCCAACAGTCATTATGCAGATATTATATACACTTCGACTCCAAATGAGTCGTTATAGCCTATTTAAGGTCATTTTTCTATATACACTTTTCTGTGTTAAGGATACTTAATAGCAATACTTCGTGATTTTGATCAAGGATTTCTAATCGATAGTGGAAATTTCTGTAATCGTATATTCTGGTCTTATCTTAATATTGTGTATATGTGTATTTTATGTCCTATATACACTTGGATGTTTTTGAGTATCCATATAAAAATAATATATAGGGGGGCTGGGCCTGACCGCCGAACGAGCCAGATGCAGGTTGAGTGAGCTCCTCAATCTTGTTAATCCTACCTGCCTCAAATAGGGTGATACTCCTGCTGATCAGAGTACATACCGGCACACACCGAACCGAGAGTGCAGGGACCCCTCACAGAGAGAAAACCCGACACTTTTATGCGCCATAGAGGCGCTAAAGCTTCCGACGGCCTATTTCACGACTTTTGGCGGGAGACGCGGCCGATCTCCCGCTGACCAAGCAAACAGAAGTGGTTGGGCACCCGCTTCTCCCCCCCCCCACCTCTGGACCGGCGGGGGTTATCCCGGTCCCTGCTGAGCTTAACATCAGGGCACACGGAGCCACAGACGTTTAATCAGAGGCTCTACTGAAGGAGGTGTGCGGCAGTGAACAAAATGGCGGAGGCATGTAATGCAGCGTCGCGGGAAGCGGCACTCCTTGGAACTAATCGGTCCCATAGCAGCGTGAGAAAACTAGAAGAGATACTCAACCGATTCTGGGCTGTTTTGGAGGAGCGGATGAAGCTGGCGACAGCTAACCAAGTCCCACTGACTAAAGAGTGGAAGCTGTGTGAGAAGAGGCCTGCGGAGCACTCCATAAGCGACTCGACATGCAAGAAAGCAGCCAACTCTGCGCTACGCCTACCTGGGCCTAGAACCACCCAGGGAGCAACCCCAAGGCACAAGCCACGCCGGCGAAAGAGACCGAAGTCTACTCAGCGACCACAGCGCAAAGCACACAGGACCACCTGCATCCTTCCGGATGGGAGAGACGTGGACTCTGGTAGCTACCGAGCTTGTGACATGGCGGTACCGGCTCTGCAATTTGCCTGGGGCCAAGGAGATTCCTCACAAGGGCCCTCTCACATCACCCACACATACCTGAAAGAGAGGAGCCCAGTCGGGGTATTGGCTGAATGGATCTCACGCTGGTCAGGCTTGTCTTGTAGGCTACACCCCATTCTTGTTTAGCGCAACTCATGGCACACTATGTTATATACAGGGTGATAGGCCTCTGTTCTGTTTATTTCACTTGCTCAGCTCTTCTCTGCTCCACGCAAATTACGAGTTGCACTTTGGGCAAGCCAGGAATTCCTGCACTCCTAGTTGTGTTTCTATAACCATGCTTACCCGTAATACAATTATTAAAGGACCACTCTAGGCACCCAGACCACTTCAGCTTAATGAAGTGGTCTGGGTGCCAGGTCCAGCTAGGGTTAACCCGTTTTTTTATAAACATAGCAGTTTCAGAGAAACTGCTATGTTTATGAATGGGTTAAGCCTTCCCCCTAATCCTCTAGTGGCTGTCTCATTGACAGCCACTAGAGGCGCTTGCGTGCTTCTCACTGATTTTCACATTGAGAGCACGCAAGCGTCCATAGGAAAGCATTGTAAATGCTTTCTTATGCGACGGGCTGAATGCGCGCGCAGCTCTTGCCGCGCGTGCGCATTCAGCCCAGGAGGAGGAGAAGAGGAGGAGAAGAGGAGGAGAGCTCCCCGCCCAGCGCTGGAAAAAGGTAAGTTTTAACCCCTTTACCCCTTCCAGAGCTGGGCGGGAGGGGGTCCCTGAGGGTGGGGGCACCCTCAGGGCACTATAGTGCCAGAAAAACGAGTATGTTTTCCTGGCACTATAGTGGTCCTTTAAGCATACACTCATGTCTGTGGTTGCAGGCTGCCCCAGCAAGCGTTACTGGTATTCTCAGTAGTTATTTACGGTCTAGATATTTTACCTGTTTTACAAGACTACATTCCAAGCCCGATCTAGATATGTTCCCTTAGCATGTTTATTAGCCTGTCATTAAAGAGATATATATATATATATATATATATATATATATATATATATATATATATATATATATATATATATATATATATATATATATATATATATATATATATATATATATATAGAGAGAGAGATTATATATATATATATAGAGATATATATAGAGATATATATAGAGATATATATAGAGATATATATAGAGATATATATATAGAGATATATATAGATAGAGATATATATAGATAGAGATATAGATAGAGATATATAGAGATATATATATATATACACACACACACACACACACACATTTCTTACGACAGTATCCATATAAAATAAATGTATACAATTCTTTTTCCTGTATCAACAAATTAATAAGTCTTTCAAAGCTCGTTTGTTTTTGGCAATTAAGTATTAGATTCCCTTTCTAATTAATGCAATTAATTAAGTATTGCTGATAAGTAGTATACTACTTTCAGCTGTTAAACTACTTGCTTAGGATACCGATTCACAAGTGTATTTCATAATTGTGATTGTTTAAAGTTTGAGAGAGATATAGATATATATATATATATATATATATATATATATATATATTATAAAATTGATGTATGTATCAGCTTCACAAAGACCTTTTGGGGTCGAAACGTTGCTGCTGTGGTTCTTAATAAAGTATCTGTCTTGAACCAAGGAGTGCCTGGACCTCTATTTTATTATTTTTTTGGAAATCTGGTGAGAAGACATGGTTTCTTACAAAGGTCTCAATTTAAAGCGACACTATAGTCACCCAGACCACTTCAGCTCAATGAAGTGGTCTGGGTGCCAGGTCCCTCAGGTTTTAACCCTTCAGATGTAAACATAGCAGATTCAGAGAAACTGGCTTAGGGGTTAAGCCAACCTCTAGTGGCTGTCTTCCTGACAGCCGCTAGAGGCGCAACTGCGACACTGGATGCAAATGTTCGTCCATAGGAAAGCATTGCCGCGCATGTGCATTCCGCTCCACTCGGGCGTTGACGTCGGCGGGGGAGGAGAGGTCACCAATCCCTTCAGTGCCACGGGTGGGGGCACCCTCAGGGCACTATAGTGTCAGGAAAACCGCTTTGTTTTCCTGAAACTATAGTGATCCTTTAATATTGTTGGGTAAGCATTTCAAAATGATTTAATATTTTTGGATAAACTTTTCATATTTTTTTCAACATATTAAAATATCAAAACAACTGAACAAAAATTGCCCAAAACTTGAATGCAGCACAATTTGCTGTGGTTTTTAGCTGAGCAAACACTCCATGCTTTGCCTGAAATCACAACCCTTAAAAGGACCACTATAGTGCCAGGAAAACATACTCGTTTTCCTGGCACTATAGTGCCCTGAGGGTGCCCCCACCCTCAGGGTCCCCATCCCGCCCAGCTCTGGAAGGGGGAAAGGGGTTAAATCTTATCTTTTTCCAGCGCTGGGCGGAGAGCTCTCCTCCTCCGATCCTCCTCTTCTCCTCCCCGCCGGCTTTACAATGCTTCCCTATGGACGCTGGCGTGCTCTCACTGTGAAAATCACAGTGAGAAGCACGCAAGCGCCTCTAGTGGCTGTCAATGAGACAGCCACTAGAGGAAATAGGGGAAGGCTTAACCCATTCATAAACATAGCAGTTTCTCTGAAACTGCTATGTTTATGAAAAAATGGGTTAACACTGGCTGGACCAGGCACCCAGACCACTTCATTAAGCTGAAGTGGTCTGGGTGCCTAGAGTGGTCCTTTAAGGTAGCATATTTATCTGTTTTTGCACTTCTGTAAACATGTTATGTCAGTGTATCCTTTATCTAAGTATCTTTGTAGCTACTTTTTGAGAAGAACAAAAATAAATAAATAAAAAAATTAAAAAGTTAATTAAAAACCTTAGGTAGCGCTCTGGAATGATCAACTCCTAATATTTAAAAAAAAAAAAAAATGTTTTTACAGAAGATCGGAAATTAAGGCATGCATGGATCATTCACTATATAAAAGCAATATGCACATAAACAGGGTTATTTAGAAAAGTGAGAATTGAAGAATTCAACAAAAATGTCAAGTTTATAGCCGAAATAGTTTAATTGGAAAAATTGGAATCTGTTATGTCTCTAGGTAGTTATATTAATCTAAAAAAACTCACTTTACTTTCCTGACCATTCTTATTTTAGTAAATAAACCTGTATATATCATGGTTGGGAATTCAGTCATATACACAAGAATATCCTTCCCCCCTGCACACAATGCAACAAAAAAAATAAAATAAAAAAAATAGATACATAAAAAAAAATATAGGTTGTCTAATCTGAAGCAGCAATGGATCCGTGGACACTAGTACTTCAGTAATAAGCTCATCGTTGCTCGCAATTAATGAAAGCCTCGACTTATGCAGCTATATCACTTCTACTTATTTCATGAAGATACAGTTTCATTGACTGGGTTGGTATTTCATTTGAGCTTGACAAAGCCATGGTTTAGTGTTGGAACATTCCCAAGTTATCCACTTGGATGTTTTGAATAAATCCACTCAGTAGTGTTCCTGAGTTTTCAGGGTATCCTCGTTGGAAGAAGGCATTCAACTATGACATTAGCATGTAAATTAGTCAGCTGTTATATATATTTATTTAAAAAAAAAAAAAAACACACACACACTTTTGGACTACTGTAATATACTACTTGACCATAACAGAAAAAAACGTGTTATTTGAAACTAAAATAACTCATTAAATTGCTGTCTGAAGATGGGAAACAGCAGTGTTAATGCGGCACTGCCACCACTATTTTTTTTACTATGCTTGACAAAAGGTAGAGCTACCACTAGTGACAGCTGTAGAAAAATTAAGCATTTTTCTATGGAGGATCCCACAATCTCGCGGTACTCACGCACGTGTGAGTACAAAGCAGTTGTTGGCTCCGGGCAACTGAAGCGCCAGAAGTTGAAGAGAATGCAGCGGAACAACAATACATTTCATTATTTATATAATAATACTAATAAAAGACAAAACCAAGAGTAAACATTCTATGTGTTTCGTAGTAGTTCAGTATGGTGCTGGCAACGTGTGAAGCTGGGGTCTGTATAAAATGTAGTTTAGCTTCAGTTTTCCTGGGCTATTTAAAATAAAAATGATTGGACTGCACTGTAACTACAGTGAACTAATTCTGCCACAGTAATGTAACTAAATATTAACATACTCTGCTGTTGCCTCCCAGCTTTAAAACAAAAAGGTATAACGGTGTGGAAGAACCCGCAGCTACTGATTAAACATTTATTCTATAGTTAGATTTGTGTAAGCAACATAGATTCAATTATAGATTCCAGTTTATCTAAAAGCAGCAATAAACACACAAGTAAAGCTGACCGCAAGAATTTTCTTAAAGCATTTGAATTACATTACAAACTACATGCATTTCATTAGAGCTGCAGAACAAGAATTCTACATTTTCCCTAATGGCATCTCTTAATACACCAAACTCCCAGAGAGACGGCAAGTAACTACAGTGGCTGCGTCACTTGGAAGCGCTTATGCCGAACTGGAAAATAATATTTTGTCTGCAGCACATAGAGCAGCTTGCTGACCTGTAACATTAAAGTGTAACTGTCATGGTAAAAAAAAAAAAAAAAGCCACCCATTGTGCTGGCAAGAGCATAAAATTAAGAGGAAATAGGCCCCTCTCTCACCTGTCAATCAATTCTTCGGCATAAACTTCTATGCCGAAGGACGGACTGAAGGGAGAAATAAAAGCGATTTCCATTAATATATTATTTATATAGCACCAACAAATTCCGCAGTGCTGTACAATGGGTGGACTAACAAGACGAGTTGGACGCACAGGAACAGAGGGGTTGAGTGCCCTGCTCAATGAGCTTACATGCTAGAGGGAGTGGGGTAAAGGTAAAGGTAAAGACAAAAGGTAAGAGTAGGGGTGGAAGAGTAAGTAGGTAGAATAGTATTCACTGAAAACCAAGTGTTTTTTTTTCCCTTTAACATCACTTTGATTAGACACCAACGTGTTGGCAATAAAGTGAGCAAATCAGCAACACTAGGAAGGGGTGCCATTCTTGAGGAAGAGTTCCAAAGCAAGCCAATCCAACAGCCGGGGACAGAATGGGGGATGGGGAGGGCTTTATACTATTTAGCAGCCCACAAACCCAAACATAATTCCAGCAGACAAATAGTTGGTAAATTCAGAAAGTAATGTAACAATTGATAGGTTCACGTAAAAAGTATCTTAAATATGGGGAACCCAACAACCAAAAAAAAACATTTATCCTCCTTTCCTGGCCATCTCCAGAAAAAGAAAATGTAGATGGACTGCGAAAAAAGAGGAATGTGATGCCACCCATGTTGTGTACATTTAATAATAAATAATTTTTTAAAATTATGTGTACACACACACACACACACCAGTTTAGTTTTTAAATGAGGATATGTGTTCATAATGGCAACCCAAAAGATATCTATAGATTTTTTTTGTAAAAATTACAAAAATTTAAACAATTAAACACTGCGTTCATATCCACCTAGCATTCTATTTTGTCAAAAGCTTTCACATAAACAGAGACTTGCTCCAACACATGGATTCTGAATAGCTCATCTTCAATTAAAAAAAAAAGGACAAAAGACAAATATCTTCCAGGAGGCGCCTTCATAATGCTAGGAGAGTTTACATTCTTTGTCCACTTTACTGTACCAAGCCCTCACGTATTAATAGATTTGGTACAGAGAGCACATTATTTTTTCCTGAGTATGGTCAGTCTGGCTCCTACATTCAACAAACATCTGTCAACCCTTCATCTATGTGGGTAACAAAAAGGAAGAAACTTTGGGTTGTACAGGAATTAGCTTTCCACTCAGAATTTCCAAACTAAAAAACTATGGGAAAATTAGTTTGTAGGGTAGTTTGCAACAGGTTGGTTTTAGCAATCTGGTAGCCTGGTTTAAATTTACACATAACACACATTATTGCAATTTCTTGCTCAATAGACTAAACCTCTCATTACCCATTGTTTCCTACAACTATAAGATTACACATGTGGATTTAAATATACTGGCAATGTTACTTTTTCTTTTTTAAATGGGAGTTGAAAACACAAAATACCTTGATGGTTATCTATTAAGAAGTGTAGCAGTTATTAAATACATATTTTTAATATAGGTAAAAACTACATCTATACATTGTGCTTCCAGAATTGACAGCGTAAAAAGAATATTAAGGTCCTGTGAACAAGTATTTACCCATCAGAGGTCTATGCTCACTATGGAAAGCAGGAGATCCCTCCACAAGTGGTTCTCCTGCTTTTCATCTCGCCAACTACAGAGCATGCAGGTTACAATCTAATTATGTGCCCCATGCTTGGTCAAAGGAATACAGGAATGTAGAGCGACTTCACACTATTTTGCCACTGATGGGATGCCAATGAAATCAGCTTCAGCATGAAGACGCATCAGTTGGTAAGGTGGAGGTATTAAACCTAAAAATGATTGTGGTTGCTATAGCAGTCGTAAGTTCACACACACATACAAACGTAGCTCAAAATTACCACTTGCCACTACTCATTGGCAAGTGAAAATGTACCCTGGCATGTTAAAATTAAATGGCTTGCATTGCAAGTAACTTTTACGGCCTGGCTAGTAGCAAAAGTTAAGCAATTCACACAAACACACATAGGGCCTTATATTTGAAATGCTACTAGCAAGAGCTTAAAAGCTATTTACTATTGTAAGTCTTTGCATACCCACTGGGGTGTATTTGAAACCGCCAGAATTATATTTTCACTCGCCAATGGCTTGTAGAAATTCTATATTATATACACGTAGAACGCACAAAATTTCCACTCTCCACAAGCCTTTGGCAAGTGAAAATTTATCCCTGGTGAGTAGAAAATTTACCCCAGGTAAGTGTGCGTAAATTACAATTGCAACCCAACTTATGTGGGTGCACTAAATGCCACTTTGAGAGAGATTGAAAAACAAAAATATAAATACATCTTATTTTTATATATATTTTTTTTACTAAAAACAACCCAACCCTTCAAAAAACAAAACAAACACAATAGGTACATAAAACTAGGTTTTAAATTGTACAATTAAATAAAAATGTACAAAAAAAATAGGATTTGGTACAAGTAGCATTTTCTACCCAACAACTCCATCTGCTCTACTAGTATGTGTGATGATGACTCAAATGGTGTTCGCTGCTGGCAGAAGCATTGCATTTTCTACCATCTGTCAAGATGTTCATTTCCAAATTACTGTTCATTTCCAAATGTGTTAATGCTTTTTCCTTTGAGAAGCTACAAGAAAGAGTACTGGGTTATCATTAACTTAGCTCATTGGTTGTAGTAAAGGTGTTGCATTGCAGCCAAGAGCAGCTGTATTTTTAATAGTGTGGGGCATGTTATCTTGGAAACTAGACTAATAAATATGAACAACAACGTATAAAACAGGAATGATAGACTAAGAAAGATAAAGCCATAACGCAAGTACCACCACCAAATGGCGATTTCAAACTATTATTTTAGTTTTAGGTGTCTTTATTTCTAATCGGCTGTTTCAATCTGGCAATGTGAGCGTTTAACTGGGAGATTAAAAATTGATGTCTTTCCAGAGTCCAGTCTAATCTTTGGTTACCATGAGTGAACTTCTATATGTTGGAAGCTTTACACTGAAAGTCTAAGCACCTCAGGTGCATGAAAATGTGAAATTCAAATAATGAACCTTGCACAGTAGGTACATCCCTTGAAGGCCTTTCCACTCCTGCGCCAATTAAGTGATTTTACTGACAGAAGATGCTTCAATATATGTGAAGGCAGTAAGTCCTCATTGGAGACCTCTATGCTTTTTTTGGGTACCACCACCATGCAGATATGTGATGCTAGATTGTTAACTGTTAAAATACAATAATATCACAGTGCACTGGCATATATATACACACTACATGTAATGTTCATGTGAAAAATTATATAATCGCTCCAAATATTGGCAAACGTCTAAACAAAAACACCCTTTATTGTCCACTCCAGGGTAGCCGGAACATAGCCCTGAATAGTCAGAACGGAGTCCTCGGATGATAATGCTATTACAGCTAACAACTCAACATATATTGGAGCTTCTCCATTTTTATAAAAGAAGACTACATTTTTCAAGAAAGTATAGAGTAACATGCTACCATGCATGCTTACAACAACCTGGTTGACAAACTCAAAGAGATGAAGTTCCATATATATGTGCTCGCCAATAAGATTGTGGACTTTGAAGGCCACTGTAGAAGAAATAATATTTGCATAAGAGAATTCGTCTCAACCACAAATTTTTTTGTGTACCTTCAAAACTAGCTTTTATGTCACCTGAAGGAATCCCTCAGGACCTACTCATCAATAAAAATAAATTGCTTAACCACTTGACAACTTTAAGTCATGTCATTATCAACGATACTGGGCTTTAAACACCACTAGAACATACTGACATGTCATAAAAGTTTGGTGTTGGCAGTATTAAATACCTGCTCACACCAGGGAAGACCAGGTATCAAATGAGTATCCCCTTTGTCAGCTGACCAATTAGTTGTATGCAGCGCTTGTGAGCACTTGAAATGGGAGTTAAAACAATATTGACTGCAATGTGGTGTAAGACTGGGTCTCACTTCTGTCAACTGGAGTCACATTTACTGGACCCAGGCTGACTAATCAGCTGTATGCAGCACTCAAAAGAAGCGCTCCATGTAACCCCATAAATTAATTGAGAACACCACGGCAGAGTCTCCAGGCATGACCCTATGACTACTGTGATTGGTGCTGGGCTTTGCGTGCTGCCCAACACCATTTACAGTGTAATCGGCATACCTGATTTTCAGCATTACAGGTATAATAACCTAGTCATGTTTAAAACTGGAGAGAGTGGTATGCTGCCACTGTCTGTTTTCACTAGGGAGTCCATCTATTAGCACTGATATTTTTGTAATACAAAAGGAGCACACCTAACAAGAAAAATCAACAATTTAGAAATGTAAACAACTTTATGTCAAGTATTCAATAAACATCAAAGATTTATTAAAACAAAGACTGAAGTCCCCGGACTCTGCATGAATATCTAGATCAAACTGAGAAATTTAAAGCATTTATATTTAGTTACGGGCAATCTCCATTATATGTGACACATACAATGGTATAAACTGTGCGATACCTGCATCATAAAATAAACTACATTAAAAAAAAAACACACACACACACACACACACACACACACACACAAAATCAACAACAAAAAATACATACCGAATCAAAAATAGAAAAATTAGAAACCCCCAACATTTTGGTGGATAGCCTTAGACAAGAGAGCACCAGTACTGATATAAGAGTTATTTTCCTAGACTTAGGGTTAGGAAGAGGTAAGTGGAGCCCCTGACTGTTAAGTGACTCACCATTCATAAAACTAGTTTGGAAACGGTAAGTTTGTTTCACACTAGTTTTATGAATGGGGAGTCACTGACCAGTCAGCGGCGCCACTTACCTTATCTTAACCCTAACCTAGGGAGTCACGGATCGGATGAAAGCTGAAATTTCAGAAACTGAATGTCTCTTGGGGGATAGTTGAGACCAGCACTGGAGGATTACTTTGGGGTTAAACCATTTAACAAAAACCCTTTGAGGTAAGAGTGCACCTGGTGACCTCCTGTTCCTTTAATGCAGTTTTAAGGTTATGAATAGTGTAGGATTATGGCAAGGCTAGGACAGGTATTTAGTTAGAGTTGTTGTAAACTTGGGGTTAGGGGTATGGTTGGTATAGTAATAGTAGGTGGTGGGTAAAATGCTAGCTTTAAAGGAAGTCTATAGCCATCCAGACCCCTTCATTTCAATTGTCTGGGTTAGATAATATAGCCAACACAATTTCCACTCAAATTTACAATTTTTGATACTTTCCTTAGATGCGGAGAAGGCATTTGATAGCATTCATTCAGGCCTTTGTCAAGTCCCTTTAAAGGATACCACAGAGCGAAGAGGGATGCTTAGATATTAAAAACTCACATCAAAATGCACACTCAATCCATTAGGGTCCAAATCACTCCAGGTAAGCTATACAAGTAACTACACCTGCTTTATCCACAAAGTTTAATAAATGATACAACGTGAGGAAGAGAGTTTTCTTTCTTCCTCTGTAGGAATGTCCCAATCTGCGGAGGGCTCTGAAAGCACTAATGACATTGAGATAAACTTTATTAAAATGCTCCAATGGTACCTGGTTCAGATTAAACTATCCCACATATATACACAAATTATTTCCTCCACCAATTGGAAAGTATTAACTGGAGAGAGACACAATTGGTACATGTTTGGTGGCAATACCCTGTGATCCTGGAGTTCTTGGAAATGTGGAATCATTTATCAAGACCATGATATGATTGGCTTAGCTATCGTGCAATCGCCAGGAATAGTTCCGTTTAAAGAATTCCCACCGGCTTTATCTAAGCATTATAAATTATTAACATGAATTTTAATTGCAACTCCCCACCTGACAGCAAGAAGCTGGGAGACAAGAGAATGCTTGATTTTAGACATTACTAAAATTAGTAACAAGTAAACTATATGAACAAAACGGTCAACTACTGGGGCAAGATCATCTAAGGACAAAGACAAGATGTGGTATTAATGGAGTAGTTCATTGTAACATAGGTATAGGACGTGGCATTCCAAAAGAGATATAAATTCTATTTCTGAAGCCTATTACAAAATTACAATGTGGTTTTTGTTTTGAGGGGCAGGGGGCACGACTAGGAATAACGAACCCCACATATAGTGTAATTATCGGTCAGAATATGTTTTTCTAATGCATGTATAATGGTTATGTGCAGAGCAGTTTATGAAATACAATCTGCCAATTGAAATAAGGAGCAAATCATGGGTTATATACATTAAGTGTGGGAAAATTACCTTAAAGGGTAAGGAGGAAACAAACTGAGATAATTTATTATGCATTACTTTGTGCTTTCAATCAATAACTGGATTTGATATGTTAATAGTAAATCATAAAACCAATATTTTTATTAACAGGTTGCCCAGTGTCTCATAGCAAGTGTACTGCAAAACTGCGGTTTTACAGTAGGAAATTGATAGTTGAAGTTTATTCCTGCTGCAAATCCCATGGCACATATAACATGCCATTTGAGATGGCTCCATTTATATCAAGGGATAGGAATGTACACCAATATATTTGGGAATGCAATACTTAAAAAGAAAACAACTTAGATTTCAGCAGAGGACTAATTTCCAAATTAATGTACTCCTGTCACTGGATTTTGACTATCATCCAATATGCTCTCCAACCAACAGAAAGAATAATGCAGGGATTTTTCCCAAGCAATAAGCAGGACACAATATTGGATGGAGTATAAAAGGACGGAAGGAGACAACAAACAAGTGTGGGTGAGAGTGATGAGTTCACACTAACAGTAATTTCATTTCTAAAGAACAGTCAACTAGACAAGTTCCTGATCTAATAGTGAATACAACCTAGCGTTTATTTAAAATAGTAGATTATTTTAAAATAATAATGATAGTCAGCACAGCAACTACACCACATTGCAGTGGTCATGGTGCTAGCGTGGGGCCTCGCTATTGGCTGCTAGTGGATCACTTGTTTGTGTCAAACCATTTGACACAGAACAGGAAAATAAGTCAGTAGCCTTCTGGAACAATAACATGGGCTTTTGGAGTTATGGTGCATAGACTGCTCTATAACAAACAGTGAGACGTTTATAAAAAAAAAAAAAAAAAAATATATATTTTTTTTTTTTTTTTTTTTTAAGTGTGTGACCACCTGCGGGATTCAATAACTAAATTTGACTAAGGGCTTTATGAGATTTTCTTTATTTACTTTTAGCTATGCTCGGTTATCCGTACTGACATTTCAAAGAATGGAATCAGCGAGAAGCATCTGATTTTGTTTACTACCACGCATGCCCAAGTAGGTCCCCCGAATGCTTCTCTACTGAACAAACGATGATCCAGACTGACAATCTCCGCGAAGGAGCAACTGTTCAAACGAGACTACACAGTGCTAGAAAAAAAAAAAAAAAAAAGGGAACAATCTAAAAGGAAGGAATATTTACAGCAAAAACAGATTTTTAAAGGACCACTATAGGCACCCAGACCACTTCAGCTCAATGAAGTAGTCTGAATGCCAGGTCCCTCTAGTTTTAACCCTGCAGCTGAAAACAGTTTCAGAGAACTGCGATGTTTTCACTGAGGGTTAATCCAGCCTCTAATGGCTGTCTCACTGGACATCCACAGGAAAGCATTGAGTAATGCTTTCCTATGGGCTGTTTGAATGCGCGCGCAGATCTGACGTCGGCAGGGGGTGGAGAGTTCCCCAGCCCAGCGGGAGACCTAATGACCCTATAGTCCAGGAAAACGAGTTTGTTTTCCTGGCACTATAGTGCTCCTTTAATGTTTGAGTGCAATTTTAAGCACACGTGGACCAGTGTTCATTATGATGCAGTAAAAGCTTTAATTGACCTAATAATTGAGTTTTAATCCATGGATAAAAGGGAGGGGGAAACCAGAACTCAAGTTGAAGACTGCCTGTACGTTATAATGTTCCAGTATGACAATCATGTTTAGTTGTCCTGTTGTACAGCGCTGCAAAATAAATATACATTTTAAACGTACAAACAGATGATCCTCTAAACTAATCTATAAGCGCTTTATGCGCACATTTCCTTGTTAAATTTGGTGAAAAAAGCAGCTATGAAATAATTGTGTGGGAATACCCCCTTCCCACACCTGAATAACAACCTATATAACACTTTTGTATATTATTAGCCTATATGTAAAGTGGAGCACTTAATCCATAAGACTGAAATAAGCATGCCTGAGTAGCTTACCCCTCTTTAGTGTAATAAAGCTGGAGGTATACCAGAGAATGGAACATAAAACACAAACAATAGTGCACCATTAGGTTTTGTGAATGATAATTGTAACAACTCACATGAGCCTATAAGGAACTGGCTCAGTAGGTAATGCCTTTTATGCTCTTAATGGCAACATTATACCTCTCCCTGGATTAGGACAGAAGTACTCCAAATATGAGGGGAAAAGAAAGACACACAATAGTGTAGATTGTCTGGTGCTTATTCACTTTATAAATAACTAGATGTTAAGCTTACCTTTGACAGAGCCTACAATCCTGGCTCTGAGGTAGGAAAGCTTAGTGTCACTTTATGGGGTGACACATCCCATGTAGATACATATAGAAGCTGCAGGACCAAACTGGACACCACATAAATCCAAATAAAACTAATTTATTCAATAAAACAAAATGTTAAAATACAAGGATAATATTTACACAGTCCCAGCTGGTATAGTTCCTTTGACTTGCCAAAACGCTTTTGCTTGAGGAAGCTTGGGGAATAACATTTTATGGTTTTATTGAATGAATTAGTTTTATTTGCATTTATCTGGTGTCCAGTTTGGCCCTGCAGCTTCTATATGCATCTACAAAGGATGTGCCACCCCATAAAGTGAAACCAAGTTTTTCTACCTCAGAGCCAGGATTTTAGGCTCTGTCAAAGGTGAGCTTAACATCTATTTGTTAAGTGGATAAGCCCTAGACAATCTACACTATTGTGTATCTTTCTTTATTCCTCATATTTGGAGTAATTCTATCCTTATCCAAGGAGAGGTGTGATGCTGCCTTTAAAGGACCACTATAGTGCCAGGAAAACATACTCGTTTTCCTGGCACTATAGTGCCCTGAGGGTGCCCCCACCCTCAGGGTCCCACTCCCGCCCGGCTCTGGAAGGGGGAAAGGGGGTAAAACTTACCTTTTTCCAGCGCTGGGCGGAGAGCTCTCCTCCTCCGATCCTCCTCTTCTCCTCCCCGTCGGCTGAATGTGCACGCGCGGCAAGAGCTGCTTGCGCATTCAGCCGGTCACATAGGAAAGCATTCATAATGCTTTCCTATGGACGCTGGCGTGCCCTCACTGTGAAAATCACAGTGAGAAGCACGCAAGCGCCTCTAGTGGCTGTCAATGAGACAGCCACTAGAGGATTAGGGGGAAGGCTTAACCCATTCATAAACAGCAGTTTCTCTGAAACTGCTATGTTTATGAAAAAATGGGTTAACCCTAGCTGGACCTGGCACCCAGACCACTTCATTAAGCTGAAGTGGTCTGGGTGCCTAGAGTGGTCCTTTAAGAGCATCAATGCCATTCCTACTAAGCCAGTTCCCTACAGGCTCGTGACCATGTGAGTTGTTACAGTTCTCATTCGCAAAACATAAGGACCATCTGCACTATTGTTTCTCTTTTTGTGTTTTGTGATGTTCCATTCTCTGGTATACCTCCAGCTTTATTACACTAAAGAGGGGTAAGCTACTCAGGCATGCTTATTTCATTCTTATACGTGCTCCATTTTCCATATAGGCTAATAACCTATATAACACTTTTGTATATAATTAAAATGTAATTATCAATGAAGAAAAACCCCCCCACATATTTATAATTTATATACTGACTCTCTGAAGAAAAACATGAGGGGGAGCACTGATAATCATCTACAATTTATAACAACTTTATTTTTTGTGGTTCTGTTAGGTCTTAAAATGTAGATTTACTATTGGGCAGTTGATATCACAACACAGTTCAGTAGTACCACAGCCAGGGCACTGGATAAGGAAAACAGAAACATTGGAAGAAATATATCAAAGTGTTGTGTTCTAAAAACTGGTACAAAGTACTAAAAGTGAGTCAATCACCATGGAAACTAGTGAAGCATGCAGGAACATTCCACTGGCAAGTCCTCTCCTTTGAGATCTTAGCACTATTTTGTTTCATAGAAACATAGAATGTGACGGCAGATAAGAACCATTCGGCCCATCTAGTCTGCTCAATTTTCTAAATACTTTCATTAGTCCCTGGCCTTATCTTATAGTTAGGATAGCCTTATGCCTATCCCACGCATGCTTAAACTCCTTTACTGTGTTAACCTCTACCACTTTCTCCTCTCTCTATGCTGACTGGCAAGTGCAGAAAGCCCAGTTTATAGCAATGATTGACAGGAAGCCAAGATGGCTCTCCGTTCCAGAATACAGGTAAATACAGCAATGTAGATTTCTACATTTAAAAGGTGTACACCAAGCACCATAACTACTACAGTGCACTGTAGTGGTTATGGTTCCAGGAGATTCTGGTGCAGTCTCATTTAAGGAGTTCAAAAATATTCAAATAGTTTGAAACCAAATTGGGACACTCCATGCACTTTCTGAGGTCCAGTCGCTCTTCACATATGCTGTGAAAGGGGAAGTTCCTATTTCAACATTTCTACTCTAGCAATACCAATATCATCCAGCTGTTTGTTTCACTTTAGCTAGATCTGTGAAGAGGATTCAAAGCATGAGCACCTATAGGACTGTCAAAAACTTTGGGAAATGGTTGGACTCTTAAAAGTGGTACAGCACCATGTTAGGTGCTGGTCCATGCTCTTGTTCTCTCTCGCCTGGACTACTGCAATACTCTTCTCAGTGGTCTTACGTGTTCCCAGATTGCACCGCTGCAATCTATAATGAATGCGGCAGCGAGGCTCATTTTCCTGTCTGCCCGCACCTCTCATGCCTCCCTGCTCTGTCAGTCCCTGCATTGGCTTCCAGTTAGATATAGGGCTCAATTTAAAATTCTGGTGCTTGCGTACAAGTCCCTACATAATGCTGCTCCAACCTACCTATCCTCCCTAATACACAAGTATGTCCCGTCGAGGCCCCTGCGCTCTGTCAAAGACCTACGTATATCCTCTGTCCATACTCCCACCTCTAACGCTCGCCTCCAAGACTTTTCCAGGGCTGCACCTCTTCTGTGGAACTCCCTTCCCTTCTCCATAAGAATTTCACCTCGTCTCCACTCGTTCAAAAAAAAAAATCACTAAAAACTCACTTCAAGAAAGCATATCAATTAAACTCTTAGCAGGTTTTCATCCCCCACCCTATATGACTCCACTCCTGCAACTGTCAAAAATTACTTACTAAGCCCTCAATTAATACTTTTCTAACAACCTACTTCGTACCCCTACTTTTACCCTATGTGTCACTATACCCCACTCCCTCTAGAGTGTAAGCTCATGGAGCAGGGCCCTCCACCCCTCTGTTCCTGTATGTCCAGTTGTCTGGTTACAATTACATGTATGTTAGTCCACCCATTGTACAGCGCTACGGAATTTGATGGCGTTATATAAATAATAAAATAATGTAAACCCTGTCACCTTTTCTACTACAACATGCTGGGTCCCTTTAAATTTTATATTTCTGACCTCACAAAAAAAATAAAATAAAAAATAAAAAAAAAAAAAAAACCACGATAGAACTAAACAAAATGCTATCAAAATCTATTTTAAGATCCTTTCGTTTTAAAATTACAGTATTTCATCATATCTTATTAGCTAAAAGTTGAAGAAAGAAAGGAAAAAAAAATAAATAAAACTATTCTTATGCCATTTCCACCTTTCATCTGAATATGAGAAATGGACTTCTATGGGTTCAAAGTTCTAAACATTATAAACAAGTCATTGTTTGGTTTGTCTAGCAGACAGATAAGCGTGTGCTCTTTGTACATAAAAGGCAAATAATTTCTTTATGATTAGAACAATCCTTGATCATTAAAATATAGAAAGACAGTAACAGGTCCTTCAGAAGATAGCAGCAATGAAACGGCCAACTGTGTAATCAAAATTTCAAGTAAAAAAGTTAAGAAAAAAATGATAGGGCTCCTCCACATGTTACTCTTAATTTTGGTCTGACCAAAAACTAGTAATATTAAACATGTGCATAATATGATGTCTTTGTAAAATAGATAGCAAAACAGGTTTCTAGCATAAGAGCATATTAAATTAAAAAAGATGGGTCTGGTCTAGTATACAGTTTACAGACACTGTGAAATTCAAAATAAAAGACATTAAATATTAACCACGGAAAGACCATCACCTAAATTTGGAAGAAAGTTTGTTCTAATGATAAGTAAGCGCAACATTTAAAAGGTACACTCCAAGCACCATAACATAGTGATGTAGTGGTGATAGTTCCAGGAGTACACTTATTCCCCCAATGTAAGCAGTCAAAGCGTTTTCCAACCGTTTAACTTCTTATCTGAGATCCACCGGGCGCCACAAGGTCTCTTCACTAACACTTAGCTCACCAACAGAGCAATCAGCCGACGCTCTCAGCCAGTGAGCTGGTCCTCTATAGCTGGGTTTAGCTCGGAACAGCTAACCAAAAGTACTAGATGTCGCTCACGCAAATATATATTTTAAGCGATTTGTCTGAAGTGTAATTGCAGTTTCTGACAAACTTTTTCAGCAGCTTTAATTTTTCTTTTAATAAAGAACAAAAAAAAAAATCCTTCAAATTGTAAATATGCTCTTTTTCCTAATAATAATAATAATAATAATAATAATCTCAGTTTGCGATTATAATCTTTAGTAAAAAGAGAAAAAGCAAAAAAAAGCCAGAGAGGAATAAAAGTGGTGAACTACAGATAAAGTGGGAATGCACCAGATATATATATATATATATAAAGGGTTGAGTAATTGCTTTACAAATAAGAAAATGGTACATGCATACAAATCTGGTCGGAACATCAAAAGACTTTTTATGGGCTCGGATGTGCTTTGGTGGGAAAAAGGAAATATAAATTGCCATACTATCTCGTCAAATGTGAAGATAACTTTATAACAATATATATTTTTATATATCTTACTAAAAGAGTCACTGAACTTTTAAAAACATTGCATAGTCTGGGGATAACATTCCATGTTTTTAAAGAAAACATACTATTTGTTCTACGCAGTGCTTGTTTGCCAACTACAGTGCTGCATGAAGAGAGGGACTTAAATATTGCATTCCAATATGGACCCCTGCACAAATTTAACAAATGGTTTTTTTTTTTTTTTTTGCTGCAGTAGCACCGAGACAGTTATCTCATGCATGGCTGCCTCGACGGATGCGAACAGATATTGTCCACCTTCAGCCTAATCAACTGTGAGGTAGCAGTCAGTGGTGTTTTGCATCACACATGAAACATTTTTGCTGTGGCTTCTCTTGAAACAGCTAAAAGTCAAAAGGTTTAATGTCAAGTCGAAAAGTGAAAATGTTTTGACATGATGTATCCTGCATTCAGCCTTTAAACTTACATCAATATTTTTTTCATGTCTCAGTATGCCAAAACAGAAGCCCCTGCACTGAATTTATTTGGGTTTCAAATGCTAGCACCCTACCATTCTGGAATTTGAACTGCTGAATTAACCATATAAACACTGATGTGATAAAAGACTCGTGGGGAATAGAAGCATAGAGGAACCACCTTATTTGGCCAACAAGTAGCAGAGCCAGGCACCATATTTTAGGTGTAATAATGAAACCTATCCGATGTGAATAGTGCCAGTACCAAAACAGTTCTCCTTGTTCCCCAAATAGGCAGGGATTTACTGCATGCATATCTGGTTGATACACTGATTTCATGGAGTCTAAGAGAGTAAGGAGAGATAGGAGTATTGCTATTTGAGATATAAAATGAAAACTCTGTCCATTGCTATATTTTTTTGTCTAAACATCATGGTCCTTATTTGCATATCCCTATCCAGAATTTAAAGATACATTAATCATCGTCTGCTAGTGCTATGTGTGAGAAGCAAGGTCTGCTGACTTGCTAAATACATACACACACCTGACAATGCTCTCAGCATTTAATATAAAACATCCAGAGTTGTATACAGGTGGGCACAACTAGTAAAAATGTATGCTACCTTGCTCAAAGGAAAAAACAACCTCTGATGTTGGAATGGGATCAACCTCAATGTACAATTTGCGTACAACCATTGTCTGTATATGCCACCTTGTCCCCACAGGTTATGTGTTTACCCCAACTATACTTGCTTTTAATAAATTGTTAAATGTATAGGCAGATTATTTTCTTTATAAAATTTAAGTTGTATCAGTCACTGTAACGGATAACAGCATTCAGCAGGTAGTATGCACATACAGTTTTTGACTTGACAAAATATAAGACTTAATTTGACCGTACTATGTACAGTACTCACTATGTTCAATTACCATGTTATTTATTCAATAGCAAAACAAACTGTTGCCTTGTGTAGCCATGGCAATGTTTATGCTCTATACATGGCTAACTTGAACACAATGCAAACATATCTGCTAGGTTTCTAGACACATGATACCATCCAATGAAATGAAGTGTGTGGAACAATAGATGGGGAACGTACACTGCGGCTCAGCTGTCACATTGAAGTTTCCAAGTGCGAAACACAAAAACCCTTAATAGTACTTGGAAGCATCCTTGAGTTGATTAGGAGAGAATGGGGGGAAAAAAAAAAAATACACAAGTATGGAAAGTGTAATAAAAACAAAATAAGTGATTAAAGGTGTATTTTAGCCACAAATGATCTGAAACTTTGAGGAGAAACTCATAGTTTTATTTAACATGCAAGAAAATGCACCGTTTTCACAATTATCTATAATTTTATACATGAGAATATCAACGTTCAAAAAGTTGGAAATAATAGCAAGAGCCAAGTCAAGTCATAGCTACCCAACTCCTAGGATACATCTGACACTGTTGATAGGATACATGTCAAATGCATCTATCATATTTTGTGCCTTAAAACTTTGCATTTCGGCATGGATATGCTTGCCTTTTTTTTTATTTTGACTATTTTCTCTGTTCTTCTAATTGTTTGCCATTTCAGTTCTTTTCCAATAATCATTTCCTCTTTTGTTTGTGTGTCTAGGGCAAAGTTTGACAGACACAAAGAGCTAAATATTTCTGTGGCAGAGGCACCTAACATTATTTTGTGGACATTGCATACACCTGTTCCATATCTCCTAAAAAAATCAATAGGCTGGCTCATAAATGTCAAAAGCCTAGAGAGTTTTTACAACCAATAGACTTAATTATCTGTCCAAGAATTAACACAAGCAATCAGTCTATACAGTTCACAAGCTGGAAATGAAAGCAGAGTTATTTTGTATTTTATTTTAAATCAGTGATATTTTTACATTTTAACACTTTAGACACAACAGGGTATTAGCTAACCTGGACTCGTAGGGTGTACTTGAGAACCCCTGACTTATATGAGTAAAAGAAATGCATCAGTAGGCACCATATGTACTTCACATTTCTTAGTTAAAGCAGAACTGCCCCGGTCTGGCTTTAGCGCCAGTAGCAGATGTCACTGGTGACGTCTTGGGGAGGGATAGACACGTCTAGATGGCGGTAGCTCCAACCATTGTCTAGAAGTATCAGGCATAGGAAATATATGGAGACAAAGTAGTCCCCACTTTGTTCCAGTTTATCTTTTGACTGGTTTGGAATGTCAGTGAAATTCCAACAGTCAATATGAGTATTTCATAAAGATTCTATCAGGGAAGGGGGTGACTGTGACGCTTTAAATGGTAATACCAATATCCTTTATGTGAAAGACTGTTGCCCCTTTTGCAGGATGTTGACTTTCACCTTCTTAGAGTCAATGCAAAAGCAGTTATATTTGACCCATTACATAGTCCTAGGAGATAAAGCTACTGAAATTACTACAGCTGGTTCCTGAATATTGTATAATTAATTGTATCTTGACTATCGATGTGCAAATATTTTGGTTTAAATAAAAATAAATAAAAAGTTCAGTTTTTAGGAGTGTTGTCTAGATTTTAACATTGTACAATCGAAACGAATACAGAAGCAAATAATAAACAGGTGATTTAAAAAAAAAAAAAATAAATATAAATATATATATATATATATATATATATATATATATATATATATATATATATATGAAAAATGACCACCTTACTTGGGGGGCACATATGTTTCCATAGGAATGCACATTTTGCATTTTCAAAAAACTTTAGGGGACATATTCGATCTACTTAACATCTGAAGACCCAATGGTGTTAAATCATGGAATTATCCACTTGAATCTGGTTCTGTCCAATGATATTTTGTGACCCAACAGTTTATAAATGGATATGCAAGACAAACAAACACCTGGTAGCCAGAGTAATTTTGTTTCATTATTTTAGATTACTAATAAGCATTTATTTAAATTTTTTTTAATTTCATGTTTGATGACCCACTTTAAAGAACATTTAATGCTTAGAATGTAAAAATGCTTTTAATAAATAAAAAAATAAAAAGTATTCTCACATTTAGGTATAGATTATGCACAATCTGGAACATCTATAAACGCATGCAAACAATGAAAACTAAAATAAAGCTTAAAATATACATTAGTGTCTTCTCTAACGACCTCAGCACTATTTCTATTTCTGTCACACGCCTGATGTCACAAGCTCTCAGCAATCAGGCAATATGATACAAGCAAACCAAGCTGTTCCGAAACAAAGGATAAAATGAAAAAGGGGAAAAAAATATATATTATACATATGTACAAAGAGTAACTACACTACTAAACAATATAAGTGCAACACAGCACACAAGTTGTAGTGAATATTGAAAATACACAAAGGTTATACACTAAAATGTGAGCTGTGAGGAGTTAAAATGTGACCTGAAGTCAAAATTAACTTTGAATTTTAAGTCAGACAAGTTATAAATAGGGCCACTGCGGATATTACACCGCCCCCCAATTCAGCTATTTCGGCATAAAATTTATAATTAATTTTGAAATTCCCAGGACTTCACACTTCAGTGTATAACCCTGGCAGTACAACATACATTCACATAAAGCCCTCAGGGGCCTCTGCAAATTTCAATGAATACATAGATTGGGGGGTGGAGGGCCGGTTTTTCCATTTCTGAAAAGAATGCCACAAATGTTATGGAAGTAACGTTATGCCCCAGGACAAGAGTCTTCCTGATCGTTTCTAAAAGCAGTCACTGAACTGGGAAGTATTATTTGGGGGGTGAGAATCTAAAATGAGTCATCATGACCCTGGTACAATATGCAAATCGGTAGATTTCCTAAAAATGTAAGCAGTACGGAAAGAGTCAAGACTAACTGCTCAATATTTCATTTCTATAAGATCAGAACTTTGTCATAACCATGCATGACCAATTCATGTGACATTTCTGTATCTTGTAATGTACTGAAACCCCCCCACCCCCAAATCTTTGCAAGTGCATTTTCAATGACTCAGACATAAATTTGCAATATATATTTATATATTTCTAATCAAATACCATTCTACATAAAGAAATACAAAATATACAGTTAAGACTCAAATCTATTTTCACACATTAAGATGCAGCAAGCAATGTTTTTCCAATTTGTCTCAAAAGTTACCGTTCAAACATGCCTATGAAACAGATACATCCTCACTAGACTTACTACTAGAGAAAAATCAGGCAAAATATTAAAAGCGAACAGGCCACACACATCCCCTAGTTCAGTTTAAAAATGGTTTTAGATAAACCTAGGAGAAGCCAAATGAAAATTGAGCATAACCATTTATGGTTAAAGTTGTTGACTTACTGATATCTTGGAATTTTGTGGTTTATGACTTACCCAAAAATATTCGTTTTTCAGAACAATTGCTAAACACTATTTATGCACTAACAAAAGGATTATGTTGATGGGCAAAGCTAGGCTACAGGATGATAGATGGCCGTGGTTTGCACCTTAAAACCCAAGGTATATTAACCTTTGTTGACAGACAACTGTTAACACACTTTGAATCGTAACTGTATGGTCAACTTACAAACGGATGAGAATAAAGCCAATCATTTAAAAAGGTAGTTTATGTTAAACAAGAGTCACATTTCATATGTAATGAGCAGGTCAAGAACATCCTTATACTCTACAACCGTAGCATTCTAACATTGGTTTGGAATTCAGAACTGTGTCATCAGACCGAACAGGCAAATAATTTTCTCTTTCTTTACTGCAGTGCCTCCCCAATGCAATGCAGATCCTTGTGACACTGGGGGGCGGGGAGGGGAGTCCAAAAGTTAAGAGCCATTGTTGGGGAGGTTATACAGTATTAGCCAGTTAGAAGATGTAAAAGCGTTTTATCTCTTGGCTAGTAACTTTTTTACTGAATGATTGGTATTGCTTTAGCACTGATATCAAACCCTTCCTGGTTCAAGCATGTGAAGGGCATGCAATTACCCATCCAAAACAATGCTAATGGCAAAAGTGAAATTAAAAAAAAAAAAATTAAAATTTTTTATATATATATATATATATATATATATATATATATATATATATATATATATATATATATATATATATAATATATTCAGATGTTTCTTCGATTTAAAGAAATACATGGCGAGAGACAGACAGAAGTATATTATTATTTGCCAAAATGTTTAACAGGTAGCAATTGCCTATATAATATAATTCAAAAGGCGAAAAAAAAAAGAAAAACTATATATATATATATATTTCAATGTTTTACAATTAAAGGAAATTATTTTAATGAGCTCTTGGTGCACAATTTGCTTGGCAACACAAACAATAGTTGTCAAGCTGTTAGCCAAAATTAATTACATTCCACTTAACAAAAAAGGAAAGAACAAAATAATAATATATATATTATATATAAAATGGCTATGTGACAAAAAAGGGACCATAAAGAAAAATGTCCAAAGCAACCTGACACACAGACCTGAAAGCCTGACACTACATAGAGTGCAATCAGGAGGATATAGATCAAAGCTCAGGAACATCTGATCAACTGAGGAATTAGCAGCTCCCTCAAAGACACTGAATATAACGATTCACGTGTCTTATGGCTGATTATTCATTTAGTAAGGGAAAAATAATCCATCAAAGGACTAAATTCTAGAATGCCTGAAGCTATACCTGTAGCATTTTAATAATAATAAACTATAGAATTTATATTTTCATTTATATTAACATTCATTTCATCACATTTTGTTGATGTGTATGGCAATACTAAAATGTTGCACTTGTAAGCAATCCACAAAAATAAATAAATCTGTAAATAAACCTTTTAACAGGAAAGCTGTGCGTTTAACATTCTATTCACAGGAACTCATACCGCATACTATTCATGTGTAAAACAAGTGCCTATGTGTATAGGAAACCAGACACAGGCAGAAAAGCAATTACTCTATTTTAAACAGTAAATTCAACAACCGCACACAATGAGGATAAGGCAAACACATATTTCATAAAAAGCTGCGGACTGAAACAAGATATTGACAACATACCAATGATGTGACAAATGCTCATATTTACCATCAAAGAAAATAAAAAAAATAAAAAAAAGTGTCATAAAACCTGTAGCTGTCAAGTACCAGATTACTGCAGTGTCCCCTGCATAAAGCACTCAGGAAAGCTAACCAACAGAAACAGTAAGCAGGCAGAAGACTAATCCCAGCTACTTAATCCGACCAGTACACGCAAAAAGGTTCAGAAGTAGATTCATCTACCACCATCCATTGCACGTTTCGTTTGGCAGTCAATGCATCATCGCCATGTTATTCAGTACTACCAAGGCAAGCACTATATATAAAGTGCCCGATAAGCATTTCATTGGCTCCCTTAGCATAAAAAAATGACGTATTAAAAGAGCATGTCTAGAGATATGTGAAGGAACACCAGACCAAAAATCTGTTGCTTTGCACTCAAATCATGTAGCTCATAAGCACAGCTGCCTTTAGCACAGCTGACAGCTTGCAAGGTGCATGAAGAAGGTCTATCCCCTGCAATGCCTACCATCCATATGTGGGTACACCAGCCAGTCATTATCAATGAAACCAGATGATAAAGCTGCAAAGAGACCTAGATAGCCCCATTTACTGTCACTGTAAAATGATTTAATTCAAAACTGGATATGAGTCACAGCTGAGACCTCCATGTACAACAGACTCAAGGTCAAAGCAAGGAACCCTTTTATTTTGGTGAATGAAATAAAGAGGGGGGGCGGGGAGAGAGAGAACAGATTGTCAACTAATGTGCACCCTCCCTACCAACAGATTGCCAGTGCCCAATAAAAATGAATGGCAGTAAAAAAAAAAAAAATGTCCTAAAGGCCATGGTGATGGTGCCCAATCTCTTGCCATGACACCATCATATTACAATACTACAATTCCCATGTAATCCAGCCACCCTCCCCATCATCATCAGATGCATTGGCACCAAGGATCCCAGTGGTGGCCTGCACTTCTATAGGCATTTAGCCACCATAGCCCCCGCCGTGACAGACAAGGGCAGAGAGAAGGGAGCAACAGGGTAAATAAAATGTAAAAATCCTACCCAGGGGGGCAAGCAATGAGAGGGAGCCAGAGCCAGGATAGCACAGCCTAAAGTACAAAGGGCACAGGCGGCAGCCCCATCACCTGACAGGGAGAAGACAAGGACAGAGCAGTATGGCTGGAAGGAGGGGGGCTGCAGCCTGGCAATGGGGGGACAGACTGGAGGGGCATATTGGGGGGCTTGCAGTACCCCCTCCCCGAGGCTCCCCTCCCCGGTAACGGGCTGCTTACCTGCAGGAGGAGGAGGAGGCTGCAGGTGTGGTCCTGGAAGGGCTCCTGGGGACCGGTTAGTGGTGGCCCCCGCTCACACTCACTGGATGGGATCCTCTCGCCCTGAGCTGGTGAAGCCGGAGTGAGGATGGGGGGGAGGGAGGAGATGGTGCTGGGGGGGGTGGTGGTGGTGACAGGAGGAGGGGGAGGGAATAAGAGGAGGAGGGGGGGGAGCCCCGGTGACTGCAATGACACACACAGACAGACACAGCGGAGATACAGAGACAGAGAGAGACAGAGAGCCGGCACTCAGTGACACACACACAGCCAGCACGGGGCTATTTAATGGCTGTACCCGCCCGGGGAGGAGGGCAGAGCCGCACTCCTAGACCGTGAACCCCCCGGTCACCGTATCCAGCCCCCTGCCTGCCCGCCCGCCTCCCTTGCCCTCACAGCCCGGGCTCCACACCCGCCCGCCCGCTCACCGGTGGGGGTGGTGACTGCAGTGACGTCACCGTCCTCAGCGGCAGCTCCAGCGGCTCTCCTCGGACATTTGCCGGCGGCGCCCCGGTGCAGGCATTGCACAGTGTGCTCCAGCTCTCCCGCCCTCCCTCACTCACTCTGCCTGGCCGCCAGCCACGCCCACCGAGCCGCCAGCCACGCCCACAGCGGCGCTTCCCGTTGGCTAATTGGTTCTGACGTACTTCTTTCCATGACGTCTCCCTCTCTCCCCCCGCCCCCCCCTCCTGTAACAGTGTGGCCATGCAGTGCATGGATAGAGTGAGTGTCTGTGTGTGCCCGCCCGGGCTGGCAGGGTCTGCCCCGAGCTCCCCCGGCTGGGCACACACACTGAGCTCCTGGGACAGGGACTGAGCCCACTATCAGCACTCAGTGTATCAGTGAATGTCACATACTGCTGGCACAGGATAAAACCACCCATAGCCTCCCCATCAGGACATACCTCCCAAGTGACCCTTTATACGAGGGACAGTCCCTATATGGGGCCCAAATCCATCTGTCCCTATTTTCTAGAAAGGGGACCTACTAAATGGAATGACAAAACTGAATGCCCATAGACTTTAACAGTCAGAATGGAATGCCCATAGACTTTAACAGTCAGAATGAAATGCCCATAGACTTTAACAGTCAGAATGAAATGCCCATAGACTTTAACAGTTAGAATGGAATGCCCATAGACTTTAACAGTCAGAATGGAACACCCATAGACTTTAACAGTCAGAATGGAACACCCATAGACTTTAACAGTCAGAATGAAATGCCCATAGACTTTAACAGTCAGAATGAAACACCCATAGACTTTAAGAGTCAGAATGGAATGCCCATAGACTTTAACAGTCAGAATGGAATGCCCATAGACTTTAACAGTCAGAATGAAACACCCATAGACTTTAACAGTCAGAATGGAACACCCATAGACTTTAACAGTCAGAATGGAACACCCATAGACTGAATGGAATGCCCATAGACTTTAACAGTCAGAATGAAATGCCCATAGACTTTAACAGTCAGAATGAAATGCCCATAGACTTTAACAGTCAGAATGAAACACCCATAGACTTTAACAGTCAGAATGGAATGCCCATAGACTTTAACAGTCAGAATGGAATGCCCATAGACTTTAACAGTCAGAATGGAATACCCATAGACTTTAACAGTCAGAATGAAATGCCCATAGACTTTAACAGTCAGAATGGAATGCCCATAGACTTTAACAGTCAGAATGGAATGCCCATAGACTTTAACAGTCAGAATGGAATGCCCATAGACTTTAACAGTCAGTATAGAATGCCCATAGACTTTAACAGTCAGAATGGGATGCCCATAGACTTTAACAGTCAGAATGGAATGCCCATATAATTTAACAGTCAGAATGGAATGCCCATAGACTTTAACAGTCAGAATGGAATACCCATAGACTTTCAGTCAGAATGGAATTAACAGGGCAGTGGAATTCCATTCTGACATTCCGTTTAGTAGGTCCCTTCTAGGAGCTCCATACTGTTGGGGTGTTTGAGTGTATAACAGAGCTCCGCACCAATGATACTCACAGTAAAGTGTCTTTAAAATACAATAACTGTGTTTAGAAAGCAGTCTGTGCAAATATGTTCTTGTTCTAAATTACATTTTAGCTGCATAAATTGTTATTACTAGGTCATCTAAGATTTCTCAGTACTGTCCTGCCCCTGGCGAAACCTCCACTCACACCCCTAAAAATAAAGTGTTCTTCTTTGTACATTATAACGTTGGTAGGTATACTTGAGTATGGATAAGTGACGTGTCCAGGAGTTTATGGAATGTCTGGTAAATCCAGGCTTGAATATGTAAATGAGAGCATATACCCAGCAAAGGCATGCACACAGGTTGGTGGAGGCTCTGGCTCATGCTCAAGTTGGTTTATTATATTTACTAGGTTTTCCTGGAACACCTATTTATATTTCTTATGTGCAGACCGTTAAAATAACTATCCTATAGTATGTTAAATTTGCATATTGCAATAAAGAATACAATAATCAATACATTAATCAAGGGGGTACTGATTTGAATCACTAACAAATGTAAAGTTGCCCAGCCTTTTATTAATAGAAATTCACTAACAATCGAATTGTAGTGAATCTAATCCAAATATAACTAGTAAAATTGGGGGGGTTTTTTAAATCGGCTAGTTTTTCCTACATTTTGTCATTCCAATTTTAATTTGATACAATTTGGATTTAAGTGAATCACTAACTAATAACAGATTTCCAGCCAATTGTCACACTACCGATAACCTTTCTGTAACCATTGAGAGTCAGTATTCTACCCATACTCCCTGGCACTGTTATAACCCAATTCAACGTTGTCTGTTTAAATATAATTACATTCTAAAATTAAACTGCTCACAAAAGAGAAACTACTACTTTCTCTTGACAATTCCTCTTTTATTCACTCCTGTAAACCCCATTGAAATTATTATTGGGTCGCTGTGCATCAGAGTTTTATAGTGAGAAAAAAAACATGCATCTACTGGCTATCGAGCAAAGTATTCTGTATAAAAGCTCACAGGGGGCAGAGCCCTCTTTACTTTTTATATTGTTCAGTTTATTTTGTACTGTCTTTTTTTTTCAAATTGTACAGTGCTGAGGAATATGTTGGTGCTTTAGAAATGCCATCAATAAAGAAATATGATAAAACAAGCAACCTGGGCAAATTAATCACGCTTGAGGTGGGACTCATCTTACCTTGTTCTAAGTTCCAACAGTGCTCTACTTCTGTTTGAAAGAATTCTGTTTAACTCAGCTGTAGTACAAGAAACTTCTAACCCCCTTTATCGTTTGTGTTCATTTATAGGCTGCCGACCATATCAACATAATAATCTCTGACCTCTTCCCAGACCCAAGTCTGTTTTTTCTAATAGACAGAGACAACAGTTGCAAACCAGCACCTCTCTAATAGGGTCACCTACCATGAGTGCAAATATACATTTATTTACTTTTAAAAAGTATATTTTCATATACCTTTTTACTTTGCTAAATGGTCATTGCATTTTTTTTTTTTTATTAGAAGATAGAGTACGTTAGATATGTACTTTTTAACTCTGTAGCAAGCTAAAGAGAAGTGGATTTTTTGATGAGAGGTTGGGATACCTGAGATGTAAATTCAGCCCTTCCCAGATTCATTCGATCAAGTATAATAAGTCATAACTAGAGATGTCGCTAACCATTTCAACATGGATGCTGTCCAGGAGGTGGGAGGGTCTGGGAGGGAGGGTCTGCTGGAGATTGGCCGGGATGTGTCAGCTGACCGGAGTTCGCCGTGAACAGCTCGTGGCGAACCATTCGCGAGAAGTTCGCGGACGGTTCGCGACATCTCTAGTCATAACCAAATGCTGGGCACTTAGATTTGGTGATACCATTAAAAAAACATATTTTAAATATGCCAGTTGCTTCAGTTTTAGGAGCTCTAGTGTATATAACAAAACAAAAATCCTGTGAATTTCTGTATAATCTGTATAAATATTATTCTCATTCCTACTGTCTGTGCGTTACCTGCAGAATGTGAAAAAATATATCACATGATAAACAGTTCCTGCTTAGAGAGATGATTTGTATCCTGACTGCATTCTGTAGCAAATTAACTGGTTTGGTCGGATAACTAATATTAAACATGAAGTTGACTTTTCCAAATTAAGTAAAATAGTAATTCTCTTTTGGCAGAAACTAGCATGTCTTTATTTACAAAGCTTTATTACATACCTTTAGAAAGCATAATATCCTCCAGTGTGCACTGTTGAGTCTGAGTAATTAATTTAGTATTACGGGGACATACCTAGAACCCATTATTTCACAGGACTGATTAATCCTATCAGTAAACAATATATTCCATTTGAATAACTAAGAGTGAAGATTGAATTCTTAGTAGAAAAGGTCAGTAAAGCACCCATCAGAAACTGGAAGTTTTTTTTTTTATTCATTAAAACTAAGTGAAGTGAAAGGTAGCAAAGGGATGAGATTTTAAAGTGGTATACTATTACTACCAATTATAATTTATATAGACATTTTCTCATAGTTAGAGTCAAAACATTTCTGTATCAAAGTATACATTGTAATTACAGTTAACCCGGCCTTGTCACAGTTGTTTTTTTGTTGTTGTTCTTTTCATTATGCCATCAGTATTATGATGATAATCCTCACTTGCCACTTGCTTTTCTTTATATATATTATCTATTTTTTCTTGTGCCAAATCTCAGTATATGGGTGCAGCCATTTTGTTCTCCTGGACTGATTTTACTGATGGATTGTGGGTGAATATGATCGACAACTAAAATAGAACGTGCTTAATCTGCGCCCACTATCGAGTTTTGTAAAAAATACTTAAATTATCAAATTATAAATGGGGAAACACAGTCCCTACTTTTCTTTATGCATTAAATGAAAACTAAACTATCCAGGAAAGAAATAAAAAAGATTAAGACACAGGGAGCTATATGGAAGCAGATTAAATAAACTGTATTTTTTTGGTAAAATGTATACTTTAAAAAGTGTAGGTGTTCTTTAAAGACATGGATAGGGGGCCAGGAAGCTTTTTTTTTTTTTTTAAATAACTTCACTAAGAAGCATCTTGCAAAGTGTGAGGGGGAGAGTTCTGCAGAGAAACATGTCAGAAATCTTGCGTTCTTGATACCAATTGTCATCAATAATTTGGTGGTTTCAAGGAGCAACCAGGAATGTACAGTACCAAAAACCTATACAGCAGGGTCCCTGGTTCTACAGAGCTTTGACTACTAGCACGAAGACTTGGCAATGTATTCACTGTTTTATTGGCAGCCTGCAATCATCATGTTTTTGGTGGCTGTAGCTGTCCTTTTGCTTTTGGGCATTTTTTGTTGTTCCTCAAACATTATCATGATCTACGTTCTTTGCATCCTATGTATGAAAGTTGTGGTCCTGTGCCAACCATAATTCCCAATAGTTTTGAATTCTGGGGTTAGTCCCACTTTGGGACTCTTGTCCCTCCATCATGGGTCTGATCTCAGGTGTCCTATATATTATTATCTGCTAGGCAAACAAACCTCGGATCTCTGGCGCATGCTTCATCAATGGCTTGCACACGGGCTGCTCAGCTTGGCATACAGGTGTGCCCTATTTTCAGGAAGAATGCTCCCCTTGCCTCAAAAACTGATATGACTCCCCCCCCCCTCCCCCCCCCCCCCCATACACACACACATAACCACCACCGCCTTACAATTAAACCTCCAAAGTAGGGAGTTTTGGCGATGCAAAGTTATGAATCACAAATGGATGTGCGTCATATATCTTTGTTCTGAGTATTAGACTGATCTGTAAAAAGAAAGGTAGTCTGAGTTCAAAATAGGTATTTTTTTCTTTTACAATAGTTCTGAATCATGTGCAGCATTAAAACTATATCTGTCACTAAATTATTTTGGTAAAAACTAGGCCAGTTTAGTGATTGTCCTAGAACAGATCTCGGGTCATTAGAATAAAATATGCCATAAGGGTTATTCCATTTTAAAATGGTCTTTTAGGTGTTAAACATTGTAAAAGATATGGTGAAATTTTTTGAATTATGTTTTGTTGCCATGGTAAGTGTGTTTTTTTCAGAGGGTCTTTAAGGTTCAAATCATTGTTTTCTTTACTGCTCAAGAAATTTGAATTCTATGCAGTGTTTCACAGTCTACCAATTGGGTTATTGCCTTACACACACATCGCAGGTGCACATGTGCAGATATAACAGTACACTGGATGTGTGTGCTTTCAGTATATTTCCTATGAGAGTTGGTTTCAGGACTGAATTCAAGCAGTAGACACTTCATACGTGTGGCATAGAAAATAGTTAAAGTATCTCTGGAGCAGTTATGGCCAATCATGGTACAACAGGACAGATGTATGTGAATTGCACTTATGTTTGTGTTTCATTGGCAATATAACTATAATGTATAAGGACGCACCACTTCAACTTACTATAAATAAAAAAATCACTTTTTTTGTATTCATAAAAAATATTTACAAAGCACGAAGTAAAAAAATAGTGGTGACCAGGCTTTGCCAAATGACAGCAATAACAAATTTAACAGTAAGTCTGTAACTTAAGAAAGGGATATAGTATGCCAAAACGTTGGCGATATAAAATGGCTTTTTAGTCAAAAGACTATGACGAAAACTAAATTGAAATTTGCCGCCAAAATTAACACTGATCAGTAGCATGTGTCTATCTATCTGGTAGGCTTAATGTTGAATTTGTTATTCCTGGAATTTTGATGGAGCCTGGTCACTATTTTGTTGTTACTTTGTAATAGGTTTACATTGTTTGCTGAATAAATGAAAGTGATTTTTATTTTAGTAAGCTGAAGTGGGGTGCATACTTATACATTGTATTTGTGTTTTTGGATGGTGTTTCAAGGAGTAAGTCATAGGGTTCACATTTGTATTAATGCTTGATCTTAATCACACACATGCTCATTCCTAAACTCTTCCCTTATCAACATGTTTGTTGCTCTATTGCCTTGGGGAAGGAAATAAAGGATCCCTCACACATTAGACATCCGTATAGCTCTCTGGTGAATTATTTATTTATTTTTTAAATGTGTAATATAGATAGATAGACCGACAGATAGATAGATTTGTTTGTTTTGTTTAACACCCTGAATGACAGCAGTACTGACATCATGTAAGTTGATGCATGTTCCATCAGCCATCACAAAATGGAGGAAAGGGCACGATATGGTATTGGAATCTGATTGAAGTTCTGCTCTTGTCCACATTTTAACCTAAAAAAAACATCACTTACATTTGCTATAGCAGTTCATTCATCGTCTCTTGTATATCGTATGTTGTGTTGGAATATCATAAAACAGTGCCGCTTTAATAAATATCTCCTAATGCAATAAAATGCATAATTTATCTTTGTGATAAGAGTGTATATATATTGCTTCAGAAGATGTTATCACTTACGGTGACCCTGTCATAACAGGTTCTGTTTAAGTATGTCTGTCTTCTTATCAGCTTTATTTTTTAAAGTCAATGGAATTATTTTTTGGAATTGTGTTAATAGTAATACAAGTACATGCACATAAATATTGAAGAGATAATAATAAAAAGACAACAACAAAGCATTAATCACCCGATTAAAAAAAAAGCTATACACGACGTTAGAAGGAATGCTGGATTATAGTGAAAACGTGACTTCTCTGGAGGTGCTAGTTTCTCATTCCATTGTACAGCGCTATGGAATCTGATGGTGCCATATAAATAATAAAATAATAATAATTCCTCGTTCCCTAGTAAAAGCTATTGAAGTTTTTATTTGGGTAAATAATGCAGCTGTGGTAATTGCACTTCCATGTTAAAAGGACACTCCAAGCACTTTAGCCAGTACTCTGGTGTTCCCCAATGTAAGTAATCAAACCATGCTCTCTGCAGCTAGAAGTTAGAGTCAGAAGTTCCTGCTAACCTACAGCTTGTAAATACATCTGAAGTGGCAGTTCCCCTTTAAGTACTTGAGAAAGCCATTATTCTGGCAATATCCATCATACTTGTGATGTCAGTGGGAGGACATTGCACATTGGCCAGTTATAACACTGTTCTGTAAAACAGCCTTATCAATATAATTTCCTAAACTGTGAATTGCTGAGGTGGCAAAACTAAAATTCTAATTATTAGTCAAAATATTTAAATAGGTAAAAGAAAAAAAGAAAATTGAAATTTTGAATGCACAAAGATTAAAATTATAAGAGGAAAATTCTACCGGTATGTATAACAAAGGATTAATCTGCAATTTCACCAAAAATGACATATCTGAATATGTTGTAAACACTGTACACCCAAACAAAATGTAAACATAAATTAAGAACATTCAAGACAGATTAGTATATGTTTTATATTTGAAACGTTTGTATGTTAACGTTTCATTCTGTGTTGATTAATTCCTATTTTGTAAATCATTTTTCGAAATAAGGCCCAGAGGAGGCGGGCTGAAAGCTAGCCGGATAGGAGGCATGTGTGGGTGTGGTGGGTGTAGGTGTCATAAGTGGGTGTGTCAATTAGAGTAAGGGATGGGTGTGGTCCTTTATATACCAGTCATTTTGTCTCCCTTACCTCAGCCATCTTAGATTTAACGGCGTGGTAACATCTCTGCATCCTCCTGTGCTTACCACTGCTTGTCAAACGGCCAAGGGTATGGATATTGATGCAATCCTCGCTGCCCTCCGGGCTGAGGCCCTTCAAGATGGTGGACGGCACCTGCAGTCACAGCTAGTACGCCTACAGGGTGCTCATAGTATGGCTGCTCCCTCTAATGGCAGCCCTGGGAACCAGGGTGCTGATCTTGTGGCTGCTCCCTCTAATGGCGGCCATGGGAACCAGCGCCGTCGCGCACGTCCCCCTGCCCGGTATAGCCCCTCACGGGAGGGGAGGGTGAGGGAGAGGAGTAGGAGCCCTGTTGCCGGCCCGCGCGCTGGTTCCTCCGCGGCCGCGGCCAGCACCTCCTCCCGTGTGTCCACACGCCGGATTGATGCCGGTCATGACGCATCGCGGCTACCACCCCCCCCCGGTCTCGCGGGCTCGGCGGAGGTCGGCCGCGAGAACACAGCACCTCACCGCACAGCGGGCACTAACCACCCGGTCGGCCTTGGCGGGATCAACGGCTGTGCAAGGGCGGGTGGCCCGCTCTCCAGGTCGGGTAAGTAGGCCGCTGGTCGGCAGGGCTGTCTCCAGGGGGGTGGGGGGTTCTGGGCCACGGGGCAGGGAGTATGCTTCCCCTAACTTACCTCTCAGCCCTCCCCCTGCTCTCCCTCCACACTCTGTCTCCCCTGGAGCTGCTCCTGTCCCTGCGCCTGCTCCACTGTCTGCTGGACCTGTCCCTGTGGCAGCTGTGTTACACTCTGCCCCTCCACTTCTCCCTTCCTCCTCAGCTGCCCCCATCATGGCTGGGGCCCTTACAGGGTCTCCTGGGCCTGCCCCTCTCAATTTCCCTGCCTTGCCCGCTGGCCCACTCATGGCTGGTGCCCAGCTTGCCCCCCCTGGCCCACTTCATACCACGTTGCCCCCCATTCATCCTGCCACTCTTACAGAAGGGGCCCATTGTTCCCCCACAGGGCCCTCCCCTACCGGTTTCGTTTCTACTGGGGTGGGTGGGCCGGGGTCCATCTCACCTGTGTTGTCTTCGCAGATTACTCCTGGTAGGCTCTCGGTTCGTTTTGCTGACGTTGCGGCTGGTGCAGATCCTCCTGCAGTCGCTGTTCCAGCTGGGCCACCACAGTCTAGCGGCCAGGTCGTGGCTCCACAGATGGCTTCACCTTCGGTTCCCGCCAGTGAGTATATTAGTTTACAAGGTTTGGGGCCGGGGTGTGTTAGCGCAGTCATGCCAGAATGGGATTCGTTGCTGCAAACTATGCGACAGGTTTTACATTCCTTGGAAAAGGGCCCCCCCCCCTGGGGCTCCCCTCACCTCGACTTTAGATAACCAACTTAGAACGGGTTGGGCGACTAGCGGAGGGTCAGGTGTCCCGCCTTCTACTTCGGCTGTCTCAGGGGGGCCTACTGCCCTCCTAGAATCTTTGCCTGCCGCAGGAGAGCTCGGAAGCCCTGTGGGGTCAACAGTGACCCCCACTGCGGTTCAGGACTTGGGGGTCGCACCCGCTGCGCACGGGGCGGCTTACATGTGTTGGTCAGGCCCCCTGGGCCTCCATTTGACAGCTGAATTGCGGGCCAAGATAGAGAAAGGGGAATTTGTCGAAATTTTTTCCCTTCTCCCTATGGAGGACTTGCCTCGGGTTGATCCTGCAGCAAAGGAGTCTGAAAAGGAGAAAGAGAAGTTTCGGTATCGGAAGATACCAAAAACTTTTGGGAATTGGATCAGGGCTTTTTCTATCCTGGCTAGCGTTATAGGGGAAAAGACTCCCAACAAATGCTCTTCTCTATTTTGCTACCAGGATATGATCTGGAACGCGTGTCGGGTTTATGGCGGGTTAGGCTGGTGGCGGTATGATGAACAGTTCCGCCAGCGCTTAGCGGTGCGCCCTTCCCTGAGTTGGGATCAAATGGATATCGGCTTGTGGTTGGCCATCATGACCCGTCCCGCTTCACATCAGGGGGGCCTGTCGTCCTTTCTTGGGGGGGCCGGCGCAGGGTCCTCACCCTCCGCGTCGGCCACTCAGCGTAGAACAGGTTGCTGTTGGCAATTTAACGACGGCCAGTGTAAATTCGGAGCAAATTGTCGCTTCAAGCACGAATGCTCCGGTTGCGGCGGGTCCCACCCCGCTTCTAAGTGTTTTAAGCGGGGTAAGTTTGGCGAAAAAGGGGATGCCATGGGCGCTAAGGGCGAAGACGTGAACCCCCCCTTCCTGACCTTTGAGTATCGCCACTAGGCGTCGTTCCCAAGAGAGAGCACGGGAAATTTCGACTAATTCATCATCTCTCGCACCCCCAAGGGGGTTCCGTGAATGATGACATTGCGGCGGAGCTATGCCGAGTTTCATACGCCTCGTTTGATACTGCGGTTGGTATGGTTAGGGCCGCGGGCCCCGGTGCACTGATGGCAAAAACCGACATTGAGTCGGCTTTTCGCCTCCTGCCGGTTCACCCGGAGTGTCATCATCTGCTCAGCTGTTCCTTTGAAGGGCAATTTTACGTGGATATGTGCCTCCCGATGGGTTGTGCAATATCCTGCTTTTATTTTGAATGTTTTAGCTCCTTCATGGAATGGGTAGTGAGAGCTGAGTCTGGTTATGACTCAGTGCTTCACTATTTGGATGATTTTCTTTGTGTGGGTCCCGCGAACTCCCCGGTATGCGCGCACATTTTGCAATCGGTAGCCGACGTGGCCTGTGGGTTCGGCGTGCCTCTGGCGCCCGACAAGACGGTGGGCCCTTCCCCGTGCTTGTGTTTTCTTGGAATTGAGATCGATTCGGTTATTGGGGAATGTCGGCTCCCGCCGGATAAGTTGGAGGATCTGCGGGGGGCTGTGCGGGAGGCGAGCTCCCTCCGGAAGATTACTTTACAACGGCTTCAATCCCTTCTTGGCAAGTTGAATTTTGCATGTCGGATTATGCCTATGGGACGAGTGTTTAACCGGCGCCTAGCGGCCGCCACGGCAGGAATTGTAAAATCATTCCATTTTATCCGCTTAACCAAAGTGCTCAAGGAGGACTTGGCAGTATGGATGGTTTTCTTAGATGGGTACAATGGTAGGTCCTATTGGCAACAACCAGAGGTGTCGAATTCTGTGCTACACCTGTTTACTGATGCGGCAGGAGCATCAGGATTTGGGGCTATCTTAGGGACGCAATGGTGCGCGGAACCTTGGCCTGAGGCTTGGGTTGCTGCTGGCCTTACCAAAAATATGGCCCTCCTTGAGCTCTTCCCCATCGTGGTGGCAGTTCATTTGTGGGGAATGGAGTTCAGGGACCGGCGCGTCGTCTTCCATTGCGATAACTTGGGGGTGGTGCAGGCCATTAATAATCTAACGGCCTCCTCCCCTCCGGTGGTCAGGCTCTTGCGGCGTCTGGTTTTACGATGCTTGTCATTGAACGTTTCATGCCGCGCTGTGCACATTCCAGGTGTTGTGAATACCACAGCTGACGCTCTCTCTCGTTTCCAATGGCAGGTATTTCGATCGGCTGCTCCGGAAGCGGATCTGGAAGGTCTCTCCTGTCCCGCGGAACTCTGGTCCCTTGGCCTGAACGAATAAGGGAGTGGATACGGTCGTCGGTGTCAGAGGCAACATGGGTCCGGTATGGTAAGGCGTGGGGGGATTGGGTCGCACTGGAACAGGATTGCGGTGGGTTCGGCTCCTCTGACGAGAGGGTCCAGGGTCTGTTACGGTTGCTCTGGTTCTGGGAGGCTAGCGGGTGTTCCCCAGCTACGGTTTCAGGGAAGCTATCAGGCCTTAGTTTCTGGTTCAATTTAACCCAGGTACCCGATGTGACGAAACACTGCATGGTGAGGCTTGCGATGCGCGGTTGGCGGAAAGGCCCGATGGTGCGGGATACTCGGAGGCCGGTTTCGGGCGCGCTACTGTTAGGGATCGCCTCGGTTCTCCCCCAGGTCTGTTTTTCAACTCCGGAGGCTAGATTGTTTTTGGTGGCGTTTACTTTCGCCTTTTTTGGGGCTCTTCGGGTCGGAGAACTGGTGAGCCCTAGCAGGGGGACCCCTGGGGGGCTTTTATTTCAGGACGTGTTTGTCACGGGTACTACGGTGCAATTTTTGTTGCGCCGGTCCAAGACCGACGTTTTTGGCAGGGGTAAGTGGGTTACCCTTCGTGCCATTCCGGATTCGGCAGTTTGCCCCGTCTCGGCATACCTATCTTACAGTTCCGGGCGACCAGGTTTCTCTGGCCCACTGTTAATTCATGAAAATGGTGCCTACTTATCTCGATTTCAATTTCTCAGGGTATTTCGCCTGGCCCTTGATCGGCTGGGAATCCCGAGCAAGGAGTTTGGGGGTCATTCCTTCCGCATTGGGGCCGCAACCGAAGCCTCTCGGTTGGGTTTCTCTGATCAGGCTATTCAGAGGATTGGCAGATGGGAATCTGGGAGCTTTCGGTCCTATGTACGGCCCACGCGGCTAATCGGTTCCCCCCTTGTGTTTTCTCCACAGGGCCCGGCCGTAGGATCTGGCTGATTGGGCATTCGTACATCTATTGGGCCCACCTGCGGGCTGGGGTACGCCCGGGTGGGACACGCCTTGGAATTCCTCGGGAGCTGGCGGAGGTCTGATGGTTTGGTTTCCGGGGCATGAGATGGGGCCAGCTCTTGCCGGAGGTTGTACAGCTGGCCACTTTCCTAGGGGCGCCTGATGTATTGGTGGTTCACTTGGGTGGCAATGATCTGGGGGTGCTGCCTGCATGGGGTTTGGGTGAAATGATTAGAAGGGATTTAGCGCGCTTGCGAGTTTTGTTCCCGCAGCTTTGTTTAGTTTGGTCTGGGATAGTGTCCAGGAACTATTGGGGGTGCGCGCGCAATCAGGGGGCTATTGAACGATGCAGGGTGAAAATTAATAAAAGAGTGTCAAAATTTGTGCTCGGCGTTGGTGGCATTTCGGTGCGCCACCGAATATTTGAACGTGACGCGGCGATATATTTTCGCCCGGACGGGGTCCACCTGACCGATGTGGGGTTGGATTTCTTCAACCTAGCTCTGCAGGATGCGCTGGAACAGGCCATGGCATTGGTGGGGGGTCGCGCCTGCTGATTTAGGCTTAAATGCAGCTGGCGCTAGTGGCGGGTATGGTCCTTGCCGAACCAGTGGAAAAGGAGTGCATTGGACGAAGGAATGCTGGGTCTGGTCCCTCCCCTAACCTCGGGCAATGGTTTGGTATTTGGGCGTGCCCTCCGTGCCAGGAAAAGCGGCCAGGGGTTGGCATGGGGAATTGGAGGGCCAAGGTGAAGGCCAATTAGCTTGGACGAGGGGGGAGGGCAGGTGCCCTGGAAAGAGGTACTCAAAAGGTTATTATGGTTCGGTTGGCAAGGACGGGTTTTGAGTTAAATATATACGCTCATATTAAACATAATTTGAATTGGTTTTACTTATTATATATATAAATAAAGCTGTGGCCTGTTTTATACCACATTTATGTCTCTGTTTTAATTGGGAATGGGGAAAGGCGGGGGCGGGGTGGGTGGAGCGGTTTGGTGATCATAAGGGGAACCACACGGTAACCACTACCTGCACACAAGGCCCAGAGGAGGCGGGCTGAAAGCTAGCCGGATAGGAGGCATGTGTGGGTGTGGTGGGTGTAGGTGTCATAAGTGGGTGTGTCAATTAGAGTAAGGGATGGGTGTGGTCCTTTATATACCAGTCATTTTGTCTCCCTTACCTCAGCCATCTTAGATTTAACGGCGTGGTAACATCTCCCTCCCTCCCTCCCTTTGTTGATACTTTGGTATCCTTTTCCGTCTTACTAATTTATTTCTTTTGTCACAGCTGGCGGGTATGGTCCTTGCCGAACCAGTGGAAAAGGAGTGCATTGGACGAAGGAATGCTGGGTCTGGTCCCTGCCCTAACCTCGGGCAATGGTTTGGTATTTGGGCGTGCCCTCCGTGCCAGGAAAAGCGGCCAGGGGTTGGCATGGGGAATTGGAGGGCCAAGGTGAAGGCCAATTAGCTTGGACGAGGGGGGAGGGCAGGTGCCCTGGAAAGAGGTACTCAAAAGGTTATTATGGTTCGGTTGGCAAGGACGGGTTTTGAGTTAAATATATACGCTCATATTAAACATAATTTGAATTGGTTTTACTTATTATATATATAAATAAAGCTGTGGCCTGTTTTATACCACATTTATGTCTCTGTTTTAATTGGGAATGGGGAAAGGCGGGGGCGGGGTGGGTGGAGCGGTTTTGGTGATCATAAGGGGCACCACACGTTAACCACTACCTGCACACATGGTGTTTACCTTTATTTAGGTGAATATGACAATGATTAACTAAGCACCAAACTATAGTGACTGAGAATTAAAAAAAGAAAACACACAAAAAAAAGGTTTAAATATCTTAGCAGCAGTTGTAGCTAAAATTGCATTTTTTTTTTTTCCAAAACTGGTTATCTTTGTCAAAGTTTTACGATGAAGTTTTCATTTCTCTACAATTCTGTGTATAGTGAATAAGACGGTAAATTGTACTGTGATCGTATTGACAAATGCTGTTTATGTTTCACTGCAACTGCATTTTCAATTTACTTTACTTATGTGAATGGAAAGTCGTTAGAATGTGGAGTAGACATCAATTAAAATAAATGAACAGCCCTGAGATTTGCATGGACTTTGATAAATGAATCTCACACTGCTTTTTAGTCAATAACCTGAAAATAAGCTCATACACTTACATATGAATTCCATCATGTCAAACCGTACAATAAACCTAGATAAGGTATTATCCTGCTTGCAAAGCTATTACTGCACTCTTAAGTCAACACATATTTAATTCATTAGGTTTTTGTATTCATAGTTGTACAAAATGTAATGTGGTTTGGTTTTATGAGTTTTATTAGGATTACAACAAAGCGTGAACCAAATCTAGAGAAAATATTTAAAACAGGTTTTTTTTAAAGCAGAATATTTAAACATGTTGTAATCAAAGGAGTGCATTACATGTGCAGTTTGAGTACCATAACCACTGTTTGCTGTTGTAGTGGCAATATTCAGCTGCACGTGATGTTTCTGCAGTTCGATATTTTAGCACTTTGACCAAAACTGAGATTACTTTAAGAACCCGTGGCCAAAGCCTTTGGTTGCCCATTGCCAATGCGGAAGATATTTTTTGTCTACATTTTTATAGCATTCATAGGCTGAGTGTGAGCTGATGTTCTCAATTAATGACTGGCATCGAAACATGAACACAATTGATACTGCTAATGTAATGATTGAACTTCCATATTAGCAATAGGCAAGTAGTGAGTTATACTGCTGGTGCCTCAGAGACAGGGGAGTCCTGGCAACTTGTGGCCTGTGCAACAAAAACAATTTAGTGGCATATAAAGTAAATTTACCAGCCTACCCGTTAATATCAGCGATAGACACCAGTACACAAACAAAATAGATGTGTTGATAGACATACAAGATAATTGAATAGAAATAATTAAAGTGCTATGCACTTGGGCATTTAAAATATTAAAAACAATACAGGGAGCAATTGCCCTGCCCACTTGACACGTGGACATCACTAATCAATAAGGGTGTTCTCCCCAAACAGGTAAGCTTTTAATTACATAAATCTTGTATATCAAGTCAGTGAGCAGTCAAGGCCAACACTTGATATATCATGCCAACGAGCATTACATGCATAAATCTTGTATATCATGCCAATGAGCAGTAAATGAATAAACCCTTTATATCATGCCAAAGAGCAATACATTCATAAAATTTGTAAATCATGACAATGAGCCAAATGTTCCTCCTAAAATCATGCCAGCACTGTCTGTGCCCCCAAACAACCTGCCAGTGCCATCTCTCTGCTCCCAGACTGCCTGTGCCATTTCTCTGCCCCTATCATATCTGTGCCATCTCTCTGCCCCAAGCACCTGCCCATGCACCCTGGTAGCATCCCCAGCACTTGCTCTGTACCCAGATGGCATTCCCTGCACTTGCTCATCTGCACCCAGATGCCTGGCATCCCCTGAACTTACCTCAGAGCCCATAAGGCATCCACAGCACCAAGATGACATCCCCTGTACTTTCCCAGGAACCATATGGCATCATCTACGTTTACCCCAGCATCCAGATGTCATCCCCTAAACTTACCTCACCACTTACAGCACCAATATGACATCCCATCCCATGCACTTTCCCAGAACCCAGATGGCCTCCTCAGGACCTCCCTGGTGTCTAGTGGCCGGCACTTGCTGGATTACCGGTCACTTGGCTTGTCTGGCTAAAATTTTAGGTGGCCCCCCAGCCCAGCCCACCCATGCTCAAAGATCTTTTGTTTTGGTCAAGCTGCTAAAACATAATTTTACCCAAAACTGGGGGTAGGTGCCCACAGTCTAATATCACCATAACCTCTGTAATGACATGTAGTGGTTATGTGGTGAGAGTGTAAAAAACGTGTATACTGTTCACTTAAGTAAAATATAATTCATATTTGATGTGTGAAATATTTAGAAAATTGTAAAATAAAAATAAAAAATGTGTTTTGGTCATCTCCCTAAATCTCACCAAACCTGTAAAGTAGGTGAAAGAAGATACAATATTTTACTATATTTATTATATAAAGATTATTCTACTAAAGAAGAATACCAAATTAATCTTTGCTACCTGCCAAAAGGCTTATTCACTAAAATGTAAATTGTCAGGAAATCAAAGTGAATTTCAAATTTTAGTTAAAAATGTCCAAATTAGAAAAATCTTCAACTATGTATCTTCACGTTGAGAATTTTGATAAAAAATTGAAGTCCACTCTGAATTCTCATTAAATTCCTGAAAAATGTCACAATATTTTCAATTTTCATATTTTCAATTATTTCAAGAACAGGTTTGGATTTGTTAGCGTCTTTAATTTGATAAATTACTATTATTATTTATTAAAAGATTGTCGAAGACATCTCCTCCTACGCTGGATCCTTCATTTAAAAATATGAAACAGAGAAGGTAGATAGTGCAAGCTAACTTAACAATTTATTAAAAATACCCAGCAGTTATGAAGTTGCTTAAAATAGAAGACAAAGAACATCTACAAATTCCTCCACTTTGGAATTTACCATCCAAGGATGACATCCCTGTCACCTAACTGGGTCATATTTTCTGGACTGTGGTTAGCTCCTACCAGTTCCTTCAGTGACACTGTATCCAGAACGGTGTGTGGTGTCCAAGCAAATCTTTCTCGGGAATGTTTTTACATCCAAGTACGGCTTCTTCAGGCAGAAATCATCAGTGGGAGGGAATCTCTAAATTGTTCTAAATTACTGGTCACAGCAGATCAAATGACTCTTGCCTATACAATATCTCAAAAAGTACAGTGAATTGGGCTATGAAGCCAAATTTACTACATTATATTACAATATTCTGAATCTGAAAAAGTCTCTAACTCATCTCTATTATTTAATTTAAATTTAGCTGTAAATACACATGATGATTTATTGGGCACACCAATGGAATTGTATGTTAGGGCCAAAGCAAACCTTAAACTTGAAGAAAGGACACACAATAAGTTAAATAAGTTGTCCACTTAGCATAATATTCTTTCCACTTCCTGTTTTTATTACAGTCACATGAGTAAATTATGCAGTTGTTGACTAATGTTGGCTGCTGACATCAGCAAATGTTCTAGTGATAATAACGATAGCAGGTTGAAAATTACAAAATCAAAACGGAAAATGTAATATTTAAACAATATATAGCATGCATGGGAAATTGATTATGCTGTGCATTTGTAAATGTCAACAGAGTTAAAAAAAATTAGCTCTTCTGGGCAGTTTGGATGAAATTCATTTAAGTTACCACCACCCATACTTAGCAAATCAAACCAAAGAAGCATAAGTAAAATTAAATATCTCAAAGGGTGGACAAGAAATGAAACTCAACATGATACAAATGCATTAAGAGTAAAAGAAGGAAAAAATATCACAGTAGTTGGTAAAAAACAGCTTTGGGTAGCCAATTTAAAATGCCCTCACCGCAGGATGTACTAATTTCACCAATAAGTCAATAAGTCTTGCTGGCGTTGCTACTTAGCTTGTTCCTACACTAAACTTAAAAAGTGCTGAAGCTATGCCTCAGAGGTCTATGAGTTTAAGTCCTGAAGGAGAAATGTAGAAATGGCAATAATCCAAAATAATTTTGCCTTTATTTAAGTCTATATTTTATAGATTTGAATTAGATATTTTCTAAATATCTTCTTCTGGAGAAAGCACTTTCAGATGGACCCATGAAGCCAGAAGATTTATTGATTATTTTTAAATGCCTCCTGAGGCAAGGGGTACGATTTTCTAGCTTGTAGTCTAGCTTGGACAGAACCCTCTTCAACATCTATTCTCGTTAACACAAGTTTGTCTCTTATTTGCTATTTATATACCACTGTGAATTGTAAAGATCTGTGGCAAAAGCTGGTGCATTATTAACTATTAACTCGCTGCCTAGGTGTTCTCTTTGACTCAGACCTCTCCTTCATGCCTCATGTTCAGTCTATCGCCAATTCCTGCCGCTTTCATCTAAAAAACATTGAGACCCTACTTAACGCCAGATGCGACTAAGGTGTTGGTCCATTCCACTGTCCTCTCTCGCCTTGAACACTGTAATCAACTTCTCAGTGGTCTTATGTGCTCCCAACTTGCGCCCTTACAGTCCATAATGAATGCAGCGGCGAGGCTCATCTTCCTGTACGCCCGCACCTGCCACGCCTCACCCTTCTGTCAGTCCCTACATTGGCGTCCTGTAAGATATAAGGTTAAAGTTAAAATTCTGGTTCTTACTTTTAATTCTCTACATAATACTGTTCCCACCTATCTATCCTCCCTAATACACAAGTATGTCCCATCTAGGCCCTTACGCTCTGCTGAAGACTTACGTCTATCTTCTGTCCGTACTCCCACCTCTGATGCTCGCCTTCAAGACTTCTCGAGGGCTGCACCGTTCCTGTGGAACTCACTTCCCTCCTCCGTTAGATGCTCGCCCAGTCTCCACTCCTTCAAAAAATCGTTAAAAACCCACTTCTTCATAAAAGCATATCATTTAAACTGTTAATAGCTCCCGACTGATTCCTCTTCTGCAACTGACATTAGTTTAATACTACCCTTACCTTTTGTGTCACTTTACCCCACTCCTTCTAGCATGTAAGCTCATTGAGCAGGGACCTCAATATCAGACACTTCCTAAATTTATGTCTAAATTGTTGTTTTTTTACATGTCCGTGAGATTGCATAGTTTGTCAATGAAATAGTGTGAAATTTGTTGACTATCCGATTCAAAACACCCATGCAATTAAAAACGGATAAAAGTAAAATTCCAAAATATAATGAGATCACTTATGCAACTTAATATATATATAAATAGATTTCAAAAAACATAAATAATTTTGTCTCCTCTCCGAATTTCCTTATTCCGTTCTGCAACTCTGTACCCACTTGTCCCTGACAAGTTTTCCTTTATTTAAATGCTTACACAAACCAACATAACCAGCATATTTCCTCTAAAATGGAAAACAGGTTTTGCAATCAATAGCATATTCACTTATACACTCACTGTATTTCTAAGATGCCTTCTTGTCAAACCACTATATTTGATAGATCCGCACGTTTGCATCCATGGTGTTAAGGCCAGTTGTCATCCATTCATCTGGAAAGGTTTATTTGTGTCAGATCTATATCACACAACATAACTTTCATGCATTTGCACTGTACGACTATGTCTTGTGAATTCCTTACAGAAAATTCTTTTGTTTCGAACCTTTCTATGACACCAGATATTTCACAACACCAGTGTCACCTTGGGACAAGAGGGTGACAGTCAGGAAAAACCTGCAAGCTGTCTGGTTCTCTCATTGTAAGAAAATGACTAGACTCTTTTTTTTTTTTTTTTTACTGATCTTGAGAAGCTGAAACCACAGTTTAATTATATTAGTACATATTATATAAGGGAGACTTCACCCTGTAGATATATGATTGTTAGGTTTGCATGATATCTTGTGATTCTTTGTGATATACACAGTTACACATTTATAACTTAGAAACATAGAATGTGACGGCAGATAATAACCGTTTGGCCAATCTAGTTTGCCCAATTATCTAAATACTTTCATTAGTCCCTGGCCTTATCTTATAGTTAGGATCACCCTATGCCTATTCTACGCATGCATAAACTACTTTACTGTGTAACCTCTACCACTTCAGCTGGAAGGCTATTACGTGCGTCCACTAGCCTTTCAGTAAAGTAATACTTCCTGATATTATTTTTAAACCTTTGTCCCTCTAATTTAAGACTATGTCCTCTATAAGATAAGGCCTGGGACTAATGAAAGTATTTAGAAAATTGGGCAGACTAGATGGGCCGAATGGTTCTTATCTGCCGTCACATTCTATGTTTCTATGTCTATGTTTACTGTGTACAATACTCCAAGTGAGGTCTCAAAAGTGTTCTGTACAAGTGCAGGAGGACCCCTCTCTCTTTCTACTGCCAAAGCCTCTCCCTATACAACCAAGCATTCTGCTAGCAACATTGTACAACTTGTACAATGTTGTCCTGGTATTCCGCGCCCAATCACAGTTTATTTTTTATAAAGCAAATCGGACATGCTACAGATCTCAGGGATATGAGTGTTTATACTGATATCTTGGTGATGAACAGCAAACTAAAATAGCAGAAAAACAAGGAATCTAAAGGGAATCATTTTTTTTTACAACATGGCACATTTCAAAGGTCTCTTTATATCTGAGGATACAGAATGCCACTGAAGGCCTTGTTATTTCTCATCATTCTCTCATGCTTACAGAATATTTATGACACTTTGGAAGAATGGTGTCTATTTTTGAGTTTTTTTTTTTTTTTTCCTCTTTCCTTAATCAGATCTGTGTATTGTTTGCACTGATGTACCCCTGTACCACAACTCTTGCTTTGAATTCTACGTGTCATTTTGCTCAATAATGCTGTAGACTTGATAAAGGGAATATCTCCCAAAAGCTTGTCCTTTCAAAATTATGTTAGTTCAATAAAGAAGGTATTGCAAGAAGCTAATTTCATCTGTTATCTTACATCTTTATGTGAAGATATGTATTACGGTTCCTGTACATATATCCCACACTGTGTGATACTCTTTGTAGATTAAAGGGACACTATAATCACCAGAACAACAGCTTAATGTAGTGGTTTTGGTGTTTTTAACCTGCCCCACAGGCATTTCAATGTAAATGCTGCCTTTTCAGAGAACAGACAGTGTCTACATTGGTGCCTAGTAATACCTATAGTGATGAAGTGTCAATGATCAGCGCAATAGCCTCCCAATACTTTTTCATGGAAGGCATTGGATTGGCTGAGATCATCAAAACTGATGATCTCAGCCATAGAGACACTACGTGGGTGAGGCCAGTCACGATGTGACCTGTGCATGCTTGAAAAAGATAACAAGGGGGAGAAGTATCTCTTCCATCAACAATGCAGCAACAATAAATATTCAGGTTAGCCATAAATTTTGCAAATTTATAGCAAAGATAGATCCTTTACTTTTTTTTTTAAATTTAACAACGTTTGAATGTTCTTACACTTGTCTCATTTTATTTTACGCAGATACAGTTTATGTCATTATAATATACTTCCAAACCTTGCTAGTGTGACCTAAAATTTCAATTTTTCTTGTCAAATCTTCAGAATATCTGGTTTAGTGAGCAATCCCGAAATACATCATCAGATTATTACTTGTAAAAGTACAAGGAGTGGTGCAGCGCCTAAAGTGTCCTTAAAAAATATATAAATAAAAGCAGGGGAAAAAAAGAAAATACAGTTGCAAGAAAAAGTATGTGAACCCTTTGGAATGATATGGATTTCTGCACAAATTGGTCATAAAATGTGATCTAATCACCATCTAAGTCACAACAATAGACAATCGCAGTCTGCTTAAACTAATAACACACAAGGAATGAAATGTTGCCATGTTTTTATTGAACACACCATGTAAACATTCACAGTGCAGGTGGAAAAAGTATGTGAACCCTTGGATTTAATAACTGGTTGAACCTCCTTTGGCAGCAATAACTTCAACCAAACGTTTCCTGTAGTTGCAGATCAGACGTGCACAACGGTCAGGAGTAATTCTTGACCATTCCTCTTTACAGAACTGTTTCAGTTCAGCAATATTCTTGGGATGTCTGGTGTGAATCGCTTTCTTGAGGTCATGCCACAGCATCTCAATCAGGTTGAGGTCAGGACTCTGACTGGGCCACTTCAGAATGTGTATTTTTTTCTGTTTAAGCCATTCTGTTGTTGATTTACTTCTATGCCTTGGGTCATTGTCCTGTTGCAACACCCATCTTCTGTTGAGCTTCAGCTGGTAGACAGATGGCCTTAAGTTCTCCTGATAAACTTGGGAATTAATTTTTCCTTCGATGATAGCAATCCGTCCAGGCCCTGACGCAGCAAAGCAGCCCCAAACCATGATGCCCCCACCACCGTACTTCACAGTTGGGATGAGGTTTTGATGTTGGTGTGCTGTGCCTTTTTTTCGCCACACAACTCAACTTTGGTTTCATCTGTCCACAGAATATTTTGCCAGTACTGCTGTAGAACATCCAGGTGCTCTTGTGCAAACTGTAAACGTGCAGCAATGTTTTGTTTTGACAGCAGTGGCCTCCTCTGTGGTATCCTCCCATGAAATCCATTCTTGTTTAGTGTTTTACATATTGTAGATTCGCTAACAAGGATGTTAGCATTTGCCAGTGACTTTTGTCACCTCATTGAGCAGTCTGCGCTGCGCTCTTGCAGTCATCTTTACAGGACGGCTACTCCTAGGGAGAGTAGCAGCAGTGCTGAACTTTCTCCATTTATAGACAATTTGTCTTACCGTGGACTGATGAACAGCAAGGCTTTTGGAGATACTTTTATAAACCTTTCCTGCTTTATGCAAGTCAACAATTCTTAATCGTAGGTCTTCTGAGAGCTCTTTTGTGCGAGGCATCATTCACATCAGGCAATGCTTCTTGTGAAAAGCAAACCCAGAACTGGTGTGTGTTTTTTATAGGGCAGGGCAGCTGTAACCAACACCTCCAATCTCATCTCATTGATTGGACTCCAGTTGGCTGAAATCTCACTCCAATTATCTCTTGGAGATGTCATTAGTCTAGGGGTTCACATACTTTTTCCACCTGCACTGTGAATATTTAAGCAGACTGTGATTGTCTATTGTTGTGACTTAGATGATGATCAGATCACATTTTATGACCAATTTGTGCAGAAATCCATATCATTCCAAAGGGTTCACTTACTTTTTCTTGCAACTGTATATAGTGTAGTATGTCACTGTCCAAATAAATAGAATAAAACAAAAGAAACACACTCACAATTTCCTGGAGCTAAAATTGTAGCTCCAACTTGAACCCCTGGGCGGAACAATCACCGCATATGGATTTATCCATATAGCTATGGATAAAGAAAGCCTCTTGCCAGGTAAAAATTATTATTATCTACCTTATTATCTACCTCACTTTGAGTGTATTTTTTTTGTTTTATAATTTTATTTTAATTACCTTTTAATAAAAGTACTTTTTTATTGGACAAACCTTTGCTGCTATTCTGCTTGATCTACCGTGGTTGGGATTGTACCACCCAAGCCCGAGGGATAGAGCAGTCCACATCTGCTCCATCAAATGTGAGTAAATTTCTTACCACTTTAATTGTATTTTGTGCCTTATGGTACACACTATTTTGGTTTTTCCTTTTCCTTTTTCTCCTATATTTCTGGAGGGAAGAGACCACCATCTCTACTTACAAGTGGGCACTGCACTATAATACCCTAAACCCATATCCGCAGAGCTGCTTATGTTTCCACCATTTGAGTGACCACAACCACCAAGAACCACACTATATCCATAGGCGGGGATTGTTCCGCCCAGGCATTCAAGTTGAAGCTACACTTTTAGCTCCAGGAAATTGTGAGTGTGTTTCTTCTGTTTTATTCTATTTATTTGGACAGTGACATACTATACTATATATTTTCTTTTTTTTTTCTTTTTCTTCCTGCTTTTATATATATATTTTTTAGGACACTTTAAGCGCGGCACCACTCCTTGTACTTTCATCTGTTTGTGGATGGGACAAGAGCCCCAGCTCTGGTGATGTAGCTGCCGTTTGGACTATTCCAGTTATTGCTTAGCGCTGTATACCCTGTAGCTTTTTAGATTATTGCTTGTGACTGACTTCCAATGCTACACAACTTTAGAATGTTAACACATTCATTGTAACTCCAGAGCTTTGCAATGCAATGCATTATTAGATTATTACAGTATAGGTACTTAATTTGAAATGTCACCTCATGCATACTACTAGATGAATGACCCGTTCAGTTTAAATAGTACTAATGGGAAAGCTAGTTTCATTTGTGGCAAAGTCAAAGAACATAACGAAAAGATGAAGAAAGTCCTTGCTTATGTTGGACATAAGCTTAGTGAACTTTTCTTCCATTAAAATATATTAAATAAATTCTTCAAGACCTTTCATTAGACTTATCCCAGTGTCAAAGAGGCCTTTAGCGCAATGATTATATATTACACTAATATGTGGAGTTGTCTTGGGCCTGAAGAATAGGATATGGCTCTTCCATTTTCTAGAATTGCCATGGGGACCTAGATTTGGTATCTGGCGACCAAGTTAAGAACCACAGTTATACAGTGCAGACTCATAAGTATTTTTTTTCACAGCCAGCTACACATACACATTAGTGCATATATCACACAATACAACCGGAAGCCACCTTGCATCCTTTTATCTTTTGCAAACATTTAGTAATAATCCCATTCAGTGGATAAACTGTGTGTGAGGGTACCTGGTTGTGCTGTATAAATGATTATGTCTTCGTTCCTAGTTGCAGTGGAAACCACGTGTTTCTTTATTGATGTGCAAGACACACATACATATATATTGTATTCTTTTCTGCTATACTGGCAACATGCACACCAGCAGTGTTGATTTATGTTGGACTGACCAAATTTGGGCTCGAATCCTACATTCCAAGTGTTCCATACCTGAGACACAAGAGGAAGTACCTCAGTCAGCAAAGTGCGAGTGTATCATTAAAATCGCTCACGCTGTTCTAAAGGCACGTGAGCAGCACTTTCTGAATGGACTGCCCTGAGTGGGGCTGGCTGGGAGCCTGTCAGTCAACCTGGTGTGCATTTCTGTGGACAACCTTAGTGTAATAGTAAAGTCTTAGATGGTCTAAATTGAATGTTAAACAACTTGACCGAACAAATTGATTTGCACAATGTAATGACTAAACCATCTTCCCTATATAGTGATATTACACCATGTTTGTCATGACAGTCACATTGTGAAGATATACAACTTATTTAAATATGCAGAGGACAGTTATATAGCTATTAATGCATGTGTAGAAAGTGCCCAATGTCCCAATCTTTCACCCTTCAGCAGTCACATCCAGTCTCCACTCTAGTGCCAACTCCATCCTCTCCCTGTGTGTGTTTTCTTTTTCAAGGCTGTAAAACTGGTACACCTCCCAACCCCCACCCAACCAATAATTATGGATAAGAAAATTTAGATTCACGTCTGTCCAGCATGGCTTGAGACAACTTGGTTATAATGGATGTAGCAGAATCCAGTCGTTTATGTTAATTTCACAATTTTCTCATTTGGAACATGCACATCCATGTGTAATGCATGATGCATACATTGCAATATGCTCCTTAAGTTTTCAACTTTAATTAGCAGGATTTGCTAAAAGCGACAGAAATAATATTCTATGAAAACCAACTAATTAAAATATGTACGTTTCATGAATATGAATGGATTGATTTTTGAGTGTGAGTGAATTAGCAGTTTTTTTAGGGTCTTGGGTGAATGTCCAGTTTCTTAAGGTTTTGGGGTGAATAGATTTTCAGGGTGTCTCGCGAATGAGCAGATGCTAAGGTTTTTAAGGTGAATGGGCTGATTCTCAAGCTGCTTCATGGATGGGCAAGCTCCCAGGATTTTTGGAAAATGGTCATATTTTCAGGGTGTCTATATTTTCAGGCCCCAAGACAACGACCAGGGACGTATTAGCTGCAAGGCAAACAATGCATTTGCCTTGGGCGGCACTTTCCAGGGGGCGGCAAAAAAAGCCGCCCCCAAATGCCCAGGGCAAATGTCTTGTTAGCCTTGTGGCTAACTAACAATCCGTTCGGTCGTCATATTCCGGCTCCCGGTATCACTCTGCGGCGCGCGAGGGAGGAAAGTGCTCACTTGCCAGTGCCACCTGACCGACCGCCCAGCAGCCCCACTAGACCCCAGGGAGAGGGAGAACCCCGCCCCCCCAGCATTTCCAAAGGTAAGGAGGCTGAGGGGGTTAAAAAAAAAAAAAAGCGAGTGTGTGTCTGTGTGTGTCTGTTAGTGTGTGTCTGTCTGTTAGTGAGTGAGTGTCTGTTAGTGTGTGTCTGTCTGTTAGTGAGTGTGTGTTTGTCTGTTAGTGTGTGTCGGTGAGTGAGTGTGTGTCTGTTAGTGAGTGTGTGTGTGTGTCTGTTAGTGTGAGTGTGTTTGTTAGTGTGTGTGTGTCTGTTAGTGAGTGTGTGTGTCTGTTAGTGTGAGTGTGTTTGTTAGTGTGTGTGTCTGTTAGTGTGTGTGTGTGTGTTTTGCTTGGGGCCTGTCTGTCTGCCTGTCTCTCATCCATTAGCATTGATTTATTATAAGCTGTAAAATTAACATTAAATAAAATAAATTTAGATAATGTTTTTCTCTGTACTTTTCCCCCTCACATTTTAGTGGAAATTGTCATGTATTTGCTCTTTTTTCTCCAATTAAAAAGAAGAAACCAAGGAGTATTTTTTAATGAGTGATTGGGAAGTGATATTTTCTATACGCTCTTAGTTTATATTTGAATTGTCTTTGTCTCTGTGAGGAAACACCAAACTAAATAAAACCTTTCTCTATAGGGAGTTCCTTAAAAGTTTAGTAAATACTTTCAATACAACCATTCTTGTTAATTGGGGAAACCCATCATTGTGAGGTTTTGTATGATTAAGTACTATTGTCCATTGTGTATCTCTTAGGAAGTTTGCTCTTGGTGATGTTAAAACAAGTAACTAAACATGATTTGAAATGAAGTCACTTATTGTCTCCGAACAAATAATAGAGTATTTGAATCTGCGGATCTACCTTATCATTTGTCCTAAGCAAACATTTTCAGTTTCTATTTGTAGTGTCGGTCAACAAACAATATAATTCACTGCAGTGTCATTTAGGCAAGTTTTTTTTAGTAATTCTGTAGTAAACATATTTAAATTATTTTGTAAAAATCTTTTTCATATGCTTAAGAAACACATTGTTTTTACTCTACAAACACAATCTATATGTGCTGTCTTGTAGTAGTAACTGCAGAGATACTCAAGATTAGATCTCAGATTGTATCTTTAATTCCGGTTTCAACCATCTCTGCCCTCAAGCCTGATAATAATGAGATCTTAGACCGGTTTTATTGGCCCTTCATCATGAAGGAATGTAAAGCATAATATGCAGAACATGAACATTTGTTGGTGATATTACTCAATGGTAAATAAAGTTAAAAATGGATTTGTTTAATCATTTTTTTTATTACATAACCATTTCCCAATGTTTGATCACATCATCACTGTATCCACAGCAAACAATTTCAGTTTACGATGGCTGTTGTGTTTTGTCTCAGCAGATAGACAGTGCAGAGGACACTATACTCGCATTTTAGTATTTCCGAACTCAGAGATAGCATCAACATTTCACAGACTCACTCCCTTTCAATTTAATGATCATTATCCCACATATAATATAATAAAAAAAATAATAATAGATTTTCTCACCCCTCCTGTTTATTACTCATTCTCTGGTCCTCTATCAGCGGCCTGGGAGTATAAGGGTTTTGCGCAGTATCTTAGCTGTTCTTAGAACTGCACTCTTCTGGACAACAATCTCAGATGTCCCACCTGGAATCTGTTGACGCCATTCCCCCAAATTGGGAGTCACAGCCCCGAGTGATCCTATCACAACTGGGACTACTACTGCCTTCACTTCCCACATCCGTTCTAGCTCTTATTTCAGTCCTTGGTATTTATCCACCTTCTCAAGTTCCTTCCTCCTGATGTTATAGTCACTGGGTATTGCCACATCCACGACTGCAGTCTTCTGTTCCTTGTCTACCACCATGATTTCGCAGTGCCATCTTAACAACATTATGGACCCCTGGGCAAAGCAGTGCACAGGGGCCCTGCCTACACAACAACTCACAGGAATAAAAATTTTAATTATGGAGAGAGTAGGGAGAGGAGACCGGGGAGGAGCACAGCCTGTAGCTCCGCCGAGTCTCCTCTCTCAAGCACGGAGTGTTGCTGTGGTTACCATGGCAACGCTCCGTTCTCGCAAGAGTGAACTCTAGCCCAGGAGGTGCAAGCTAGAATTTACTCCCCCACTAGAACCGTCAGGGATTCCACAGGACCACCAGGGATTGGAAATAATATCCCCCCTGACAGGCAAAGGTAAGAAGGGAAGGGGGATATAAATAATATTTTTCTAATTAAAAAAAAAAAATACATTTGTTTTGCTCTGCCCCCTCCTTACACAAACACACACTGCCCCCACAGCCCCTCATAATATACACACAGCTCCCCAGACACACACTGTCCCCATATACACACTGCCCCACCACACACACTGCCCCCACAGCCCCCATACACACACTTCCTCCACTGTACCCCCATATACACACTTGCCCCAAAGACCCCCACACACACTTCTCCCCATACAAACACTGCACCCCCACATTCTTCTCCCCCCACACACACTACACCCCCATACACACACTGCACTCCCACACAAACACTGCACCCCCACACACTTCTCCCCCACACACACACATCTCCCCATACACATACTGCTCCCCATACCCTGCACCCCACACACACACTGCCCCCCCCACACACTTCTCCCCATAAACACAATGCTCCCCCACACAAACACTGCATCCCAACACACGTCTCCCCCACACTTCTCCCCCATACACACAGTGCTCCCTCATAAAACATTGCAACCCCACACACTTCTCCCCCCCACACACACTCCCCCCCCACACAAACACTGCCTCCCTCACACAAGCACTGCACCCCCACACACGTCTCCCCCACACACGTCTACCCCACACACACAAACTGTACCCCCATACATACACTTCCCCAACTGCACTCCCATATACACACACTGCCCCCACTACACCCTCATACACACACTGGCCCCATACACACACAGTGCTCCCACAGCATCCCACATACACACTGCACTCCCATGCACACACTACACCCCTCACACAAACACACACTGCCCCTCCTACACTCAGTGCTCCCACTGCACCCACATACACACACTGTCCCACATGCACTGCCTCCCGTACACACACACACACACTCTGCACGCCTCACACACTGTCTCCCATACACACCCTGCATCCCTCACACACTCAGTGCCTCCCATACAGACAGGCAGACACACACACACACACATTACTAGAGGCCCTATCCCCTACTACAGCCTCTATCCTGGCAGACCCCAGGTAAATTGTTGGACTGTTCTTAAACAGTTTGACTATTTACTCTGGGAGGGTGCCACGGCACTCCTAGCACCATAACCACTACAGAGAGCTGTAGTGGTTATGGTGCCTGGATTGTTTCTTTAAATAATCTATGAGTGCCCCTCCCGAGATAAGACTCTGGATCCGCCAGTGATACAAGTGAAGTATCGCACATTGGTGTGCATCTTCTGTTGTGGGAGGGAACACATGCCCTGTTGCCCCTCCCTCCCAGATCTACTCCACCTGTGGATCCATTTATCAAGGTAAAAACTAAACAAATATATTACACAATTTAACTTTTCTTTGTATCCCTGAACTCTATACCACAATTACTGTTTTAAAAAAATTATATTTATGTGATAGATATGTTTCCCTTACTTTAAATAAATGCTAAACTGATTTACATTTTTTTTTTAACAAATACAACTTTATAGTGATCACTATCATTGAAAAACAGCCCTTCGTAATCTGCTGAGTAATAACGCAAGACAAGAGCCTTTCTATTTAAAGTTGGCAAGTTCTGTGGAAAAAAATAAATAAACCACACCAAAAAGACGTACTGTCCTGTTTATAAAAATGACTGGTCATTTGACAATCTTACTGTATTGGAAAGCAAGTAAGGAAAAAAAACCTGATTCACTTCACATTGTATGTATTTAAAGATCAATTAACTTAGTGACCTGAAAAATTCAAACTGTTATTGCAATAATAAACTTGCAAAATAAAAAGTACTCACTCAAATTTAATTCAGATTCGCTCCAAGGGTCACATGCAATACGCTTTTTTATAAGAATTTACTAGGTTTAATTTACGCATACAGTCTGCTAAAATTCCTGGAAGGTAATTAGACATTGCAATAAGAGAGCTGTTTCATTTATTGTCAAAGATTTGTGCAATGAAACCCTTTCAAAGTGTCACGTTGTGTGCACTATTTATACCCAGTTTATTAAACCACCGTTGTAGTTAAAATCTGCTGACTAAAAGTTTTTCCTTGACTGTTCTTTTAAAACCTGCTGCTCAAATATATATATATATTTTTTTTATATGAGCAGTCTCAAGCAAAGAATCAAAATTTTGTTTAAACATCTGTGATTTCACGAGTTGTAAAACGTTAAAATAGGTATTGTAATCGCTGTGGAAAAAATGTAGGCAATATAACCCGGCAATATATTATACTGCGTTATATATAGTTATATAGTTCATTGTAATACAGATTTTCCATGAATGTATGGAACTGTTTAAAATCACAATTTAAACATTCTTTATAATCACACTGAGAATTTTCCTGTCTGTGGCTTATACATTTCTCAATAATATTTCATAAATTCTGCTTTTTCTATTTTTTTTTTTATTAATCTAGGGACACTTCTTTCTCATGAACTGCATGGGTCTTATGATTGAATGCAGAAAGGTATTGGTACAACAGACCTTCCTCTGGTTTGGTTAATATATTATGTTTATTATAGAAATGTGTTTTTTTTTTATGCGTTTATTACAGAGCGGTGAGAAGTCATGGGAGTGCTTACTTATCTGAACTGGTTACTTTACTGTCATTTTTCCCAAAACAACAATTTTCCACAGGATGTCATTTAGTGATGGTGTAAACACACGACTCCAGTCCAATGATGATAAAAAACATGAATAAACCCAAGGTCACTTGGTTGCAAAACTGTGTCAATGAACCACAATGCAGCTTCGGTTTCGAGAGGTGAGAAGACTTAAAAAGAGAAAGGAGCACTAGGCAAACAGTCTAAAACCCCCACCAGACCCACTCCCTCTCCTCCCCCCATGCTAACCCTCACTCCCCCCGAAAAGAACCTCATAAACACACCGACCAAACACTGAACCAAACGGCACACTGCGCACACAACCATGTAACTTTCGAACCAAAAATGTACGTGTTATAACTGTTGAAATATCAAATAGTGCAACACAATGTTATAGCTATCTACAAACCAGCTTCAGAACCCTCTCTCGGACTCGAGACCGAAGTCTTACAGCAACAGCGAAGGACAGCACCAGTCACGGAACTAAAACTCTATAACTGCCTTTCCTTTAGGACTGTTTTGTAACGCATCAATGCAACTCACGGTCTCTATGAAAGTATGTTTGATCCCAAGTTTTCTTTTCTGTACCCTAACCCCCATATGACTGAAAACCCCAAATAAAGAATTTATAAAAAAAAAAGGGAGACTAAATGGGTAAATTGCAAATAATATCAATAGATGTAGCGAGCGAGATATTATGGGGAATGTAATGTGACGTAAGCGTGGGAGGATTATGGCATTAAAGGAACACTGCATTATTAGAAAGAAATACATTTATTTCAATAAGTTGGAGAGTTACTTGTCTATTTTAGCCCCTCACTGTGTCTTAAAAAGAAGTTGCACCTTTAATCCAGTGGTGTAGACTGCCCAAAAGGTAGATCCCAGATGTTGTAGAACTACAACTCCCTTGATAATTAGCATGTCTTGGGGATCTACCTTTTGGGCACCCTGGTGTAGACTATAAGTTTGTTTGGACAGGACCATCTTCACCATTAAACCTGTATGCCAAACATGTTTCATTATTTTTAGAATTAATTGTTTGCCTTGTTTTTACCTGTTGTAAAGCACTGCAGAATATATTGTTTCTAAATGTCACAATTGGTTTATTCTCAATCTGGTGCAGTACCTCACAGTGCCACTACCTATCTGTAGTGCTATTCTAGGCTACTGCACCCAGACATATCTCTGTTTCCAGCTGGCCTTACTTTGTAATTATCTTCTCCTATTTAGTTGAGCCTCACCCATTCTAGTTTTCCATTAATGGTAATGTTGTTGGCCTGGTCCTTTGTCCTGTGTACCTGAGCTCCCTGTATCCAGAGACCTTCCTACATTTCCTGTATCCAGAGACCTTACCTGAGTTCCCTGTATCCAGAGGCCTTACCTTGTATCCAGAGGCCTTACTTCCTGTATCGAGGCCTTACCTGCATTCCCTGCATCGAGAGGCCTTCCTGAGTTCCTTGTATCCAGAGGCCTTCCTGAGTTCCCTGTATCCAGAGGTCTTCCTGCTTTCCCTATATCCAGAGGCCTTCCTGAGTTCCCTGTATCCAGAGGCCTTACCTGCGTTCCTGTATCCAGATGCTTACCTGAGTTCCCTGTATCCAGAGGCCTTCCTGACCTGTATCCAGAGGTTCCTGAGTTCTGTCTCCAGAGGCCTTCCTGCTTTCCCTGTATCCAGAAGCCTTACCTGAGTTCCCTGTATCCAGAGGCCTTCCTGAGTTCCCTGTATCCAGAGGCCTTACCTGAGTTCACTGTCTCCAGAGGCCTTCCTGCTTTCCCTGTATCCAGAAGCCTTACCTGAGTTCCCTGTATCCAGAGGCCTTCCTGAGTTCCCTGTATCCAGAGGCCTTACCTGAGTTCACTGTCTCCAGAGGCCTTCCTGCTTTCCCTGTATCCAGAAGCCTTACCTGAGTTCCCTGTATCCAGAGGCCTTCCTGAGTTCCCTGTATCCAGAGGCCTTACCTGAGTTCACTGTCTCCAGAGGCCTTCCTGCTTTCCCTGTATCCAGAGGCTTTCCTGAGTTCCCTGTATAAAGAGGCTTTCCTGAGTTCCCTGTATCCAGAGGCCTTCCTGAGTTCACTGTCTCCAGAGGCCTTACCTGAGTTCCTTGTCTCCAGAGACCTTCCTGCTTTCCCTATATCCAGAGGCCTTCCTGAGTTCCCTGTATCCAGAGGCCTTCCTGATTTCCCTGTATCCAGAGGCCTTACCTGAGTTCCCTGTATCCAGAGGCCTTACCTGCGTTCCCTGTATCCAGAGGCCTTGTGAACAAAATATGCCAATGGAATAATCTCCAATGATAACTGTGTATAGAGGCAGGGATAATCACTAAAATCGGAATTGTCATGAATAACCAGGGAGTTTAACATTTGAGGCCATAACTGCTGGTTTAGAAAAATCTTCAACCCTGCAAATGTTTCCAGTTCTCGTATTTTGACCAAAATGTTAAATTTCCACCTGAATTTCCAATAATTTTCGGTTTAGAGCATAACTCTGTCAGGTTATAAGTAATACATAAATATAATGTGTACAAAGTTTTGGAAGTGAAGAGATTAAAACCCGGACACAGATGTGAAGCCTGTTCAGTTTGTGATAAAATAAGATCCTTTGTATCTGTATTTATATTTTGGGAGCTTTTAAGCTATTCTTATAATTAAATTATTGCTGCTAATCTCTATCCACATAACTTCCACACTACGACAACAATCGTGAAACTTGCCATTTAAAACAGCAACAAAATAAATCTGTACACGGAAGAAGTAACAGGCCTAACCACAAAACCAGAGGCCTGACATTCTAGGTAGGGTTAGGCAACATTCCGCATTCCAGATGCTGTGGACTACCTCACCTGTAATGGTCTTACAGCCATAATGTTGGCAAAGCATCAGGGGAAATGTAGACCGCGACATCTTGAGTACCGAAGTCTGCCTACCCTTGCTATAGAGTATTAGAAGATAATGAGTTCAAAGAATCATTTCACTCGCATTCTCCAAAAAGAGTGACATCTATTTCCATGGTAAACTATATTTAATAAATGGAGTAAGTAGATTGAATGCAAGGTTAGTATCAGACAAATGGATTATGGTGCTAGGATTCCCCTTGTGATCCAACAATATCTAGTCAAATAGTTTTTATTATTATTTTATTTTTTATATAGTGCCATCAGATTCCATAGCGCTGTACAATTTCACATATATTTGGGTCCCTGAGCACTTCTGGCCCAACCTTCCTGTTCTGATACAATCTCAGCCAAAGAATTCTGTCCAAACACAGAAATTATGTTACTACTGCAAAAATAGGGACTTCTCTATTAGTTTTCTAGAAAAGTTGGCCAGGCCCAAGGCACCCAGGGGAACCGTGGCAGTGTTAAACCATTTGAAAATGCTTTGACTTCTTTCTGTGGGACAGCAAAAGAGAATTTCTCGCACTTTAACCACTACATTGTGCTGTAGTGGTTATGGCGTCTAGACTCTCTATTTAGAATACTTTGGCTTTATTATAATGCAATGCTTGCCCTGGGTCATGCAGGCTAATATGGAATGTTTGTGCTAAATGTATACACACGCAAGTTAAATTTAACTTATATTCTGATAAAGTGCCCCCTAACTGCATGCACATGGGGATATATATATATAAAAGTGCTTCTGCAAAAAGTTTAAATAATAGAATTGCGAAACAAATTCTACAATTTCCCTGCATGCTGTATTCTATGAAAAAAAGTTCCAATGAGGAAATGAAAAAGTCATATTGGGTTATTCAGTAAAGTGTGAATTGTTGAGAATTCAAAGACAATTCCCACTTTACTAAATAAGCCTGACAGTGAGAATTAAAAGTGCAATTGTTACCCTTTTTGTTCTTTTGTGTAAACTCCATTCAGAAACGTTTACATATAGCTTACGGAGGCAAAGGCAAAATGACATTGTTTCACTGATTTCTTTTTCCACAGAACAGGCTCTCATAAAACTACTGTGTTTTGTGACCTTCAGAGTAAATGGAGTGATCACAGGCCTTTAATGTTCGTCACAGCATTCTAAACAAGTTTGTCCCTTGCTGGCATCCTGAAAATTTTTCACACACTAGCCTACAGCCCTAGGTGGTAACATACTTGAAGTGTTATAAAAGAGACATCATATATCACACAAATACAGACTTTGGTTGATTTCTTCGAATTTGTAAATGAGGACACGTCTATGCACCAACACTTCCTCTGACACAGGGTTTATTTGATACACGGCTTGATTATCTCTTTAAACCTGTTTGCAAAGGAAAGCAGTTGAATTTCTGAGTTCCTCTTATGGAATTTCCTTTCCTAAGCAAACATCGTGAGCTGCAAGATTGAGATCTGAGACCAGCTGGCAAGTAACAGGTAGCAACTCTCCACTTAACTGGAAAAAGAAAACGTACAGTTACGTTTTAACTTGACATCTGCGCAAGTTGTACTGATGGCTTCACATTATCATGAAATATTCATACTTTAGTGTCAGCTTTGTTTACACTGTTCTCTGCAGAACTAATTGTTTATGTATCGTAAGCAAAGTCTATACGGTTATTGCATTAGGCTCAAACAAACAGACTTATAACCTTATGTCTGTGATTATTTCCTCATATCTTTAGAAAGGAATATAAAGAGTAATTAGAAAGTCACATTAGTGAGTAAAGAAAAAACTGACATTGCACACTAACAAGGTTGCTGGAAATTCGAATAGTCGAACTGGAAATATTCTCAAAGTCGACTATGCTTCCATTTGGCTATGTTGGCCTTTAATTTAAATTTGACTTTGAAAGCACTTTGAATTTCCTGCTTCTCTTACTTTATTCACTAAACTCACACTGTAACAATTTGAAACCTTGTATGGCAAATTGTAGGCAAAAATAGACGATATGGAGCAATCTTTTAACTCAGCTTTAGTCAAAACGTAGTTATAACAGCCATTAATTTGGCAATTTGGAATTCAGTAATAGACTAATTGGAGTTTGGAAAATAATCATGTGTGTATCACATTTTTGACATTAAAAAATATATACGAACTTACCTACAACATAAATTCAAATACTTATGCACCTGTCAGTTCACTATTTGTTTAAATTAATTAAATTAAAGGGACACTCCACTGCCTAATTAAAACATTCACTATTTTTCCCCACCCCCCCAATGAAAACATGCATGTGTTTAAATATGTTTTTTTTTTTTTTTGAGGGCATATTTAAAAACAACTTGCAAAAGTTGCAGATCTGCAGATCTTGTCTGCAGCCTTTGCAAGCTCCGGCCTTGTAACCCATCCAAGACTTCCTGTGACTGTCCAATCACGGACTTCCCAATGCAGCTCAATGAGAAGCCTTTTCAGGGCAGGTGCTCTAGGCAATAGCCTGCCTCTTGAGTTTAGCTCCACTGAGCTAGGCATCCAGGAAGTAGCAGAACTGGTTGTTTGACTGACAGCAACTGGGGTGGAACAAGGTTCATTTATAAAAGTGCCAATTTAAATCTACACTCTTTTTTTTTGCCAGAAATGTAGAATTAAAGATATCAGTGTTTTGATCGTACTTTTTAAGCATGATTGACTTCACTATTTTAGTAGTCTCATTTTTTGTGTGGTTGCTGAGAAGTTCAATTTTGATTATGGCCTAGAAAAAAGTACAGCCAAAAAGATTTGTGCAACTAAAAAGAACTGTCAAACTAGCATGATGAGTCACACGCAAGTCAGATTGGGAGAGGAAGTTGAACACTAGTTTTGGAACTGTGAGCAGATTATCTCAGTTATGTTGCATTCTGTTTCTTCCAGGGCATCACAGTTTTACCTTATAGAGTGAAAGCCCATTTGCAGAATCCTGACAGCACATTTCCATTACTTTACTAAAATGTGTCAAGACTAGAGTGGGGATATAAAAAAATGATAAGATGATTCAGTCGAGGGATAACAGCATGAGACAAAACCAATGTTTCTTGCATGTCACAGTCCCACTGTTTCCACTATGCTCAGCTCTTTATGAATACATTTATTGTGAGGGAATAAAAATATAAAAATCTCCAGTGTCTGAGGTATAAAAACCATGTATAATAGTAAAGGAATGCTACAATACATATAATGTCGATAATCCTTAACTCGTTATCATCATACGGCTGAGAACATGTATAAAATAATGAGGTATTTTCTTACAAAAGCATAGTGATGAGTTTAGTAGCAACAAGCAAAATCTAGTTTAAAATAGATTATACATCTAAATAGATCTAAAAAATCATATATTTTGTTTACCCTCCAAAACAGCTATTTTACAGTTCTCAGTTTAACACAATTTTTCAGGTTTATTTACTAAAGTGACAAATCAAAATGAATTAAAAGTGAATTTCAAACTTAAGGCAAGAGCAGTAAAAGTAAAGTATAGCTGACTTAAAGGGACACTATACTCAAAAACAACATCAGCTTGATGTAGTTGTTCTGGCATGTACAGTATGTCCCTGCAGGTTTTTTTAATGTAAATGTTGCCTTTTCAGAGAAAAAGTAGGGTTTGCATTGATGACAAGTAACACCTCTAGTGCCACTCACTCAGATAGCCACTAGATGTGCTTCCTGGGTCAGTGCCGCACAATGTGCAGCACTGATGTTCAGCATGGAGATGCTGAAAGTTCCCTACAGTGATGCATTGATTCAATGCATCTTTATGAGGAGATCCTGATTGGTGCAGCACTGCTTTTTGTCGCACATGCACAACAGCCTCCCAATGCTTTCCTATGGGAATGCATTGGATTGTAAGAGTTCATCAGCTTTGATAATCAAAGCCGAGGAGGTGGAATGAAGTGTGGAAAAGTTAAGTTGTCACCCTTACTTCAGTAAATAAACTCTTGAGTAAAGTAAAAAGAAATTATTTTAAAAAAAATTCCATTTTCCATAACTTGCAGTATACACCTGACCCCCAGAATTTAGTATACATCGAAGTTGTGAAATTCAGTAACCTCTCATAGCTTGGTAAGGAGTTAGCTGTTACAAAATCAGAATGCCCGCTTTCAATGCTTATAACAAATGGTAATAATAAAAATAATACACTTTGATATTTCCCACGACAACTTATAGAAGATGGTGAGTCAATGCTTTCATCTCATCCCATCTTATCCAGACCTTATAAGCATAGAAGTCAAATATGTATGGCTATAGCATTTACATTGGCTAGTAACCAGACTTGAAAATAGCAGAAAAATTCAACTAGTTTAGCTGATCCGGATTCATCAACTGGTGTTTTGGCTCGGTTTAATTTTTTTCATGCAATTTGTTTGGTAAATACGGTTGAGATTGAATCATAAAGGTGCAGAATTTGGACAATCTGTGTTTTGCAAAATGTATACATAATATAAATATTCTGTGTATATTTTTCAGTACATGTAGTTTGATAAAATACATTTCCTCTCTTTGTACATGAATGAGAGGTATATATAAACATTATGTATACATTTTGCAGTAGACTGAGAGATGCATTTTCCACCATCAAATAACTAATAGATGGAAAAAAGGAACAGTAAAAAATTAATCTATATTTATATCCAGATTTTCCCATATTTGCTTCCCTCTATTGGTCACTTCTCACTTGATCTGTTAATAAAATTAACATTTAGTGGCTGTCCCCTAACCATCAATCATATTTTTTCTCAACAGTTGAGTCGGAAATTCAGGATTTTAATTTGGATTTTTTTTTTTCGGACTGAAGAAAGAAGAAGTAGAAGAAAGAAGACTTCTGATAGGGTGAGAGGGGTAGGTTGGATTCTTTAATTTTACTGATGGGTGGATTTGTGACTCCTAGCCACCCAAAAGGAGGGGGAAGTTTGTTGACAATGACATGTCCCTTTCACATTGTTTATTTATTTAGAGCCCCCACCTGCTGCCCATGGGTGTAAGCTGGGGAGAACACTAAAGACACTTATTATAATTAGGGCCTCCACTTGCCACCAGTGGGTGAGAAACCACGGGGAGGACTCTAAATTCTACCCCTTTGATATTCTAATTAGGGCCTCCAACTGATGCCAATAGGTGGGGCTGGGGGAGGACTTAAGGTCCTCCTCCAAAAATATTTTTATTAAGGCCCTCACCCACCGCTTATTGGTGGTAGCTGGGGGAGGATGCTAGGTCCTCCCACCTTTAGTTTTATAATTATGCCCGCATCTGTGACCATGGGTGGAGCAAGTGGGGCATTAGGATGGTCACCCTTTTCCTTTATTGATCAGCCCCATCACGCTGGCCACAGGTGGCTGGAGGGGATGGACAGTGATCTAATTATTTAATTTAAAGTCTCCTGCTCACTGCCCATGTGTGGGGACATGGAGGGGACATAATTTCCGCCTGTTATTTAACAGGCCACATGGGATCCTTTTCTAAGATTTAAGGCATTTGTGTCAGGACAGCTAAAATTCAGACCAAATTTACGACCATTGCGGACATTGTTGAATAGCATGAACAATGTATGGATTTTGCATTTGAAATGGCCCTGTGTGTATCCCAATAGCTTTTCTCCATTCAGCACAGGACAATTTGGACTTTAGTGAATAACCTTGTTTGAGATGTATTCTCTAAACCATAAAGTGTGATGAACTATTTAGTGAATTGTCACTGGAGGCCAAAAGATTGAGGAAAATAAAAACCTGAGGAAAAAAATGCAGTTAAAGTATTTTTCTTCTTTGGATATTTTTTGCTAAAATTAAAAAAAATCCCTAACAAATTCTCCACAATTCCTGAATAAGCAAATAGACCCCTATAGAGTTTATTCACTAAGGGAAATAATTGTAGGGAACATAAAAGCAATCTGCAAAATATAGTATAAAATAAATAACCTGGACAATTCACCAGGTCAGCTATAGTCACAGCCTGGCTGTTTTAGTCTGAATATTGCAGTTAGGGTTTTCAATTCCGCACAATTTACTGGTTAGAAAATAAAACCCTGAATGTTTGTTTTCCTTTCGTTAAAGGAGTTTGTCATGTTTGTGAAAATCCTTGTCCCAGTCTACACATAGCAGGTGGTAAACAATCACCTGGTGGCAATGTATTTGTGCCAGCAGGAGCTGTGACTGTGTATATAACATTGTTCTGTTCGCCTTTCATATTTTTAATTAAAAGCTGTGATGAATAAGTATTGTGGTATTGTCACATGCTAAGCCTGTCACAGTTGTGAGTTTGTGACTCAGCACCATGATAGACACACTATTATTCTTTTAATTACCCATCAAGATTTATTTTTTTATTTTTTTTCCGTTGTACATTTTACGATATCTATTTACACAAGACAGAACAATGTAATAAATGGTTGTAACATTTTATGAACATGGAAGAAATGCACTTAAGAATTTCTTATTTCCTCAGCCAGAGGTAATATTAGGCTACTAAGTGAACTCAGTCACCTGTTTTTCAGTGGCAACTGGTCCATGGAGAGAAATAGGGTAGAACCCGCCCTGGTTATGATCAGAGGCGAAACTACAACCCAAGTGGCCCCGGTGCAAAAATTGTCACTGGATACCCCCCTTGTGTTTCATTCCCTTCACCCTGCCCCTCCACATCATCCCCTCCTCCCCCCTAGCCCGTCCATTTGTCCCATTCCTCCCTCTGTCCCCCCTCCACTCCATGTGTCTCTTTCCTCCTTCTCCCCTCCATGTGAACCATTCCTCTCTCCCCCCTCTTCCCTCTATGTGTCCCATTCTTCTCCCTCCTTCCCTCCCCTCCATGTGTTCCTTTCCTCTCTCTTTCCCCCCTCCCATGCTGTACCTGGTTCGCCGCGGTTCAGTCTGACAGGAAGAGCTCTCTCAGTGAGCACTTCCTGTCAGACCACTTGGCAACGCTACACACAGGTAGGAGGGGAGAAGCACAGTGCAGATCTCCCCTCCTTCAAGACCCGGGAGGATTCGGCTGGGCATGGGACCAGATGGTATGTCGGCGGCCCATGGTCGCAGGGGTCACTGATGCGGCCAGGCCTCCTGGTATGATGGACCTGGTCGCAGTAACAACCCCTGCAACTGTGGTAGGTACACCACTGTTTTTGATAATTGAATATATCAAATCTACTGGTATTATTGATACTACAGGTAACACTGTGGTAAAAAAAATGCCTGTTACAATTATATTTACAGTTTTCATTATCTTCTTTATTGTTTAAGGGAGATGCAGCTGATTTTGGACAGCGCACGGAATCTCGGAGTTACGTAGCGCCCAGCAAGTCGTCAAAGAGGGCAGCACCCCCCTATATTTAAATTGCACCAGCCCCCACTGTTTTTAAAAGCCCCCACTCTTTTTTTAATGGGACACTACAGACTAGAACTAATTAATCTTTTTTTTTTTAATTATTTTTATGCTTTGTGTGCAGGAAGTGTTAAACAACCAATTGAAAATAACAAGAGATAAAAATGTTATTCACATTTGAAGTTGCTGAGTGTGCAATAATTTACCAAGATACATTTTTTTATTCTGTACAAAGAAGGAAGTGATCAGCCTGTAAATCTCTGCACGGCAGGCTTTGATAGGCAGAGTAGTAGAAGTTCATCTATTAGCTTTGTTTTGCTTACGAACATGGATATGATGTCTGTGAGGCTCTGGCATTAACCTTTGATTCTCTCACATCTACCCCATGAATACTGTGTGAAGGATTCAAATACAATGGTTGATAGCTCCCTCTAAAATTACCTTTGGGGGCTCAGCATTTAATCCCTTTGGGGATCAGTCCCTATTTCGTCCCTATTTTCTCTTTTCTATCCCATGTCCCTCTTTTCTAGGAGCTCCACATTGCTGGTATGTGGAGCTGTAGTATATATCAGAGCTCCACAGCAATAATACACCCAGCAATGTGTCTTTAAACTGCAATAAACTTGTTTAGAAATCAGTCTGTGTAAACAAGATACATTGTTCTTGTTCTATATTATATTTTAGTTGTGTAACTTGTTATTAGTTAGCCACCTAAAATGTCTCAAATGAGCCCCACCCCTGGCCACACCTCTAAAATGAAAGCGTCCCTCTTTGTCCATTTGGAATGTTGGGAGACATGTTTAAAGGACACTATAGTCACCTGAACAACTTCAACTTAAAGGACCACTATAGTGCCAGGAAATGAGAATGTTTTCCTGGCACTATAGTGGTCCTTTAAGCTACAGGGTCCTTGGGTCCCCCTCACCCTCTGGATCCCCCTCCCACCAGGCTCTATGGTGAGGAAGTGGTTAAATTCCTACCTTTTTCCAGCGCCGGGCTCCCTCGGCGCTAGGGAATCTCCTCCTTCTTCTGCTGTCATCGGCTGAATGCGCATGCGCGGCGCATTCAGCCAGTCTCATATGAAAGCTTTCTTAACCCCTAAAGGACGGAGCCAAATGTACACGTTGTGAACCAAACAAAATGTAAACAAAACCTGGCATTTGCGCTACATGTCTGTCCAACTGTAATTCACCTCTTTCATATTAAATACACCCACCCTTAATATATATCATTGTATTCAGGGGAAACAGGGCTTTCATTTAATATCAAATATTTAGCTATGAAACATAATTTAATATGAAAAAAATGGGAGAAAATAAGATTTATTTTTTATTTTTTTAGTTCTACATGACATTTTAACGGTCAATGTCATAATACTGTTTGCTTTTACTGCAATAAAATACACATATTTGTATTCAGCAAAGTCTCACTTGTAAAACAGTACCCCCTATGTACAGGTTTTATGGTATTTTGGGAAGTTACAGGGTCAAATATAGCACGTTACATTTGAAATTGAAATTCGCCAGATTGGTTACGTTGCCTTTGGGACTTTATAGTAGCCCAGGAATGAAATTTACACCCATAATGGCATACCATTTGCAATAGTAGACAACCCAAGGTATTGCAAATGGGGTATGTCCAGTCTTTTTTAGTAGCCATTTGGTCACAAACACTGGCCAAAGTTAGCGTTAGTATTTGTTTGTGTGAAAAATGCAAAAACGCCAATTTTGGCCAGTGTTTGTGACTAAGTGGCTACTAAAAAAGACTGGACATACCCCGTTTGCAATACCTTGGGTTGTCTACTATTGCAAATGGTATGCCATCATAGGGGTAATTTTCATTCTTGGGCTACCATAGGGTCTCAAAGGCAACGTAACCAATCTGGCCAATTTTAATGTGAAAAAAATGAAACACAAACCTTATATTTGAAGCTGTAACTTTTGAAAACACCATAAAACCTGTACATGAGGGGTACTGTTGTACTCGGGAAACTTCGCCGAACAGAAATATTTGTGTTTCAAAACTGTAAAAAGTATCTCAGCAATAATATCGTCCGTGTAAGTGCTGTTTGTGTGTGAAAAATGCAAAAAACTTCACTTTTACTGGCGATATCATCGTTGTAATACATTTTACTGTTTTGAAACACTAATATTTGTGTTCAGTGAAGTCTCCTGAGTAGAACAGTACCCCCCATGTACAGGTTTTATGGTGTCTTGGAAAGTTATAGGGTTAAATAAAGTGCTAGCAAATTAAATTCCCTTTACTTTCAGCATGGGTTGTCAGGCAGGTCCCACTAATTGTAATTAATTAAGATTCCTAATTATGTAAAAATATTATATAAATATATATGTAGAATTAATAAATGTATATATATATATATATATATATACGTATGTGAATATATATGTGTGTATATATATATATATATATATAATTTTTTAAAAATATTTTTATTTATATATAGGTATATATATAGTGATATATACGTATATATTTATGTATATAGATATATATATTATTTCGTTCTACGTGTATTTTGATATAAATATATATATATTAATATCACAATACAGTTAGAACGAAATAACACACATCTATATATTTTTAAATTATTTTTTTAATTATTTTTTTAATTTTATTTTTTAATGTATTTACATATTTTTTTTTTTATATTATATATAAATATATATAACAATAATTATATATATATTTAATCAGTATCAGTCTACGTGTAATTTGATATTAATATATATATATATATAATTATATATATATATTAATAGTAAAATGCATCTAGACAGTATATGTGTGTGTATGTGTATGTGTATGTGTATATATATACTTAGATCATATATATATGATCAAAGTATATATTTTCATTTTTTTTACACTTATTAAACTTTTTTTAATTTTATTTCCAGCCAGCAGGGGGACCACCTGTCATTACAGGCAGCCCCCCTGCTGGCAATACAGGAGGCAGCTATCCCGGCCATGTGATTGTGAGGTCCTCGCAAGGACCTCATTCTCACATGGCCGGGGGGGCTCCCAGGGGGTCAGACGTGTCGCGGGGGGCTCCCTGGGAGTCCCCCCAACCGCGATCGCTGGCGTGGGACCGCCGGCGACCGGGTAAGTAAAGAAAGACCGGAGGGCGTACTATTACGCCCGGCGGCGTTTAGAGCCGCTTAAAATAGGGCGTAATAGTACACCCTCCAGTCTTAAGGGGTTAATGCTTTCCTATGGACGCTGGCGTCTTCTCACTGTGAAAATCACAGTGAGAAGCGCGGAAGTGCCTCTAGTGGCCGTCAATGAGACAGCCACTAGAGGCTGGATTAACCCATTTGTAAACATAGCAGTTTCTCTGAAACTGCTATGTTTACAGCAGGCAGGGTTAATCCTAGATGGACCTGGCACCCAGACCACTTCCTTAAGCTGATGTGGTCTGGGTGCCTATAGTGGTCCTTTAATGAGGTTGTTCAGGTGAGAACTATAGCTCCCTGCAGCCTTTTTGAGAAAATACAGTGTTTACATTGAAAGCTAGGAACACCTACAGTTGTAGTCACTCAGAGTGAACCAGAGGGACTTCGGAGTTGATGGAGGCATAATATGCCTCCATCCACTCAGATCTGCTGTCAGCAGAGCACAGGGCAGCACTGTGCACAGCATCCTGTGATTCAGTATCTCCTCCCTCTGCATGCAGACACTGAACGTTCCTCATAGGTATTCATTGATTCAGTTCATCTCTATGAGGAGATGCTGATTGGCCAGGGCTGTGTTTGAATCATGCTGGCTCTGCCCCTGATCTGCCTCTTTGTCAGTCTCAGCCAATCCTTGGGGAAGCACTGTCATTGGATCGGGCTACCACATGTCAGCAGACTGCTTGTTTTTCTGAGTCTAACAGCATGCCGAGTTACAGTTTCAGGTTTGAATACAGTAAGATTTGTTCTATATTTATGGAAGCATGAGGGATCCAGGGGGGCTAGATGGTGGTGTTAACACTATAGGGTCAGGAATACATGTTTGTGTTCCTGACCCTATAGTGATCCTTTAAGTAGATAGGGAGAAAAGGCAAAACCATGTAATGGTCCAACAAAAGACTCCTGATTCCTTTGAGGTGAGGGATAACGGTGGGCCAGGGCATCCCCACATCCTACTACTCAATGAGCTGTAGAGCAGTACTGAGGGTGCTGAATTAAACCATTACTACTTGCTCCCCTGGTCCTGAGTGTTAAACCCCCTGATACCTATGTCTCTTCACCTCACTAAACACACAGCTTGCTGAGCCCCTCCTTTCCTACCTGCACAATTCACAATTTAATTCAAGGTTATAATGGAGAATCATGCATGTATAGGACGAAATCAGTGGGCAGAAAACAGATCTCATAAATTCTTAAGGAATAAAGTCACTTTGTTGTTCTCTTACCCAGTTACCCCACATGGGCCCAACACAGGTGCAATAATACTTAGGTAATCAACCAGTTTATTTATCCAATCCATGTCCATTAGGGTTGCTTTATTAACTTAGAATGATAGGCAGGAATTCTCCGATCTCTTGTGGTTCTCTGCAGTCTTATCTGTGTCCATGATTTAATTAGGATGAAAGGTCATTTCAGGTCAGACATTTATGGTTATTCATGAAACTAGTAATTGAGCAGAATTTACAAGGAAATTAGACATTTTAGGTCAAACTGGCCGAGCAGGAAACATAGCCGAGTTGTGTGAATTACCTAGTTTGACTCTGGGCCAGCCTAATATTTGCGATCTCCATGTTGATTCTTCACAATTCCAGAATTACTGAATAAACTACAATGCTCTCTGATACAAAAACAGACGCACACTGTACTGTTACAGTCCTGCACGGTGTAATGTGGAAATTAAGAAAAACTGACAAAGGAATTACACATTTAACGAGAAAATAAAATATATTTTTTTAATTCTCCAATTCCGCAATATTTCCAGCTTTCCATGTATCTGACCTAAAACCTGTTATTTTTCTTGTAATTTCTCAACAATTCCCACAGCTCTTACTGTATGGCAAATTTCATTAGCTAACCAAAAAATGCTCAGAATGGCGGCAGAGGTAAGTAGATTTTTGCATATGTCTTAAAAATACAGTATAAAAATTACTTGCACAAACAAAAACGTTACAGTTTCTGATTAAAAGCTTGGCTTTCCTACCTCAGGGCAGAGCAATTCTCTCCAGTCTTTAAGCACACAGTACATAGTGGAAAAACGAGTCGCAAATGTGTCACCTGCATTGCCTTTGGTGACCTTGCAGTGAATTATTTGATATATTGTGTTTATGGTGTAAACGCCACGATGGAAACATATGTTTTTATAAAACTGAAGAAATCCAGTTCTGTGTTTCTAATCATAAAACTGTTGTCTATTGATGTAATCTGAAAAGCACAAAAGTGGAATGCTAAGACTTCAAGTACACATGCCTTCAAAAAATGTCAAGACTCTCTGTGTGCAAACATCACTGGAGAAAATGTTTAACCCCTTAAGAACCAACAGCATGCTAGGCACATCGTACATTGAGGCCTTTGCAGTACAACTGGTTCTCATGAGGTTAAAAGAAGTTGGTATTTGCTTACATGTTGAAGAGGTTTATTAAAACAATCCTCCCTGTCTCATTAGAGATTTTGTCTTATTACAGGGAGTGCAGAATTATTAGGCAAATGAGTATTTTGACCACATCATCCTCTTTATGCATGTTGTCTTACTCCAAGCTGTATAGGCTTGAAAGCCTACTACCAATTAAGCATATTAGGTGATGTGCATCTCTGTAATGAGAAGGGGTGTGGTCTAATGACATCAACACCCTATATCAGGTGTGCATAATTATTAGGCAACTTCCTTTCCTTTGGCAAAATGGGTCAAAAGAAGGACTTGACAGGCTCAGAAAAGTCAAAAATAGTGAGATATCTTGCAGAGGGATGCAGCACTCTTAAAATTGCAAAGCTTCTGAAGCGTGATCATCGAACAATCAAGCGTTTCATTCAAAATAGTCAACAGGGTCGCAAGAAGCGTGTGGAAAAACCAAGGCGCAAAATAACTGCCCATGAACTGAGAAAAGTCAAGCGTGCAGCTGCCACGATGCCACTTGCCACCAGTTTGGCCATATTTCAGAGCTGCAACATCACTGGAGTGCCCAAAAGCACAAGGTGTGCAATACTCAGAGACATGGCCAAGGTAAGAAAGGCTGAAAGACGACCACCACTGAACAAGACACACAAGCTGAAACGTCAAGACTGGGCCAAGAAATATCTCAAGACTGATTTTTCTAAGGTTTTATGGACTGATGAAATGAGAGTGAGTCTTGATGGGCCAGATGGATGGGCCCGTGGCTGGATTGGTAAAGGGCAGAGAGCTCCAGTCCGACTCAGACGCCAGCAAGGTGGAGGTGGAGTACTGGTTTGGGCTGGTATCATCAAAGATGAGCTTGTGGGGCCTTTTCGGGTTGAGGATGGAGTCAAGCTCAACTCCCAGTCCTACTGCCAGTTCCTGGAAGACACCTTCTTCAAGCAGTGGTACAGGAAGAAGTCTGCATCCTTCAAGAAAAACATGATTTTCATGCAGGACAATGCTCCATCACACGCGTCCAAGTACTCCACAGCGTGGCTGGCAAGAAAGGGTATAAAAGAAGAAAATCTAATGACATGGCCTCCTTGTTCACCTGATCTGAACCCCATTGAGAACCTGTGGTCCATCATCAAATGTGAGATTTACAAGGAGGGAAAACAGTACACCTCTCTGAACAGTGTCTGGGAGGCTGTGGTTGCTGCTGCACGCAATGTTGATGGTGAACAGATCAAAACACTGACAGAATCCATGGATGGCAGGCTTTTGAGTGTCCTTGCAAAGAAAGGTGGCTATATTGGTCACTGATTTGTTTTTGTTTTGTTTTTGAATGTCAGAAATGTATATTTGTGAATGTTGAGATGTTATATTGGTTTCACTGGTAATAATAAATAATTGAAATGGGTATATATTTGTTTTTTGTTAAGTTGCCTAATAATTATGCACAGTAATAGTCACCTGCACACACAGATATCCCCCTAACATAGCTATAACTAAAAACAAACTAAAAACTACTTCCAAAAATATTCAGCTTTGATATTAATGAGTTTTTTGGGTTCATTGAGAACATGGTTGTTGTTCAATAATAAAATTAATCCTCAAAAATACAACTTGCCTAATAATTCTGCACTCCCTGTATTTCTCCCAAATTTCTCAATATAGTCATCAGAACAATTACAGCTTAACGTAGTTGTTCTGGTGAGTATAATAGCTCCCTTCAGGCAATATATACATATATTCATTAAAAATACACTTAAATTAATGGGTTCTTCTTGGCGTGCGCACTCTGCATTCCAAACACAAGACAGCGGAACCCGGAAGTACCTGGACGAAAAAGTGTAAAAAGACACAGAGAAGAACCCACAATTTATTACCGACTGAGGAAGCCCCTGGTACGGGGCGAAACGCGTTTCGGACATTGAAAGCACACCATTAGCCATTGGGCTACAGCAGATTTTGAACTTTTTAGTTTTGTCATTGCCTGTTTTCTTTATTTATGCCGATTTTTATTGGTTTTATTACACATTTTAATTATTGGATTAATAAATTCTTTGTGAAGAAATCCAGTGCACTTCATTCCATCCCACCTGACATATCACAGGAACATCTGAAAGAAGGAGAGGGACATCCTATTGATTTTAGATGCATCAAGGAGTGTGATCCACCTATTGTATGTATTGTATCTTCCTAAACACTGACAAAACTGTCACAATGATCTTTGGAACAGTACCTAAATTACACAAATTACACAATTCCCACCTATCCATCAAAACAAATTCAAATGGCACACTGACCGCAGTCCACTCTTTCAAATACTTGGGTATGATGTTAGACCCCAATCTATCTTTTGGCCTCCACATAGAAAAGCTTGCATCTAAACTTTATCCAAAACTAGGTGCCCTGTACAGAAACAAAGCCTGCCTAAGCCCTACAGTAAAGGAAAGGATTGTAAAGCAAATGCTGATGCCAATCATTGATTATGGGGATGTAGTATATGCATCTGCATCGCAATCCCACATTAATAAACTCAATACATTGTATAACTCGTTCTGCCGATTTGTGCTACAATGTAGTTACAGGACCCACCATTGTGACATGCTAAAATTACTAAACTGGCTGTTGATGGAATCCAGACGCACCCTTCATGTTTCCAGCCTTGTGTTTAAGAGCTTTTCTGGGAAGCTCCCACCCTACCTGAGCAGAATGCTCTCCACAGCTGTTCCCACCTCCTATAACCTCCGATCCAGTAACAGCACTTTATTTAGTCTACCTCAATACAAAAAGAAAGCAGCCCGATCCTCCTTCTCCTACAGAGCGCTGCAATTGGGGAACGACCTCCCGCACAATTTCAAATCTTCCCTAAGCCTAAAGTCCTTTAAGAGGTCCCTCTCTACATACCTCAAAACAGAATGCATCTGTCATGGTTGATTATATATTTCATACCTGTTCTATGTTACATTTTGTATATATTGTTTTTGCATTTTATTGTACCCTAATGTAACAATACAATGATTTGTGGACCCAGGACATACTTGAAAATATTACATAATTAAGTACATTTATTTGATTGCAATTTTAGAACACAGGCCGAAAGTCCAGAGAATTTAATTTGCTAGCACTGTATTTAACCTTGTAACTTTCCATGACACCCTAAAACCTGTACATGGGGGTACTGTTTTACTCGGGAGACTTCGCTGAACACAAATATTAGTGTTTCAAAACAGTAAAACATATCACAGCGATGATATTGTCAGTGAAATTTAAGTTTTTTGCATTTTTCACACGCAAACAGCACTTTCCCTGATGATATTGTTCTGATACGTTTTACTATTTTGAAACACTAATATTTGTGTTCAGTGAAAACTCCCAAGTATAACAGTACCCCCCATGTACAGGTTTCATAGTGTTTTTAAAAGTTACAGGGTCAAATATAAGGCTTGATTTTCCGTTTTTTCACATTGAAATTTGCCAGATTGGTTATGTTGTCTTTGAGAGTGTGTGGTAGCCCAGAAAAGAGAATTACCCCCATGATGGCATACCATTTGCAAAAGAAGACAACCCAAGGTATTGCAAATGGGGTATGTTCAGACTTTTTTAGTAGCCACTTAGTCACAAACACTGGCAAAAGTTAGTGTTCGTTTTTGTTTTTTGCATTTTTAACACACAAACAAATATACATGCTAACTTTGGCCAGTGTTTGTGGCTACTAAAAAAGACTGGACATACCCCATGTTGAATACCCTGGGTTGTCTACTTTAAAAAAATATGTATGTGTGAGGTGTGATTCAGAGATTTATGACAGCTAACAGTGTTACAATATTGATACACTTTAAAAATATATATTTTTAAACAACAATGTCCTACTCCTACTTATAGCCCTATAATTTTCCCAAAAAAGCTAAGAACATGTTAACTTTGGGTACTGCTAAACTCAGGAGAAAATGTAGAAACTATTTAGCATGGGTGTTTTTTGGCAGTTGTAGATGCCTAACAGATTTTGGGGGTCAAAGTTTGAAAAAGTATTTTTTTAAATTTCATCATATTTTATAATATTTTTTATAGTAAATTATATGATATGATAAAAATAATGGTATCTTTAAAAAGACCATTTAATGGCGAGAAAAACAGTATATAATATGTATAACACAAAGACTGCAGAATTGTAAAAACAGCCCTGGTCCCAAACGGTAAGAAAATTGAAAAGCGGTCTGGTCACTAAGGGGTTAATCATCTTTATTCCCATCAATCTTATTTTTTTAAGAATGAAATGAGCTTGATTGGCGTTCGCACTGGTTGTTTGCTCAGTTATACGTCTGTATGACGCTCTGGAGATATGGAATCAGCTCAAATTGGGCTGAATCTGAATGCACACGTCTTCTAGCCATACATTGCAAATAACAGTTCTCTTACGGTACCTAATGACTTTATATACACACTTTTACCTTTGTTATAGTAAATAAGTGGACACAGATGTTATTTTGGTTTTATAGCATTGATTATATTCATGCTGTATGACTATGTGACTCTAAATACAATTGCTCCTCATATCACATCCACTTGCTCCAGCATTAGGTGCTGTGTTGACAATAAGCATTTGTATACTTCGGAAGCTGCATGTGGGTTGAAACACAACTGCTATTTATCTGGTATCAGTGTTCTTGACCTGCAATGTATCATTTATCAAGACTGAAGTTTCTTTGTTGGAAATAACATAAAGGGCAAATGGGACCAGATTATAGGTGTGGAGGAGTAGAATGAGCACAAATTCAATCCGTCTTCTTAAAAACAGACCATATGGTGCAAAGAGAAAATCTGTGATTTCATTGGTGTCATGCTGTTTGTCTCATCATTCCCAGTTGATTTCTGTTTCATGTGGAATTCTATGAAGTGTATCATAATTATTACGATTATATTTTCAAACTGCAAGTGCTAATCCTTGTATTGTATGATCTGCTCTATTTGTGACTGAAATGCAGGATTTAAAGGGGAACTGTTATTTCACAGGATATATATTTTCTCATTACTTATCCCCATTATTTAACAAATATGTTTGTTTTAGGGTTGGATAAAATAAAATCCATATATCTACCCTAGAACAGGGCATCACCATCTTGGCTTTCTGTCATTGCTATAAATGTTGCCCATTTCTGCTATAGTGTAAGAGAATAATCTGAAACAATGATTCTGTTCTCCTGACTGCTGACTTTTCCGTAACCTATTCATGTTACCCCTTCCCACCAATAATTGACACTATACCATTTTGGTGGGTAAAGGCAATGGCCATAGCTTTATTTCTTGAAATCAGGGGGCTGCACTCACCTGAACATGCATTCATGGGGTGCTGCTGGGGGCCAATTTATACAATACACAAGATCCAGCGCACTCACTTATCCACTAAACAGTAACGTCAATGCTAACAGATTTTATTTGTTTTTTTTTTAAAAAACACCTAATCTAGCCAAAGTTATGGGGGTTTAGTTACATTATATGATCATACATTGCATAAGCCTGCCACAACGTCAATGTACATAATCTTTACCCCCATTATTTTTGCCTACATTAGGTGTTTTTTTTAAAAACTAATAAAATCTGTCAGCATTGAGGTTGCTGTTTAGTGGATAAGTGGGTGCGCTGGATCTTGTGTATTGTACAGCTTTATTTCTTGACAACCAGCAAACAGCCACTGGGAGCAGACAGCTCACGTTATTACATTTAACCAGAGACTCTTCAGCCTTTCATTCATGATCCACAAAATCAGGCTGCGACTCCTCAAGCCTGTCCGGGCAGTGTTCTTTGAATAACTTTGCTGCTGACGGAAACCCGCAGCTGTGACAAAAGAAGAAAACAAACAAAACACAAAGAAACAAGCAACCAAACAATTAAGTCCTACCATCCCACATAAAGGAGAGGGTGCGCTAGAAAAAAGCACCACCAGGATCCCTCGGCTGTGCTCCAGTGGTCTGGTCAGTTCTCCCAGAATTCCCAGTACCTAACTCTGATACAACATTGTAACCAGTTTGGTTACCATGCCAAACTCTTCGCGCAGTAGTCATGTTCCCCCTCCTTAGTCACTTTGGGGGTTGACCTTTCTCATTTGCATTGTGTGCCATGACTGTGCCAGGACTGAATTGGATTGTGATTGTGGACATAAACTGAAAAAATAGTTTTGTTTTTTGTTTTTTTGCAATAAACCAGTTAACACGAGTAAAAAGATCAGTCACACACTGTCGGTAACTTGCTTCGTTAATGGAGGTTTGGAAGCATAAACACCACATTTATTTATTTTTGTAAAATTCTTTATTTTTGAAGTGCACAAATAAACAGATAGGCTTGTCACGCCCCAACAGCGGATGACAGGCAACTAGATATACAGAGCTTTAGAGTTGTAGGCAAGGGAAAACAGTTACATTTTATAGTAACAACATAGTAATAACATCTCGTGGAGCTGACATATCTACAAGGATGTTCCTCACTGAGGTCATTGTTCTAGGAATATTGCCTATGCATGTAGAGTAAGCTGAGTGAACCTGTTGGAGTATGCTAGATTCATTTGTCACATTTAAGATCATGAATTAAGATCAATTACAGAGAGAGTCCTCCAGATATGTGCGATAAACTAAACTAAAAACTAGAGAAACAAGACATGCTGAGGATGAGTAATTCCTCTGGGACTAAACATATTATACATATTATGACACTATACCGCATCTCATAATTATGCGATAACAAGAAATATAGACTGCAACAAATTGCTGGGCTTTGAGATCAAATAGTGTTATCAGATATGAACTCAAACGATAGATAGATAATGGCAGTTCATCCGATTCCAAGGGTCGGCAGAGCTTCTCCACTTCCCGGGAAGACATCACTCCGAAACAAGGTGCCTGTGGGTGAGCCAGCAGCAGTTTACCACAGACCTGGGTACTCTTGGTGTCCACGTCTAACCCCTTCTGAGGGAGGTTGGATGGTTTAGATGATTTTCGCCACTGTCTGCGGTTAATCTTCTGCCGTCGTGGGCGATGCAGGGAGGTCATACCCCGCATGGCTCTTAGCTTGGATAGGTGAGTATGAGGTTGCTTCAGCTGTTTTATATGTTTGCTCTGAGGAGGCTCTCCAGTCATCTGGTACATGCTTCTCTGGTCTCCCTGCAGCTGCCGAAGCCTGTCTGCAGAGTTGCGTGCTTCTATTGTCTGCCAGAATCTTTGGAAGATCTCGTCGATCCGCGGTAAGTAGATTGGTGTGAGATCACGGCAGGCCTTCTGTGATAAACTCACACCATGTGTCAGATAGACAGTTGCCATCTTGAAAAGTCAGAGAGCGGTTCAGCGTTCGACAAGGCGGTAAGTATAGGTGTAACAGCTTGCTAAAGTCCAGAGGGGACCAGGATATCCCCACCGGTCCAAAGGGGAGGAGTGGGTAAGAATACCGTGGGTCTGAGCCATGAGTAAAAGGGCAAGAAGGTCGGTCACCTCTCTCCAGCTCTACTCCAAGCAGGCCTCAGCAGGCTTATTTGGGCACCCAGTGCTGCATTGTCTTAATAGGGGTATCAATCTGTGCGCCCGTGACCCAATAAATGCACAATGATCCACTAAAGAGCATGGTATAAGGGAACAGTACCCCAAATTCTGGTGAAACTGTAGGAGCTCAGGAATCACACGTCTGCCTAGCTTGAGGATCAGGCACCATCACCGAAAAAATTGTTTAAACACGTTATGAGGATGTTTTTTAATATTTTTTTCAATAGTGTAATTTCCAGAGACGTGACAGCTACACTTTAAATCTCCAAAAGACATCATGTATCTACATTGATTTTATTAGAAACAATTTTGGCCATTGATTGTTTATGAAACAATTATATTTAAAGCTGAAAAGTGCTAAACCACACAATTAGGGAAGAGTGGCTGGCACAAAACACAGAAAATATTAAAGCTGAAAAGTAGTAGCAGCAAATAACAAAAGCATATACCAGTACAGAACAGTTAGGTTATATAGAACAAACACACAAAAGGGTGTTTGTACAAAGTGTAATTTCTAAAAGTGGAGCAATCACTATGGAAACCAATAGAATGTTTAGTCTATTGCACCACTTTAAGAGCAAGAATCACTCTTCACTACACTACAACTTTTTTTTTTCCCCCCCAAGGCTAAAACATATTTCAACTTATTAATAGAACTACAGTTACTTACTAGTTACTGTCCTAAGCCTACTTATAATTCCCATTACAGAACTGCTGTTATTTCCATCATATTATTATCAGTAATAGTATCCTTATTTAAAACATATTGATGAGGGTGCTGTTCAGGCTAAATTTAGAATTTACTTTAAATTCCCAACAATTCACAATTCAGTGAATCGCCCTGTTTATGCTTTGAGTGAATTTCTTTAAGAAAGTAAGCATGAAAAAAAGAGAGACACAGGTCATCGACAGAGCCAGTGGACCATGATGGGGTGCACTGCCTATAGATCATATCTGTAACAGTACTTGCTCGGTCTGCGAGCCGGCAGGGGTCCTCTGATTGAGCCGCATGTGGCTCGCGCACTCCTGCTTCCAGGCGAGCCGTGTGTGGCTTGGAAACTCATTGCTCCTGGTAGGTCGTGCGCACCGAACAGTCTGATTAGGTGCATGGCCCGTACAGTATTGGGAATTCTGCTAGCGTCGCTAGCACATTCTTAAATTAGAAATGAGAGCCTTAACTTGCGGTTGGCTCCCATTGGCCGACGTCATTCCGGCACCCCCATTCACGCACGTTTTGGGGCGCAGGCATGATGGGGACCAATCAAATTAAAAATAAAGGTATTTAAACTTATGTACCTGGCCCTAGATTCTGTGCCCTGTTGTGGTTTCTGTTCCCAGTACCCTCTGGTGCGTTCCTTGTGATATAGTTTTGTATTCTGGTAGTGACCTTGGCTTTGTTTCCTGACTCTGATTTTCTCTTTTACCCTTGCCTATCTTGTTTGCCCTTCTGATTATTTCAGTGTACCTGACTCTGGCTAGTTTTCTCTGTCTAAGTCCAGCCACTCTAAAGCCAGGTAAGATGTTTATATTTCTTTTGTCTGTTCCTTGCTATTCTAAACTCTGCGTGTTAGGGTTAACATTTCAAACCTCATGGTCAAAAGTTAGATTATCACAGAGTGGTCAAGTCGTCCATCCAAGGTTAAATACGTGAGTACAAGTAAGATGGCTAAAATCTATTAATATTTCATTTCTGACTGCTGTTGACCCAAGAAGCTGCACATAAGTTGAGTCCCACAATATAGTTAGAACACATGCTAAAACTAGAAGCCCTGAACAAAAAACCTTTACTTGCCGTGCTTCTAAAGCAGGGGTCATCAAACTCCGCCCCCCCAGATGTTGCTGAACTACAGCTCCCACGATTCTTTGAATTACATAGATAGCCAGAGAATCATGGGAGATGTAGTTCAGCAACATCTGGGGGCCCGGGGTTTGAGGACCCTGTTCTAAAGTAAACAAAACATGGATCTCTGTGCAAGTTAACAAACTATTAAATGTCATATGAAATATTTGTCTGAGTGGAAAAACATGCGAGATCAACTTATCAATTAAACTGTTAATAGCTCCCGACTGATTCCTCTTCTGCAACTGTCATTAGTCTAATACTATCCTTATCTTTTTGTGTAATTTTACCCCACTCCCTCTAGCATGTAAGCTCATTGAGCAGGGCCCTCACCCCCTTTGTTCCTGTGTGTCCAACTTGTCTGGTTACAACTACATGTATGTCCATCCACCGATTGTAAAGCACTGTGGAATTTGATGGTGCTATATAAATAACATAATAATAATAATAATAATAAAAACATGGCATATAAGACGCAAGTAATAATAATAAAAACATGGCATACCACATGCCTGTCAAAGTATCCACATTTTATTAGACAACTTAATGCTGTACATGGGATATAACTGATAGAATACTTTCACATTCCCTCACATCACAGTGTTCCTTACAATGGGCATAAAAAGATAGACAGGCAGATGGATGAATGTATGGAAGAATGGATAGATGGATGAATGGATGGATGATCAGACGGATGTTCAGACATTTGGATAGATCAATAAGTGGATGGATGAAAAAGATGGCACATGGCATACATATGAAGCTAAAAGTGAAAATATAATAATTAGTACAACTTGAAAATAGTATTCTTAAATAAATTTTTTATATTTCAATATTTTAATTTTTCATGCGTTCTTTTTTTGACAATCCAGAAAACCTGCAGGCTGACATTGTGTTTTTGGTGGTATGACTTGAAGTCACTGGACAAGGTTTCCATGATGATGTTTTGTAAGACAGGTCTTGCACAAATATTGGGACTATGTATTACAACTTCAGACATTGGCCTGTCTAGTCTGGAAAATGTTACAGAGCTCTATTTTAAATGTGAGTGTATTGCAAAATACATATGTGTATGCAGAATCTAGCATGAGGTTTAAAGCGTGGTTTGCATGATGTCATTTGTCGCATGTCACATATATATCTTCATTTAACTGATAGAGCAAACTGCATGCCAGATGTGCAGAGTGCATATGCCACTGGTGATGCATTGTGACACCCAACATTGTATTTTTTTTTTAACTGTTAAAGGTTATATTCAGTCTTGTATTCCCCAACCTAATCTGGTTTACACTTTTGACCACTATGTAAACGTGGGGTTAGTGGTGAGACCTGTAGCTGTGTAAGAAAGTATAAAGATATTTTTAGGTAAACCACATATTTTACAATCTTAGCAAGCTGTTTTCACTGCAACACTGATAATCAGGGTGTTTTATAGGTGATCCTCAACAAGAGACACAGTGTGACAGAGTGAGTGTGTATTTTTTGCATTGAGCATCTACATAAATGATACTGAAACTGGAGCAGGTAGAAATAGTTTGTTTACTGTACTTTTAGGTTCTGTGTAAAATTCAAGGAATTATAATGTAAGTAATCATGTAATGTAAATGTAAATCAGGAAGTATTACTTTACTGAGAGGGTAGTGGATGCATGGAATAGCCTTCCAGCTGAAGTGGTAGAGGTTAACACAGTATAGGAGTTTAAGCATGCGTGGGATAGGCATAAGGCTATCCTAACTATAAGATAAGGCCAGGGACTAATGAAAGTATTTAGATGGCAGACTAGATGGGCCGAATGGTTCTTACCTGCTGTCACATTCTATGTTTCTATGTTTCTATGTAATTGTAAATGCATTTTTTTCTCTCTAAAATGGAAATAAACAGGAAATATAAAATGGATAATTCTTTTCTATTTACAAATTATAGAAAGAAATATTTTAGAACATGAAATGAAAGACATTAGGTCAGATTGGGCATCTGTGCATATAGAGTTGGGGTGTTCAACAGATCAAGAGTGGCCTAACTAGTTTATCCATTTGTTGAGAGCCTCACGGGGTGGTTTAATAAGTACGTTTTGCAATTAATATGTTAATTTCCCATGTTAAAATTAGTGTAGTACTCCAGGGCATTGTAACTGGCTAGGTCTATAGAAGCATCAACTCATCTGCCCACAAATTGTATAACAAATTAACCATAGCTTCCAGGAGAGTCCTTGCAGTTCACTGTCTTTAGAATATTTTCTTCTATAGCAGTTGTAGTTGCTGAAATTCATGGATCATATTAAAAACAAAGAAAAACGTTACCTGCGCTCTGGCCTAGATCCCCATGTGCATTAGAACAAAAATGGAGGCTCTTTAGTTCTATTCTAAATGGCCATTTGAATATATAAGCTCACCAGCCACGTCAAGGCAAGCCTCAATAGGTGAGTTCCTACACTAGCCATTAGATACGCTGATATCAGCCAAGAGTCTCCAGTGAGACAGGAAGCGGTATTTTATAAACCCTTTAACATTTAACCCTTTATAGGGCTTCTGCACATACAATAAACTTTGCTGATATCAGACAAAGTGAGACAGAAAGGGGTGTTTTATAAACCCTTTAACATTTAACCCTTTATAGGGCTTCTACACATTCAATAAACTTTGCTGGTATCAGACAAAGTATAGACGTCTCTAATGAGACATGAAAGGGTGTTTTATAAACCCCTACATACTTTACCCTGAATAGGGCTATAACATACAAATCACCTTGCTGGTATCGGCTAAAAGGCAAATTTCTCTGATGAGACAGGAAGGGGTGCTGCCCCTACATACTTATAAAGTCTTAATAAGACAAACGTGGGAAGGCTGGCAGCAATGTAACATAGCTGTGTGATACAAAATTCATATACTAACACAAAGATAAAGCACCGCGCTTACAGCAGCAGTGGCTTAGTATCCAACAGCTTAAAATACATAGTAAAACCAAAGAAAAACGTTACCTGCGCTCTGGCCTAGATCCCCATGTGCATTAGAACAAAAATGGAGGCTCTTTAGTTCTATTCTAAATGGCCATACCAGCAAAGTTTATTGAATGTGTAGAAGCCCTATAAAGGGTTAAATGTTAAAGGGTTTATAAAACACCCCTTTCTGTCTCACTTTGTCTGATATCAGCAAAGTTTATTGTATGTGCAGAAGCCCTATAAAGGGTTAAATGTTAAAGGGTTTATAAAATACCCCTTCCTGTCTTATTGGAGACTCTTGGCTGATATCAGCATATCTAATGGCTAGTGTAGGAACTCACCTATTGAGGCTTGCCTTGACGTGGCTGGTGAGCTTATATATTCAAATGGCCATTTAGAATAGAACTAAAGAGCCTCCATTTTTGTTCTAATGCACATGGGGATCTAGGCCAGAGCGCAGGTAACATTTTTCTTAGTTTTTACTATGTATTTTAAGCTGTTGGATACTAAGCCACTGCTGCTGTAAGCGCGGTGCTTTATCTTTGTGTTTGTATCATGAATCATATTACCCTTCTCCCATTTTGTAAAGTGTGGATTTTTGGGGAAGATTGCAAATATTCCCTATCTTATGTTCATTACCTTATTTGACTTATATTTGCACCCACCTCCCTGCACCCACCACCCACCTCCCTGCTGCCTCAGCTAGCTCCGGTGATGTCTATTCCCCCACCATGCTCAGTAAGCTTCGGAACCCCGTCTTTCCTGTGACACAGAGCTACCAATGCATTTAATATAGTAGACTTAGAACAAGGAGGATGGGAGCTGGCAGGAGGGTTTATGAAGGTGGCCAATCTCAGTAGGATACACATCTCGATGGACACTGGAGCCAGTCTGCCCAGGACATAGTTACCTCGTGCTGCTACAGTTTAGTAGATTGTGCCCACAATGTAAGTATATTGTGCTACAAACTTTTTTTTTTTTACCCTGTCCCATGTAGGACTCCGTACACTTCAGTGCAACAGTGCAATACAAGGGTCATGTCTATATCTGATAACCATATCTTCCAGATGTTCTAGAAACTTTAAAAAATCTTCACATATTTGGAGCAGTCTCCTTCCAACAATAGCAATTTTTTAAAATAACATTTTGGTTTTTATTTAAATTGATGTAGATGCCCATTTAATCTTTGAAGTCATTTTAGCAGGCCTTCCAAATTAAACACAGCTGACGATGTAGGTAGGCCCAGATGTTTCTGAGAAAATATATGAAATATTATGTAAATTTTGATTTTATTAATATCCACAAACAAACATTGCTCCTTTGTTTCTGCTCTCCATTTTGATATTATTGCAATCAATATTGATATTACATTGCTCTCTTTACAGCTTTTCTATTCTTAACCACATTTCATCCTTTTAAGATCAATTCTCATCTTCTCTCACTTTTTTCCTTTTTACTTCAGCCAGCTGAAAATATTTCGCACAATTCGCGTTTTTAATTTGGAGTCACTTCACCTCCCTGTCTACGGTGTGTGGGGAAAAAAGATAAATATAACCTAAACCTCCAGGATGCTACAGAAACTTTTTTTCCCTTTCAATAGATTTTATATTTTACATTCTTAGACTCTGAGCCGAAAAGTTAGCAGAGTCAAAAAACAAAAGAAACGCGCAATAGACAAGCATGTCGTTTTTTATTAAGATGAGTGATGGGGGTAATTCAAAGAAGTGAGAAATGGGCAATTAAGGGAAAAAAGGAGGAGCAGTAAAAAATAAATATTTTTTATATTTATATAACAAATATTTAATAAATATGTAAATATAGATTGTTCACTGCCCCTCCTGGGTTTTCCTCTATTGGTTACTTTTTCTCACTTGATTTGTGAATTAAATGGCACTAACATGCTTCTATCAGTGTGCTGTAAAATATAGACATAATATTTATATTTATATGTATATTTTGCAGTACACTGATTGGTCCATTTTCGCACCCTGATTTAGTTACCAAATCAGTTTTTCTTTACTGAAATTCTGCCATGCCGAACTGCCATATGTGCAGATTTCTTCTCTTTTCTTTTTTAAGAAATGGTTCAGTCTAAAATAATTTTCACACCGTCCACAGGCATAGTTATCTATCTATCTATCTATCTATCTATCTATCTATCTATCTATCTATCTATCCATCTATCTATTTGTCTGTCTGTCTATCTATCTATCTATCTATCTATCTGTTTCTCCTCCTTTAAACATAAGTTTAATAGTCTTTTCAACCTTTTTTGCTTGTATTGCAGTTGTCTACTGTCCTACTGGTCATCCTTGTGTCTTTAGTAAAGACCATCAGGGTTATTCTCTAGAGTGAGAATTCAAAGTGAATTCAAAGTAAAAGCTGACCTACACAATTTTTCAATTTCACATATTTTTACGTAAAACATTAAACAAGAATGGATTTCATGGGAGGATACCACAGAGGAAGCCACTGCTGTCCAAACAAAACATTGCTACACGTTTACAATTTGCACTAGAGCACCTGGATGTTCCAGGAGTACTGGCAAAATATTCTGTGGACAGAGGAAACCAAAGTTGAGTTGTTTGGAAGAAACACATAACACTATGTGTGGCGATAAAAAGGCACAGCACACCAACATCAAAACCTCATCCCAACTGTGAAGTATGGTGGTGGGGGCATCATGATTTGGGGCTGCTTTGCTGCGTCAGGGCCTGGACAGATTGCTATCATCAAAGGAAAAATGAATTCCCAAGTTTATCAAGACATTTTGCAGGAGAACTTAAGGCCATCTGTCTATCAGCTGAAGCTCAACAGAAGTTGGGTGTTGCAACAGGACAATGACCCAAAGCATGGAACTAAATCAACAACAGAATGGCTTAAACAGAAGAAAATACGCCTTCTGAAGTGGCCCAGTCAGAGTCCTGACCTCAACCCGATTGAGGTGCTGTGGCATGACCTCAAGAAAGCGATTCACACCAGACATCCCAAGAATATTGCTGAACTGAAACAGTTCTGTAAAGAGGAATGGTCAAGAATTACTCCTGACCGTTGTGCACGTCTGATCTGCAACTACAGGAAACGTTTGGTTGAAGTTATTGCTGCCAAAGGAGGTTCAACCAGTTATTAAATCCAAGGGTTCACATGCTTTTTCCACCTGCACTGTGAATGTTTACATGGTGTGTTCAATAAAAACATGGCAACATTTCATTCTTTGTGTGTTATTAGTTTAAGCAGACTGTGATTGTCTATTGTTGTGACTTAGATGATGATCAGATCACATTTTTGACCAGTTTGTGCAGAAATCCATATAATTCCAAAGGGTTCACATACGTTTTCTTGCAACTGTAAATAAATAAATGTCATAGACTAAATTTTCCTAACTCTTCCGATAATGATATTAAAACCGTTAACTAATAATCTTAATATTCCTGTCTCATACAAAGATGTGTCTGAGCAACAGAAGCTTACATCAAGTTGTAGACTTCATCTGATTCAACCTCTAATTGTATCACGGTTTAGTAGATACAGCCCAGAATGCAGTAATAAACTGAGAATGTCCAAAGCGAGGTATAGGCAAGGATAAGGCAAAGACGAGGTCATGCTGGCAATAGGTTGGGTCAGGCCGCATAGAATCGTAAACTGGAGACAAGCCAAAGTTAAGGTACCGGATATTCACAGCAGGAGCAAGGAGTAACTGATCACTGCAAGGAGCACTGAATACTGAGCACAGGTATGAGATATGAGCAGGTTTAAAGAGGAGAGAAGGAACACACCCCCTTAAGTGTCTTACCTGCCTTCTAGGTACTTCCCTTTTAATGAATACTTCGTTCCCCTTTAAGAAACCTCATGATTGGCGGGCGCACGTCTAGTCTGGTGATTGTGTGGGATTGTTTGGCCAGTCCGGGGTTTGACAGCGAAGAGTGGAGGGAAGTGCCATGACAATTGTCAAAATGTTATTATTTTCCTGTCCCAATATTGTTACTGCCTTTTATTATTTCACACACTTGACTACTACGACAAAAATAATTCCAATCACTACTTGTTCTTTGGCTTCTAGATTGAACATTGTATGAAACTCGCAAGGTGAAAATCAATGGACATATATTATGTTTGGGCTGTAAAATTTTTGAAATGGACAATATTGTGGTGTGGTGGTCCCAATGGTAAAAATTTTTAGTGTTTACAAATAGATGATATGTTTTGGCTTATCAGTATATTTTGCAGTGTTGGTGGTGGTGATCTATTTTTCTTTGAGCTTATTGTTTCTTACTTTACTCTCACTTTAATTTCATGTTGTGCTCTTCCAGTTTATCTCTCTCCCTTGCTTTGCAAAACTCTTAATCTCCATTGTCAACATGTTCTACATCTTTTTAAATATTAATTAATTAATTAATGAATTAATTAGTATGTTATTTCTACCAATCACTATCCACAACTATACTCAAACGTAGGTTGATTCAACAAGCCATTACATAATTAATTCTAAATAACTCGCCTAACCTTCAAACCTGTTTCTACCATCCATCCTAAATTTGTTATTCTCATTGAAGAGTGAAAGTGACTGAAAATTAGGTTTCTTCTCGTCTTTGGTCATCCACCCTCTCCATGTACTCCATCTATCCAATCATCTGTCCATGACCCAACTTTTCTAACTACCATCCTATCTCCTTACCTTTTTCCATTCTACATCTCCTTCACCTCCTTTTTTTAAAATAATCAGCATATATCATATTTTTATTATTATGTGTATTGTCAACAGACCTTACAACCTATTAACCCCTTAAGGACACAACTTCTGGAATAACATGTAATCATGACGGAATATTTCCATTATGTGTCCTTAAGGGGTTAATATACTAGATGCAATGAAACTATTCGTTTCACCTTTTGCACAATTATACAGCATCTCCTTGAGGCTGTAAGCTCATTTATAAGTTTAAACTTTAATAAGTTCCATTTACCCATTATACATCTCCGATTAATATGTTGGTGCTAAAGAAAGCAAGTATGGCAATAATACTCTCATCACATCAAAGTAAAAGTAAAAAGTAAAGTCTTATAATTGCTCAATAGTGATATCCCGAACGGTTCACCGAACGGTTCACGAACGGTTTGCCATGAACGGTTCGCCACGAACTCATCATTGAGTAAACTTTGCCCCTGTACCTCACAGTCAGCAGACACATTCCAGCCAATCAGCAGCAGACCCTCCCTCCCAGACCCTCCCACCTCCTGGACAGCTCACTAAGAATGCAACTTCAAAATGGATGCTGTCCAGGAGGTGGGAGGGTCTGGGAGGGTCTGCTGCTGATTGGCTGGAATGTGTCTGCTGACTGTGAAGTACAGGTTCAAAGTTTACTCAATGATGAGTCCGTTGCGAACCATTCGGCGAACCGTTCAGGACATCACTATTGCTCAATGTTATATTAATTTATTTTTTTACCTTCCTCTTAATTTAATTCTTTGTGTTCTGCAATGCATTACTCAAACGTATTTACTTCCTAAACAAGTGTGATAAATTAAAATGTTGAGTTAAGAAAATTCTTCAAATAGATTATTTTTAGGTTTTGGCTATTTCAGCCCAAATTTGTGAACTTGGTTTTCAGTTCCCCTAATTTAAGTGTTTTGTATCCCTGACACTAAGTATCTGCAAATATATTCAGAAAGCTTTTGTGTTGCTTCGTTTCCTCATTTTTAAACAAAAATAAACAAACCCCAATCATATGAATGGAAAACACAGTAATAGTTACATTTAAAAGCTTTCAACATGCATCATCAGTGTCGCAAGAACAAAAAAAAAATATTTAGCAGTGTAACTCTCCCCCAAAACATAAGCGCACATTTTTATTTGTCCATTTTGCGTAAATTTTCTAATTTTAAACTAAAAAAAAACTACTTATTACAAACTCAATACATGTTAATGAATGTACCATGCTTTCTGACATTTGATGAATAATGCATAATTCATATAAAAATGCACTGAGCCAAAATGCTATTCGCACAAGTGACAATTTTCTTGCATTGTGTGCAAATGCTTTCCATTGCTATTTCTGTAAGCCTGGGGTATTTCATAGAGAGGAGTAGAGTCAGTGAGCTTGTGTTGTGTGTATATTTAATGAGTATAGGAAAGCGATCAGAAGTGACATTTTATGCATTCTCTATGGAATTCATGTTGTAAACCATTCTCTTACTTAGTTTCAGGCAGTAAAGGAAAATGAACCTGCTAGTGTTTTTAGGTCAGATACATGCCTTTTGCTGTTATATAACTGTAATGGTTAATTAATTACACCATTAAGAGGTCAGGTCCAGATTCACATAAAAGCTATTTTTTTTCTATCTGGTCGATTTTCTCTTCTCTTACTGACTAGGGAAGGTCATTATTTTAATTCTGATAAAGTATTGAGAAATAAGTCATGTGCCTTTAATTTGTAAAGGGAAATCAATAGTCTACTTAGTATGACAATTTTACCATATGAAATTAAATGAGATATTAAAAGCCTTAATGCTTAATTTAGAAACATAATTATATATTTTACGATGTTTCATATTCTCCTAAAATGCATTCTACATTACCTTACGTTTTCATTAGAATAAATTATTATAGATAAATATGATCCGTCTGTCCATGTCTGTCTGTCTGCTCGTCAGACCGTCCGTCCATCTATCTATCTATCTATCTATAAATGGCAATAAGAATAATAATAACAACACATATGTGTAGAATAGTATGCATGTGCCACATTTCAATAAGATACATGCAATTTAATTATTTAATATATGATTTTATAATTTAATATATGATTCATTTGTGATTCAATCTACAGATCATTTATGTAAGAAATGTGTTTTTTAATTCAATGAAATTAGCTTTTTATTGGAAATAGAAGCCTCTCTAGAATTAATCCATCTTTGACTTATCAGTATTTTTGATATATTAATTGTGAACACTTAACGAGGAAAAGAGGTTGAGGCCTAAAAGTCATGGGTTAAGGGTTTGTAAGCGATCGTAAGGGAGGAATTGTATTGATATTTGGATACAAAATACAAGGTGATCTTTGCCTGTGTTTTTGTGTGATTCTATGCTTCATTTGGATAAAATAACTTGGTCAGTGTGTCTTTAGCACTTGAGAGGACTTTTTGCAAGACTAGATACTAGTAAGATAACTATACAGGTTATCAATTAGAATGACCTTACTTTTAAAAAGACATTCTAAGTAACATAGACTGTTGAGAGAGTTGACTAGAGTGTCTTTGTGTTACCCCAGGAATAATATCAAATCATTTAAGATCATTGAGGTATGTTGTTGATCATAACATTTAGCATTACCTATGAATAAATGCATTCATTTGCATTAAACATGTTTGGTTTGTTTTATTACTTTTTTATTTGTTCTCTCTTCTTGTTCTGGATTGTACTGCCTTTTAACACATGGAATAAAAGTGAAGTTTTATCTCTATTTTGGAGTTGCACTTTAGGTGTGTCAGGAAGACCTGTGCTTTCAGCATGCAAACCTAAGTCACCCAAAAACAGAGCAATAAAGAATAGTATTAATTTAGGTTGTGTATTAACGGCCATTAACACAAAATGCCTGTCGATATCTGAAGTCGCACTGAGACTCCAGATAGGCCAGAGCCTGTTTGGCTCTGGGAGCCTTGAGTGCCATGCAAAAGCACATGTGCCATAGTTTGTTGAACCTTGGACCAGAGCATGATCTGGGCTTTCTTGAGGTAGGCAGAAGATTATTGACAAATGCCAGTTGAGTGACACCAGAACAAATGTCCACCACGCCATTTGAATCATAAGAGAAACCTGTGACAGGGCAGTCTGCATCAACCATGGTGCCTGGATGACACACAGAGTCACAACATGTACCACAACTACACTGGGAAGAACAAAAGTGACAGGTAACATGATGACGTGATTCAGTTTTGTTCTCTGGCACAGTCTAATTCTAATGATTACAACACATACCCCTCGTCTTTGCTTTGAGATAGCAAACCTCTCATTCTCCTGTCCTTCTTTGTCAGATTATCCAATCAATTCCCTCTGTTTCCTATATTTAGGGGGTTACTAGGAGGGTTTTTGACATACTCACACAGCATACAATAGTCTATCAATAGTGAGCAGAACAAATGCTTTGGAATGAGGTATTACGAAGGTGAAGAAGACAAACGTTATCAAATTATTTGTCGTAATGGAAAAAAATCTAGTCCATAGGACTTCAGAAAATAAAACAACCTGCATAAACAATAACTGTTTCCAATATTCAGTGACTATCTTGTGATGAACTAAACAGCCTTTCTCTGGATTGAGCTGCTGTTTAGCAGTGATAGTTTGATAGTGGTGGTGATAGGACATCTCTGCTTTAAATAACCTAGAAGCAAACCAGTTTAATGTTGTTAAAAGCAGCCATGTACATTATGAAGAGTGCATTTGATGGAAACATTTTCTGAAGCAGCATCTTAAAGCAAATCCATCTTATGTTAAACTATAAAATGTGTTTTGGGAGAATCAGTGGGTCTTAAGCATAAACATTCATTAAGAATATTCATTCACAGTTCTTGTGGTTTTAATGCAGAAAGGCTCTATGTCCATGCACAGTGCAGGTGCTGTAGTGAACTCTCTAAACCTGCTCGTCATTGCAACCTTAATTTTTATTACTTTGCAGGGCCTTGCCAAACAAGTCATTTCACAATCTGTATATCCATGTTCCAGAAACATAAGGTAAGGTACGCCAGACAGGCAGACCCCCTAGGTTTCTCCTTTTTAATATAACACTTTCACAAGTTACTTTTGTGTTTTTCTCTTTGTCTTGTTTTTTTCACGATGATGTAGATATGCCCTCTAAAATACTAATAAAGTTTATATTGTTGTTTCTTACCAATTATATTGTGTTATACAGGTTATATGTGGGTAATTTAACCTTTTTTTGAGAATCGTTACACATAGACTTTTGACTTGGGACCCCCTTTTTCAAATAAAGATTTGTTATTCTTTTTTCAATTTTGTCTTTTCAGGGTTGAACCCATATTACCCATTTAGTCCATTCTTGACTCTTGGGTCAGGTTTTTCCTGCCCCTCTAGTCGTGTAATTTCTTCTCACTTTAAGAGTAAGCGCATAGTTTCAGCTTTCTGAGTCATCAAGAATCCTGGGAACCGTGAGGGCATCCTTAAAAAAGTCTGTATCTGATATTGGAAGATTCCACAATACTCACTCTGTGAAGTGAGGATGCGAAAGGCCATGCAGGGAGATCCTTTGATCCACCACAAAGCCACAATGCATCCAAAAGGCACATAAACTGAAGGGTGGCTAGAAATATGTATTTTCTCTATTTCAGTTTCTGTGTGCATCTTTGACAGTGTGAGTATATCTGTCAGTGTGTGCATTTGTGTACATCTGTGTGTGTGTCTGTATGTGTGTGACTGTGAGTAAGTGTGTTTGTGTATTGTAATTAGTTCTGCCACTGAATAGAAATGCCTATAGAAATGTAGCAGTTAAGATCAACTCCTTTCTCCTGTCTACTTGGGGTAGAGTGGGATATTCTGGAGGAAAACAGGTCTTAAAAACTGATAAATCTGTTGTGTTGCACAAAAAATGAAGTATGTTCAAAAATGACAGGATATTAAAAAATGTATGAAACTGGAAAATGTTTCATACAGTTTCTCACCTGGGGTTAGCCCCCATAATTAGTGTATCGTATTTTGTTAGGCTCGTCTTCTTTTCCCTGAAAAGTAGACATAAATGTGTTGGTGGCACTTTGATAAATCTCTCTCATGGAAATTGTTTTCATATGTTAGCAAATATTTACCTACATCACTGAAACATGAAATTTGCTCATTTACACAAGCACAGTGACATTGCTGTCTATACATAATCGTTTCTTAGATTGGGTGCTTTGGTGGCGGTCAAGATGTTTATAACAAGATGGTGATATGACAATGTCAGAGCAGTGTATTTCATTTATTAACGTACAACGTGCCTAATTATGTATGGAAAGTTGAGATAAACCTTTCCACTTACCTTTCATCCCCCTAACACAACGGCCATCTGCTCCAGCAAGTTTGGCAACCACTTCATTCTTTCAAAATCAATAGCCCTCTGCTCACCATCTATTGATGACATGCATGGAACTATACTAATTGTTAATAGATCGTTAATAGATATTACTCTTTGTTAGGGGGCTTATTTAACATTGAGAACATCAATGCATCTTCAGCTCATTTTATCTTTGCTCTTGGCAATTGTTCACACTATACGGTGTACTGACCATTGACTATTAACTGATTATCAACCAAATTCCCGTGTCCTGACTACTGTCCAGTAATCACCTTTGAACTTTACCTTTTGCCTCACATTCATATTTTCTTTTTACTATACTTTCAGTGATCTTTCACTAACTACACTAACGTGGCAATGTGACATGTGAAAATAAAAACCAGACTTCTGTGTAAAAATAATGTACCGGTATCTCTCCTAAGTGCGGTGACATTGGTTCTCTCGCAACTGTAACCATTTTGTGGATAGGCCCTTAGCTTTCTAGATGGGTCCATCCCCTTTTCGGGTGGGCCAATGCCCTTTGGGTGTTCTCCGGAATGCAACCACAACAATGGCACACCATCCATTCCATTCTCCCCTATGTTGGGAGGTTTGACCCGATCTCATACACTCCCAAGGTTTCAGATTAACACATTACTTAGTGGCCTGAGGACAATATATTGAACCACTGTCTTGTGATAGTTAACCCATTGGTTTATTAACTGATTGAATCTAGAATTTAAAGGGGTAGCTTAAACACCATGCTAACTGTTCTGGTTACGGTGCTACGAGTACTATGGCCCAATCATCCCTTTAGATATCACTGAGTTTGAAGTTTGTACTTCTACATGAGTGACATTAACTCTGCCCATCTTAGGTCAAAATGATTTGGCTGAGAACATAAGTCCCATTAAAAAAACATTTTAGTGCAAAGAACACTCACAAGCATTAGCCAAATGCACACAAATACTAAGTTCTTATTTTTTAACTAAAATACCCATTTATATGTACCTCATGAAATGTGTCAACATATGACATACAATCTTTATAAAATGTACTGTTTAAATGTTATAAAAAAGCTGAAGATGCTTACATCTTTTGCTCAAAATGTTATATAGAAATTATATTGATTCCCAAACCAGTCCTCAAGGCACTGCTACCAGCCCATGATTTAATAATTACCCAATTGTGTCTAAGGTGTTTTCTTTTTCTTCTAAAAACACTTTAGACACATCTGGGTAATCCCTAAATCCTTGACTGGTAGGGATAACTTGAGGACTGGTTTGGGAACCACTGATCTAAGGCAAATTAAAAGGTTTTTACAGTAAGAACAATAAGGATGGGGAATTATCTACCTGAACAGGTGGTTTTATTAGAGTCTGTACAGATGTTTAACCAGCAACTGGATGAATACTTGCAAAAGCCTAATATTTAGGAATAGCATTTTCAATTTGTGTGATAATAGTTTTATTGATGCAAAGAGAGATCTGACTGTCATTCTGGGGTCAAGAAGGGAAATGTTTTTGCAAAATTGGAAGCGCTTCAAAGTGGGGGTTTTGCCTTCTTTTCGATCAACAGCAAAAACAGACATTAAAAAGGCTGAACTTGATGGACGCGGATCTCTTTTCAACCTATGCAACAATGTAATATATTTGATAGAACTCCAAACCTAAACCAAACATTTAAGCCTGAGAGAACACTTCATCATTTACTGCTGAATTTTTATTCCTGAGAGGTTTACAAGAATCAATAGATAAATCCTGATGATCGGCCCTCTTACAGAATATGGATTTTATGTCTACATGTGAGTTTTCATCATCTTTCCTTCAATTCACACTTTTTTTTGCCCTCAAATTAAAATGTTTGAGGCTTTGGCATCCCTATTTAGTATCATGGATTTTAAACCACAAGAGTTTGTGGTTTAAATGTTATTCTAATAATTTAATAAATATCCCTTTGAATATTCCACTATAATGCACTTAATGCTTACATTCTTAAATTGGTGTACAGAAACGGATTGATGTTGATATTTTATGATAGAAGAATGCTCGTTGGTCTATAAAATGTTACTTTTTTACAAGGAAGTTACCACTTCTAGAATTTACATAACTGAATGAACATTCAAAATGACCGATTTCTCGTATTAACGTTTTTTTCTCCTGTGATGCTGTGTTTATATTAATAAAATCGTAAATTACATCATGATCCAGTTCAGGGCAGGTAGTGCCAATGTACATATTGCAAATGTAGAGGTAAACAAGAAATATTGTTTCATTTCTCCTCTACTAGGTAGGCGTTCTCAATGTTGGCCACCTGGTGCAAAGGATAGAACATTTAACAATGATTGACAGGGGGCTGAGATGGAGGTACACAGTTGCAGGATAAAGAGGTGTGAATTTCTACATTTCATTTTATTTTTCAAACCTCACAAATGCATATTTGTTAAATATAGGGGTTAGTAAACATAATATAAAAAAGAATGGGAAGGGATAGTTTCTCTTTAAATTGGCAATATTTCATAATTGATCATTGTTTCTCTAAAGTGATTTTATAGATCATGTAGTTACCTGTGACATTCTTTTGTTAGCAAATAGTTATATTTCTTATTTACTTTTACTTCTCTCTGGCTTTTCAAGATAATGATGATATCTGTTTGGCAACCAAATAATAGAAGGATCAAATCCCTAGTTTTCACAGTAGGAACAGCAAATTGAAGTTTAACACAATGATATTGATCAGACTATTAGTTGGTCCAATCTATATCACTGATTGCATGAAATCTCCAGGGAAAGACCTTTAATTCCTATCTGAAAAAATCCAAGCTGGCCAGTGGCTCACATCAATCCTCTCCAATGACAAATATATGTAAAAATAAATTTATATGAGACCCATGGGGTTATTAACTTAACCGAGAAAACCAGTAAAATTGACAAGGAAATTGCAGATTGCAAACTTTGGTGTAAATAGTCAAAATGGGAAAATACTTTCCAGCTTATCTCATTTTGTTCTAAACATTTCAATGCCTTTGCCAATTCACCAACATTTATAATAGGATCATGGGCAGGGGAGGGCTGGCAGCCTTAGGCCTGGGGGGAAAAAACAGTCAAGTGGCCCATTGCACCACCAAATCAGTTCACCATCCATGCCCACCTGGTTTTATAACGGATATTGATGTTATGCTAATCAGTAGCTCTTTGTCATACCCGCTCCTTCACGGCTCTGACTTTCAATGTTGTCAGAGCGCAGGCTGAGAATCTCTGATCCTGTGCTCTGACTCTCTAACTGAGCGCCAGAACCATGAGAGAGAGGATATAATCTGACTGCACCTACTGCTGGTGCGCACCAGTGGACCACCAGCGAATCATTTAAATTGAATATGCTGGCCTGGTGTCCCCAACTTGTGAGCTGTGTTGGCCGCCGGGCGTCTCTGTTGTCATGGCACCCTGCATGACCGCACAGCTTGCACACCCCAACATCTGGCCCTGCTGACACATACTGATGTTACTACTTAGAAATCCCTCAATATTAATACAGACATCAGAGTAAACACCAATAAACTGTGCAAACAGAGCTGATCCCCCCAAAGATTTGCTGAATGGATTTGTTGTAAGATTAAATCATGCCTCCTCCTCTCCCTCTCCCATGCGCTGCGTGAAGTGAAGAGTAATCACATTCTCCCAGCACAGCGCCACCTGTGGCTGCATGGGGAACAGCTGTTTAATGTAATGTTTGCAGGACGGCCACCTGCCGCAGAACCTCTTTGTTCCCATCGCTGCAAAGGGCTCCAGGCACTGCTTGCTGTGAGTGTGAGCCACTGTAAATTAGGGGCAGAGGGCACTTGCACTGCGGTAAAGACAGGTCTGGGCAGGAGGAGAGTGCAGTGCAATCCCCTCCTGTGGGTCACCAGTAGACACAGTGTAGACACAGTGTGTGTTTAGATTAAAAAGCCTGCAGGGACCGGCTATAGACACCAGAACCACTTCATTAAGCTATAGTGTCCCTTTAATGTGAGGTAAATTATAGATTAGTGTCACTAATAATATACTAGATTGCCTACTTACAACCAGATGAGGATGATGATGGGCTGCGGTTTGGCTCCACTGGTCTGGTGTAGAAGAGGATCTCTGAAGGCTGTTTGTAACTGTGGTCACAAAATTCAAAGTTCTAGTAGAATGGGAAGCAGCTCCATTTTTTGGGGGCCCCTTAAACAGCTCAAGGTCTGGGTCCCAGGGCCTGACGGTGAGTATGCCCATAAGGCCCACCTAAAAGTCTACCTACATGTTCCACCCATGAGTTCGCTCACAGGGAGTGGAGTGTGTAGGGATGTGTTATTGTAGAGGATCTAATGTGTGTGCTTATGGTATGTAGTGTATAGGGATACCAGTTTGTGTAGGTGATGCAGTGTATTTGTAGTGGAGGTAGTGTGTGTTTGTGTATAAGCGATGTATTGTGTGAATCTGTGTTTGTATGCATTAGGGATGCAAGGTGTGTGTCTGTAGTGTGTGCATTGAGTGTGTGTATGAAATGCATTGTGTTTCTGTGTATATGTAAGAGAAGCAGTGTGTGTGTTTGCATGTGTGTGTAAGGGTTTGCATTGTGTGTTTCTGTGTATGTGTGCAAAGGATGCATTGTCTTTGTGTGTAATGGATGCATTGTGTGTTTCTCTGTGTGTAAGGGAAGCATGTTGTGTTTCTGTGTGTAGGGATGCATTGTGTGTTTGTGTATGTATAGGGATGCATTGTGTGTGTGCGCGTAGTGTGAAAGAGCTCCCTGTCCTGCCCCCTGTCCTATAGAGCTCTCCCCTGCCCCTTAGTGGTCTCTCCCCCCCCTTCCCTAGCAGTCACTTCTCACACCCACCCACCCTCCCTGTGCTCTTCTCATCCCCCCACCCCCCCAAACCTCCGGTATTCTTTTCAGCCCCCTCCCTCCCTGTGTTCTTCTCACTCCCCCCCATGTGTTCTCCTCACCTCCCCCCATGTGTTCTACTCACTCCCTCCACCCTCCCTGTGTTCTTCTCACTCCCCCACCCTCCCTGTGTTCTCCTCATCTCCCCTTCTCTCCCCTCCTCCCTGTGTCCTTCTTACTCCCCCTGTTTTTCTTAACCCCGTTCTTCTTAATCCCCCGTTCTTCTTAATTCCCCCAATCCCCCTGTTCTTCTTAATCTCCCCACCCCGTTCTTCTTAATCCCCCCACCTCTCCCCCTTCTTCTAATCCCCCCTTCTTCTTAATCCCCCACCTTCTTCTTAATTCCCCCTCCCCCTTCTTAATTCCCCCTACCTCTTCTTCTTAATTTCCCCCCTCCACTTCTTCTTAATCCCCCCTTTTACTTAATTCCCCCTCCTCCTTCTTCTTAATTCCCCCAAATCTTCTTAATCTCCCCACCCCTGTTCTTCTTAATCCCCCACCCCCTGTTCTTCTTAATCCCCCCACCTCTCCCACTTCTGCTTAATCCCTCCCCCTTCTTCTTAATCCCCCACCCCTCCTTCTTAATTACCCCCTTCTTCTTTAATTCCCCCCCCTCCCTTCTTGGTACCCCCTCCCCTTCTTAATTTCCCCCTCCCCTTTCTTCTTAATTTTCCCCCCTCCCCTTCTTAATTCTCCCTCCCCCCTTTTCTTCTTAATTTCCCCCTCCCCTTTTTCTTAAATTCCCCCCTTTCTTCTTAATTCCCCCTCCGCTTCAATTCCTCTCCCTCTTCTTCTTAATTTCCCCCTCCTTCTTCTTAATTCCCCCCTAGTTCCTCCTCCTTGTTTTAGTTCACACCTCCCCACTTTCTTCTTAAGTTCCCCCCTCCTTCTTCTTAATTTCCCCCCCTCCCCCTTTTCTTTTGAATTCCCCCTTCTTCTTGTTCCCCTCCTCCTTCCCCCCCCCTCCTTCTTAATTTCCCCCCCCTCCTTCTTAATTTCCCCCCTCCCCCATTCTTATTTATCCCCCCCCCCTCCTTCCTCCCTCCTGTAGCGTGGCCGAGCTGCACTCCGGTCCGCGGTGGCCGGCTGGAGTGATAGGAAGGGGCACACTGAGTGTGCACTTCCTGTCAGTCCGGCCGGTGACAGGAAACAGAAACTCCGCGCGGAACAGGAGTTTCTGTTTCCTGTCACCGGCCGGACTGACAGGAAGTGCACACTCAGCGTGCGCCTTCCTATTAGTCCGGCCGGCACCGCGGTCAGCAGAGCAGCTCGGCCACGCTACAGGGGAGAATATGTGCTGCAGCCGCCTGAGGCTCTTTACAGAGCGCTCAGGCGGCTGCAGCATTTAAAGGGCCGGCCCTGTAGCGGCCGGTCCCAACAGAATTTAGGGCAGCCTGGGGGGCAATTGCCTCCCTGCCCCCCGGCCCAGCCCGCCCCTGATCATGGGCACCCAAGACTCATTGATGCACGTGTTGTAATCTGGTCTGATCATATAGAAGAGCAACAGTAGCTCAAATTGCAGAAAAACATTATACTGGCCATGAACGAAAGGTGCCAGAACACACAGTTTGCTGCGTATGGGGCTGTATATCCACGTTCTGGCAATTGTAATGAGCACAGCATAGCCCGTAGGACAAATTCACCTGTATCCACCCACTGACACCCCATTTCTCCTGGATCGGACGCATTAATTCCAGATTATGAAACTTGAAGTCTTGTCTTACCCCGGATCCTCTATTTGTTCCAGACAATATCAATAGCCTTCAAATAGTTGGACTCTGCTTTGAAAACATTAATTTGGAACTATTGCGGGCTCTAGCTGCTTGTGGAGAAACTAATGCCAGAAGGTGGTTTAGGTTTGCCATCATTCCTAGGATGGCACAAGAAGGATTCACAAAAGATTTGGTCCAGCTTAGAGCAGGAGGTTCAGGGGGAGTGTAGCGGATGGCACTGGGCTGTCCTGAAAATTTCATGTGAATAGCTGCATTCGTGTAAACTGCTGGTTTTATATGTGTTTAAAAGAAATGTATTCCTCTGATTGTTCGGTAGAATCATTCGAATAAACTAAGGGAATGAAACTACCGAACAATCAGACCTCCCCTGTGTGAAGTGTGTCCTCAATTACCCGTTGCAACATTGTTGCGAACGGGTAATTGACAAGTTAAATGAAAATAATAAAAAAAAGGCTGCGCACACAAGTGAAAATGAAGTCCAATGTAAAGGAAAAGAAAAGTCCCAATGCTTTATCCTTACAAATGGTCTTTGCTAATGACGTCTTCTCTTAATGTAGCGTTTCCACTTATATGAAAGAGAAAAAAGGAGAGAGAAGGGCGACCAATAGTGTAGTATATAAAATACTGGTGTGGACGTAAAGAAATAATAGTATAGAACTCACATTTACCAGAGCTATTGTCCTAGCTCTGGGGTAAGGCGCATACAGCGGTTTGATCCCCGCTTGTGGGATTTTTATGGGTTCCTCTCCGTGATAGGTGTCCGATTCTCGGAATAAAAAAAACAGCCAATAGTGCTCACTGTATAGCAATATGGATAAAATAATAAAAGAATGTACTTACAAAGCAAGAGCAGATTTCCTGCTCCGTGATGACAGCTTGGGTGGATTGATCCCCACCTAGGATTTCTTTAAGTACAGGAGGCTTCCAGGAATTCTCAAGGTTTTTTTTTTAAACCAAATAAAATAATTAAAAGGCCAGGGTAAAAAAAGGGAAAATTATGTGTCTATAAAAAAGATTATTGGCACAAACAAATAACCAAAAATACTTTAATATATAAAAAGAACACAATAATTTAAGTTTCCATAACGCGTTTCGTCAGAGACTTTTTCAAATGGAATAACATGTAATACCTGGCTTAATAATGTTATATAGGAGCATAACTGATTTACATTTGGCGCCAAAATTGGTCCGTCCAATCAGAGATAGAGACATATATAAAACTTTAAAACATAATTATAACTTTATCAGTACATTGTCTGTGGTTTTATAACACATTTCTGATATTTATAAATAAAAAATGAAGATGAGAAAGTGTGATTTAAGACGTTTTAAAATAATCACGTGACATGCGGCACTTCCGCATTTTGGAAGTCTAGCCGCAATGCCACATGGGGGATGTAGTTTCAAATGGCCGTGGTCGGCGGCCGCATACTGAAATAAAAAACAGAAAAGCTCTATAGTGCCGAGTAGGCACAGGAATTCCCATGCAACCTGGGAGACCTGGAACATAAAAAGGGGAAGGCACAGATACAATTACTAGGCTGATGTGCAGATTGATCGGCACTTCCGCAAACCGGAAGTTAAAGCCGAAGTGCCTGATGGGAAATGTAGTTTGGGCTAGTAAATGATTAAAAATTAGATTGCTAGAAAATAATACATAAAATAAAAATGAAGTGCCTAATGGGAAGTAAAATTGGGGCTAATAATTGACTATAAAGGGTAAAAATAGAATACTAAAAGATTATGCAATAAAACAAGAATTAATTAAAAGATACAGCAATAAAAACCTTAATACAAACATGATATTAAAAAGTATTGACATAATTATCTATTCTTTAAAAGGGTATTAAAAGCAGCATTTAAATTATAGAAAATACAAACATCATTTGACATCCATTTTCATAAAAAAATTTTGTTACTAATTGACAAGTTAAATAGCTGTCCTTTGTTCTCTGGGGTGGCCGCCATTCGACAAAGCCATTTTAAAACTCCCGAACAGAGGTGTTTTGCCGTCGAGTGTCTGGAATGCAAATCGGACACTCGACTAGGCGAACACCGCTGAAACCTCCACAAGCCAAGTCCGTTCGGTTCCTAACTACCGAACGGCCCCTTGTTCGGTAGACAGAAAGAACCGAACGAGGGGATTCAGGATAACCCTTCATAGCCTCTATAGCTAGAGGTTTTCGTGCCATTCATTCCCTGACTCCAGGACCGACCGCAGGGCCCATTCACATGGAACCGCATTCGGCTGTTTCACTCAGTGCGGTCGGTCATTTTATTCCCTCCATAAATTTCCCAAACCCCTGGTCTGATCTGGGTGATTTTTGGATATGTTGTTCACCCAGATCAGGGCTACCAGGGGATGTATGATTTAAGGGGGTACCCCTATGTTTAGGGGTACATCCAGAAACGGGGGGAATTGCTGTACTGGATAAGGGGATTATGATGCAGGCTGAGGGGAGGAGATGTGTGGGAGGTTACCAGGACAGGATTGGCTACTGTACTAATGACTGTAAATCCCTCCCTTGCATGGGAGCATGCTTTAAAAGGCCAGTGTGGAATAAAGCTTTCAGTTCTGCTCCTGAAACTGTGTGTCGTCCTGTTATTGGGATTGCTGTGGGGATACTGCTGTTATTTTGCCTGCTGGAAACCTTGCCTGTGGATTTACAATTTACTTGTTCCTGAGCCTCACTTGGATTATAAGCGGAGATAACCTGGGGAATATTGCATCTCCGCTACAGGGAGGCATCCTGGTTGGCTGTGGTGTGGATGCCAGATGAGGTATCCAAGAGACTGGTCCGTGAACAACAGTTTGTGGGGGTGACTTTGAAGGCATGGAATCAAATTCGCATGAAACTTGCTCTCATGGTCCTCAACAGCCCAATGTATCCAGTCTCAGTCAATTCGACATTTCCAACTGGTCAGAATAGACTAGCTCTAGACTTCCTGGGGAAAGGAGCATATATTCGACATTTGGAGTTATGCCAAGAGAACACGCTGCCACACCTACATGTGCTGGTGTCACGTATTCACCCACACATTAAAAGGTGGTTAATGGCATTTACCGTCCTGAAAGGAAAAGTTGTGCCGAGCAGCAATCATGCAAATGGAAACCTGGTAATTGCTTTGGGGGTCAAAGGTCGGTTATGGCCACTCAGATCCACAGTAGGGTTTGTGCTGAACAGCAATAATGCACATGGAAAACTGGTAATTGCGTTTGGGGTCAGAGGCCGGTTACAGCCAATCAGATCAACAGGAGGGGTATTTAAACCCAATTCTCCTTTTGCCCATTGCCCTGTCATGGTTTCATCCTGATGGTAATCCGAGAGTGCGTTCCTGATCTTGATTTTCTGGTATTTGACTTTGGCTTCATTTTGACTTCCCTGAATTCTGGTATCCTTGACTTTCCCTTTGGTATCCTGGCTTTCCCTCATCGTTGTGTCTGATTCTGTGTTCCTGACCTCGGCAAGTATTTTGACTATTCTTGGATATGTTAAGTCCGGCCAATTTAAGGTCTGTTTATACGTTATCCTTAGTCCTAGGTGTGACGCAATGCTGTATCTCTACGCTGTATCAAATGTTACTGTCGGAGGAAAAACCCCTTCAAGTTCCAATCATTATGGGAAGAGGCTATACTTACAATGTTTACCACCCATGAATGGAAGAAAAAAGCAATATTTGCACATCTCAGCTCCCAATGTGCATAATATCATGAAATTAATTTTTAGATGCTCATCCATTAGTATGACACACAGAAAATTTACTTCCCAGGGGAATCAGAGGGTCGTTGGAGGTGTGGACCTTGAGTGGGGTCCCTCCTTCATATCTTCTAGGAGTATCCTCTCGTAGCTCATTACTGGAAGAAGATCCATGAAACTTTACTGAAGGTGGCAGATGAGGGGGTGAATTTCCAACCAACTGACATTCTGATTAAGATGTCAGGTCTACTAGTCTCAAAGTATAAGAAAACTTTATAGAAACATTTACATACGGTGGCCTATTTGCTATTTCTGAGACTTGGATGGAGAGAACCACCAACATATAAGGACTGGCTTCAGAGAGTTGAATAGATTTGACAGGTCGAGCAAGGGGTAGCGGAGGTGGAGATGAGGTTGGAAAAACAGGAAAAGCTTTTTTATATCTCTCTCGTCCCATTTAGCTTTATTTTCCCATTGTCTTCCTTACATATTCCTTTCTACTGTATGGTATGGTTGTCCTCTGTGCTGTTTCTATATCTTACAACCTTTGCTATGGTATATGCGGATGGTGACCACAAGTAGGAGGTGTGAGGTGTGAGGTGTGCTGCAGTCGGGGTACAAATGACAACTCTGGTTTACTTGCACAGAGGGTTAATGGGCTACTATGTATCACAGGGATTGAAGACAGTCAAACCCTTAATCAAAGACACAGGGCTAGGACATTTAAACGCTGGCCAAACCCTTGATATGGTGCAGTGGGAGGGTAGTTTTATACTTACAAGTGTAGCAATTCTAGAGGTTCAGTAGCAGGTAGTTCAGCTGCTCGCCAACGGTGTACCTCTCTATTTATATTGATGTTCTTAGGCCCTCCTTACACCGTTTTGCACATATCACGCAATAGTGAGATATGTAGGTATTGTGGGTATCTAATTTGTTCCTGCTCTGTAGTACTATTATTGTACCCCCGGCATTGACCGCTTTGCACCTTGTTCAACAAAGCTTTACTCAATATATTATGTATTGCTATTGCTATGTTATGGGTTGCACATATTTCTGCATTGTATTCTTCCATCAATGTCATATTACTGTACTCTTTTTTTTTAACCTTTTCACTAATGAAAAGAGATTGTCAAAAAAAATTGCTATACACTGTGAATATTCAGTGGTTGGAAGGTTAAAGACTAAAATACCAGAGCAATTATGGGGGAAATGCACATTGATCAGTTAAGGACATATATGTACTTATACAATAAATGCAAAGTACTATGTAATTTGAACAGAAAACTGAACACATATGGAGAAGAACAGCCTGCTATACATCATCAAAGGATTGCATTCATGCTTCGTGAAAATGTTCTGTACTTGACACAATGCATGGTATGTGAAACATGGAGAATTTCAAAAGCTGAATTCTGATAAACAGACGGTTTATCAAACGGAATAGAAGGAATTCTAAGCTATCCTGAGGGACAGTGCATCTTCCAGACTAATAAAATATCTTCAGATCTAGACACAGATTGTGAAAAATGCAAATGTTCAATGTTTAAATAATTGTAATCATCTAAATGTTCATTTAATTTAATACCAAAATGTAACTTGCTGCAAGTGATGTATATTTTAACACATTTAAAACTTAAGGATGTGAAATATATTTACATTTGTACTTACCATCTATTTTTCTTTATGCCGCCCGTTTGTCTATCTGTCCATCCGCCTGTCATTCCGTACCTATCTATCTATCTATCTATCTATCGATCTATCTATCTATCTATCTATCTCAAACACTTTGGCAATGATGCACCAATTATTTTAACCCCCCAAAACATCCAGGGAATTCACATCGCTAACCTTCATACCCTTATGTATGTTAAAGTTCTGCTACCTGATTTTAATCTCAATGAACACATACTCATACATTAAATATAGCGGCAAGGTGACCGACGATTTAGCTTAGAATAGATAGTTGTCACAAGATGTACAGATACAGCAAAATAAGTATGCAATTTTTTTTGAAGTACATAGCCTATTGAGTGAGCAACCATGAAAAGATGAGTAAGCATATTCAGAAAAATGAAAACAAAGAACATCTTTACAGTCACAAACACGCAGATTAATTACACTCCATTTCAATACCATTTTTGGATCTACTCATTTAGCACAGCTGTCAAATGCATGTCCATATATATTTATATATATTGATATATAGTCATGTTTAGAGAGTATGGTGAGAGGCAGGAACATATGGAATCCTACTTTATACTATCTGAGTTTCAGTTTTATTTACCTAGTTTCAAGGCTTTAACAAAGAAAATGCACCGTACCTCAAAATCATAAAATACCTCAAATGCATAATCTCTCTACTTTAAAACACATACTCTCTCTATTCTAAATACATATTCTAAAATACATAAGATCTACATGATCAAGCTATAAATCTTAGATAATATGTAGTAACTCAAATATGGTGAGTTCAAACCTAATTTTGTAGATGAGAAAGCAAACCTTTTGGAATGAAGACAAATGATCAAAAAGTATTTCTCTATCCTCTGTGATTTCAATTAGTGTGAAGTGGAGTTAATTCATAGTCAAATCAAAATCTCAATGCTCCATTTTTTTGTGTTGTTGGAAAAACAGCCTTTCATGCAATACTGTCTACAACTCAACCCAACGGCTGACACGGCTTGTTATATGAGGGTCTCTGATGTCTTACTTTGATTTGTCATAAATCTCTATAAATCTCATATCCTCAGTATATTTGTATAGCTTAGAATAATGTTTGTAGTTCCAGATAACATTTGGAACATGTAGTGCTGTTTGAATTACTCTTCCATAGACAAAAATAAGGTTTTGCAAACATTATGGTGCAATGGGAGGACACCATGTGATTAGATCTCTATATTTTTCATCTTGCAGAGGTGCATCTTGTTACTATACTTTATGCTTATATAGTGTGGAATTGGGCTAATGTATTTTAGCCTCTATCCCCCCAATACAGCCTATATCCCCCTCATTACCTCATTAGATTCTCTACCCCCCACATTACAGCCCCTAACTTTTCATTACGGCCCCTATCCCCTATTAACGCCCCTAACCACTTCAGTCTCTATCCCCCCAATTATAGCCCCATCCTCCCCACTACAGCCCCTATGCTTCCACTATAGTCCCTTTTCCCTCACTACAGCCCCAGTCCCACACACTACGACTCCACTCCACCACTAGGCCAATAACTCTTATACTACAATCCTTTCTGTAACACAATGTGCATGTGGGCAATGCGTTTATGTGGGTGGGGCTTATATGAGTGTAGCTTGCAAGCTGGTAGGCACAAGTGGGCTCCATGATCTTCTATGGCCCGGGGGCTCCATGAGTTGTCTTTTTGCCCCTGCACATGTTTAACTAATATATATATATATATTTTAAAATTGGTGCTCTAATGTGATGGAGCAACATCTCTGCCGATAGAAATAGGATATTCGCATTGACTGTAGAGTTTATCTCTTCATATATATACTCCACCAGTAGGTGGCTACCATGAGATAATCCCACCATATGTGCAACATTTGTCAGTTTGGGTATGGTATAATTGATATAGGACCTGTGAGATTCTATATCAGTAAGTGTATACCTTCCACTTATAAGAATTCCCTGTAGGGACACGTAACCAATCAATAAATAAAACCAAATACTTACCGTATATACTCGAATATAAATCGACCCGAATATAAGTCAAGACCCCTAATTTTACCCCAAAAAACGCAAGTATAAGACTACGGTGGGGAATGCAGCAGCTACTGGTAAATTTCTAAATAAAATTATATCTCAAAAAAATTATATTAATTGAATATTTATTTACAGTGTGTGCATATAATGAATGCAGTTGTTTGTGTGTATTTAATGCAGTGTGTTTGTATGAATGCAGTGTGTGTGTGTGTGTGTGTATGAATGCAGTGTGTGTATGAATGCAGTGTGTGTATGAATGCAGTGTGTGTGTGTGTGTATGAATGCAGTGTGTGTGTGTGTATGAGTGCAGTGTGTGTATGAGTGCAGTGTGTGTGTATGAATGCAGTGTGTGTATGAATGCAGTGTGTGTGTGTATGAATGCAGTGTGTGTGTGTGTGATGCAGAGTGTATTTGTGTATGTGATGTAGAGCCTTGGTGGGGGGTGGGCATTTTTATTATTATTTTTTAATTATTATTATTATTTTAATATTATTTTTTTTAATATTATTTTATAATTATTTAAATCTTTATTTATATGTATTTTCGTCCTCCCTCCCTGCTTGTTAGCTGGCCAGGTAGGGGGGCTCTCATTCCCTGGTGGTCCAGTGGCATTGGCTGTGTAGGAGGGGGTGCTGGCAGCGAGCTGTAACTTACCTTTCCTGCAGCTCCTGTCAGCTCCCTTCTCTCTCCTCCGGTCCGGTCAGCTCCCCTGTCAGCTCCACTGTAAGTCTCGCGGTGTAAGTGCTCTGACTCCACGGCTCTCGCGAGACTTGCAATGGAGCTGACAGGGGAGCTGACCGGACCGGAGGAGAGAGAAGGGAGCTGATAATAATACCAATATAATGCCATAATACAGACATTGACTCGAGTATAAGACGAGTGGGGGGTTTTCAGCACAAAAAATGTGCTGAAAAACTCATCTTATACTCGAGTATATACGGTAACTTAATATTAGAATCCCATCAACCCTTAGATTGTAGCTGGAAAAGTTAACCAGTGAAATAAAGGAAACAGTGCAGTCTATTCAATCAAATTGTCTTAATGGATAAGACTCACCGGAGTATTTTTTTCTTAATGTTCAAAACGTATGCACTCTGATTCCACTGTTTTCGCTTCATATCATCATCTTCTCACTGCTATAATGAGGATATACACAAAATTCCCGTAGAGTGGTATGTATCAGCAGATGTCTATTTAAAATACTTAAAAGAACCTCACTCACAGTACAAACATACATTAAATGTTAATTCAGTGTAGTAAAAGAATGCTCAGCATGACTCTGCTAGTCCACAGAAGATTCCCCTGGTGTTCAATCAGAAGTCAATGTGTGGAACTCTTCTGGGTTTCTGCTCTGCTGCTGTCTTCTCCCATAACGCATTTCTTCGAGCATTCTCATCTTTTTTAGATGGAGATATGATTGTCTCACTATCGCTCCCAAATATTCAGTCCTACAACAAGATTCCATTGGTTGATTGGATGTGCAGTTATCTAAAATGACAATTTTCTATAGTCCCGCTATGTTGCTCATTTGGAAAAAAAATGAATATTAATTTTGTGGGTAGACTGAAAAAACAATGTCATTTTCATAGGTGCAATAATCTACTTTTATGTGCAGACGCATTATGAGCAAACCAAATTATAATGCAACAGTGTCATTAAAACAAGCATATCCATAAAGTTACAGTTCTTTTAAAATATCTGTGCATTTAAATTGCACATATTTATATTTGCGTTACTATGTCTATTTAAAGTGGCATAGCCTTGATTACATTCTATCGGCAAAACCAGATAAAAAAATTATAGACTGGTTTCATCCGATATGTTTTAAGAATTTTGACTGGATTCAATGCTAGCTGAAATTTTAGCAGCAGAACCCAATAAACAGGTTGGTTGTTTGATAAAATTTGTCAGATAAATGTCCTTTAGAAGCACATGTATTGGCCTCTTTCAATGACTAATCATTTAAGTCATTAAAAAAAATAAATTAAAGAGACCATCTAAGCACCCCCCCCCCAAAAAAAAAAAAAGTAGCTTAAAGTATCACTGTAGGGTCAGGAACACAAACATGCATTCCTGGCCCTATAGTGAAAACCCACCATTTAGGTAGCTTGCCCCCTCCCTCTTCTCCCCCTCAGAATGGGTTAAACTCACCTTATTTTCAGCTGTCCACAGGTCTGCTGGCACTGGTACCACCCCCTTGGTGACATCATCAAAATTGCAGATTTTTAACCAATGGGAAAGCATTGGATTGGCTAAAATCAGCAAGGGGGTGGGGCCAAACACCATTTTGGTCAATCCGCACCTCCTCCTTGAAACAATGCATCTCTATGAGGAAAATTTAGCGTCCCCAATCCCCGCAGAGCGTGGGGACACTGACCGGTAGGGCTGCTTACTGTGCAGCCCTGAGACAGTAAGCAGCCCTGAGCCGGGAAGCACCTCCAGTGGCCATCTGAGTAGTGGCCCCTTGGAGGTGTCCCTAGGGGCAATGTAAACACTGCCTTTTCTCTAAAAAGGCAGTGTTTACATGAAAATGCCTGAAGGGAGTTATTATACTTACTAGAACAACTACATTAAGCTGTAGTTGTTCTGGTTACTATAGTGTCTCTTTAATAAAGTAGTTTTAGTGTATGGCTATGCTCCTGCAGTTTCACTGTTCTGAAATTTATAGACAAGTATTTCAATGCACCAGTTAAAAATGATATAACAAAAACATGTCAATATATAGCCAATGTTAATTCACAAATAAGAACAGTAAAGAACTGTTCTAGAGTAAACTGGTGTAGACAGGTAAGAGGACAAAATGATACATTCATAACTAAATATAGTCATAGTTGGGAACTTGTTTACAAACATGTAGGTGAGAGAAAAATAGAAAGAAAATGAATGTGTAGGAACTTTCCAAGTTAACCCCTTAAGGACACAACTTCTGGAATAAAAGGGAATCGTGACGGAATATTTCCGTGCTGATGATTTGCATTAACAATGAAACAGCTGTCCATGAGTTTTTCACTGGATTTGCATTTTTTTCCTAAGTTGTGTTTCAAAGCTGTTGTATACAGCAAATACAGACTCAGGAATCCATGTTTAAAATGGAATGAGGCAAAAATGTGATTCTATGTTGAACTAATTTGCATATGCCCACCCAGAATCCTTTGCGGTAGTAACATCACTGCAAATTTGTGATTCCTGCGGGAAAAGCAAGTCGTATGGCTTGACTGGTGTGCAGATATTTGTTTAACATTGTATTATATATATATATATATATATATATTTTTTTTTTTTTATTGATTTTTTTAGAGAGATTGTAGCTATTAGTCCAGTGATGCAGATATAAAATAACAGCTGAAATTCGTATCTTGTAATATCTTTTTATTGGATTAACAGAATTTTGATATGCTCCCAAAATGCTCCCAAAAGCGTGTCATTATAAAATTCTGTTAGTCCAATGAAAAAAGTTTGTGTGTGCGCGCGTGTGCGCACGCACGCACGCAAGCACGCACGCACACACACACGTGTCCCTGCCTTTTTATAAAGAACCTGACTTCCTCTTATTGACAAAGATACTAACTAACAAACTGAAGTTCAGTCCTGCTAGTTTTCAAGTGGACAGTGAATAGAATTCAATCCTCTTCGAATTGGAACATTCTTTTGGAACATTAATTTGTTCAAATGAGTGAAACTAAATACCAATTTGATTGGTTTCATGGTTAAAACAATCCCTTAATACAATTGTAGGCTTTCTGATTGTAATTGACTCAAAATATTCTTTGATGCAATCAATCCACAGACTGTCGAGCTGTAGGTTCCTCACGCTGTTTACAACTACACCGTGTCGTCGGATAAATAAGAAAAGATCAATTAGATGTTGGTGTCAGATCATATCGAGTTATCACACCTCATTATAAAGGTTTGGCACATACACCTCCTGCTTAAAAGCAGCTATCCTGTTACTGCCATGCATTCTTCCTTGGTGGATTCATCCCTCTTTAATCTTATCAACTATCTTTAGAGATGGCAGAAGGAGTGGCAAGATTTTCATGGAAATGTTTTTTACACGATATGAGCTTGTGCTTCAACGTCACTGTATTCTCTATTATATGTTATCCATTGACCCACATCCCTTCCTTGCAACTAATCTCATTCTGCTTGATGTAGAAAGCAAATCTAAGGTTTTATCGATTTTCATGAATATTTTCTTGACATTTCAGGGCAACTGTGTGTTATGTTTTCTGCATTATCTCAATATGGTACTTGCATAATATCTAAATGTATAGAAAGTAATGTTTAAAGGGAAACTAGAGTGCCAGGAAAAGAAACTTGTTTTCCTGGCACCAAAGCTTACCCCTCTGTCACCCCCCATTGTGCAGAAGTGGTTAGTAACCCTTTCTGTCACATACCTGCCTCCAGCGCTGATGTCCCTTGGTGCTGGCTCGGATTTTCCTTCTCTACAATTATCTCTAGCATTATTCATTGCTTTTCTATGGGGATTATGGTGACGCTGGAAGTCCTCATGCATAGCGTGAGGACGTCCAGCGTCATTTAGGCGACCAAAAGTTGCCTAAAGATTTGAAAATTCCTCTAGTGGCTGTCTGGTAGAGTTAACCTAAGCAGGTAACTCCGGTGGAGTTAACCGTAGCAGGTAATTATTGCAATTTATAAAAACTGCAATAATTACATGCTTAGGGTTAAGGGTGATGGGACACAATAAGCTGAAGTGGTCTGGGTGGCTACAGTGTCCCTTTAACCCCTTAAGGACACATGACATGTGTGACATGTCATGATCCCCTTTTATTCCAGAAGTTTGGTCCTTAAGGGGTTAAATACGTAAACTTAGGAAATATCTCTACCAAGGTCTAGCTCTATCTACATTTCTTACAAAAATAGACATATTAGTGTTCTCCCTATGGACATATTCATGTATTAAAATAGACATAAGGGTTCAACCAATCATTATAGAAGCTTAAATAATATGAAAAGCACGAGGTTATAAATCACCAGGGTGACTGGTAGGGGATAAAGTATATTTTCAAGGTGAAACGCACAAAATGATAGCAGTCGCCTGGGTTATGTGCAGTAGTTACATTTGTATCTATTGTTTCTTACAGCATAGAAAAAAGACACAACATTGTAAGTGGGAGTTTTCTATTTTTATTACACACAAGGTTATACAGTAAACTGTGATTTACTGTAAAAAATCTTAGATAAAAAATAAATGAGAACTTTTTCTTGTTCTGCTATTTTTACAACAGAGCTGTTTTGGCCTAAGCTTTAAAACGTCCTGGTCAATTCACAACATTTTACAGTTTAATTCACAGCCCTGACAGTTATTAATGGGGTAGCAGCGTAGGATACTTTTTTTTAAAATTTAAGACACTATCAAATAGGAAAAACACCTGTTTATTAAGAACGGGAAGAAGTCTTTCAATTTATTTTTTTTATCACAACCATTATAGGTTTTATTTACTTAACACTGTAGTGAATTAAAAATCAAATTGCAAATTTTACCAAATATTACTGATTTCAATTTTTTTTCTAGCTAAGCTATAGCAACAAGTTAGCATTTTTTTGCCTGAATTGGACTTGTCAATTTCAACCGAGGCTCAGTTTTTAAGGCATCATGTTTTTTAGCTACAGCTTTATTCTGGAGAGTAGTATTTACGAATGCAGTGCATTCGTCATACTATTCGGATTTCATTTTAATTCTTTATTTATAAAGACATTGAAAACACAAAGTACATATTTCACACGTAACGGCAAATAAACAAAGGTCGTGTTTACATATTTCAATTACAATCAAAGAAAATAAATAAAGTAAAAAAGACAGGTGAGGAGGTTGTCCTAAAGGGATAAACAGCGAACACAGGAAAATGTGCATTTAATTAACATAGCATTATCAAGGGTCTCTTGTTTAATTGTGTCTACTCTTTTCTCTACTTCCCAAGTCCCGCATTATGTCAAAGTCACAATCCTTGTATGAATTGTGACACTAGACAAGAAATGAAGGTATTGCAGGGCTTTTCAGAACCCTATCTATAGTTTGTTTCTATCTGTGCAATAGTCTTATAGACCTGTTTCCTTTGTAAAATGGCTGTATCACCTCAGATGTTCTTCACACAAATCATTTTTAAACAGTATTCCCCATAGTATCTAAGTTTAGTAGAAAGCATGCATTCCCACAGGTATACAATACAAGATATTAAACTTAGAAGGGCTAAAGATCATGTACTTTGGAGTTTCAAGGTTTGATGATGTTTCTGTCTAAAGAAAATAGGTTATCCAATTATGCTATATTCCAACCATTAATATAGTAATATGCAATATGCCTGCAGTCAAATAAATATTAAGACAACTCCTTGTTGGTTTCAGTACTACTTTGTGATAATGAGTCTTTGAGTGGAAAACTGGGCAAGCCTTATGCCACCGATGACAGAGTTTGATACTGGGCCTCTTTCATTTTGTAAACTTAGGTTTACTATCCAAGGTACAGCCTGCTGCCTACATAACTAAAATACTTATTTAAATGAGGTATAATATATTTGGTATTAAAGGACCACTATAGTGCCAGGAAAACATACTCGTTTTCCTGGCACTATAGTGCCCTGAGGGTGCCCCCACCCTCAGGGTCCCCCTCCCGCCCGGCTCTGGAAGGGGGAAAGGGGATAAAACTTACCTTTTTCCAGCGCTGGGAGAGCTCTCCTCCTCATCCTCCTCTTCTCCCCTGCGGCTGAATGCTGCGCGCAAGAGCTATTCAGCCGGTCACATAGGAAAGCATTCATAATGCTTTCCTATGGACGCTGGCGTGCTCTCACTGTGAAAATCACAGTGAGAAGCACGCAAGCGCCTCTAGTGGCTGTCAATGAGACAGCCACTAGAGGAAATAGGGGAAGGCTTAACCCATTGATAAACATAGCAGTTTCTCTGAAACTTCTATGTTTATGAAAAAATGGGTTAACCCTAGCTGGACCTGGCACCCAGACCACTTCATTAAGCTGAAGTGGTCTGGGTGCCTAGAGTGGTCCTTTAAGTTGTTAAAGAAGAATAAATCCTCTGAGATATAGTTGCAGTGATTGCCACAAACAAGCCCTATCCACCAGGGAAGCATCTAAAACTTCCCAAATACTTGGGGGGCACATAAGGGGCCAGGGACAAAAGTAGGGGGGCCGTTATAAAATGAGTATATGTATGTGTGCGTATATATATATATATATATATATATATATACATATATATATATATATATATATAAACATATATACATATATATATACGCACACACACACATACATACACAGGGCTCGACAAATTTAGACATTTCGCCCTGATGCCTGCCATTTGTCAGCCCTTTGCTAAGCCGCGCAGGAAACATTAAAACTGGCCGCCGCGGGGAGCATGGAGGCGGCGTGTTAGGGAGCAGTAACCTTCCTGCAGTTCATCTCTGCTCCCTTGCGTGCTGTTTAGTGACATGATGTCACTCCGGCCCTAGCATCACTACAGAGAGCGAGCAGAGGAGCAGAGAGAAACTGCAGGAAGATTGAGAGGAGACACACTGGATGCCAGGGAAAGATCCACTCAGCTCTCCCAAAGGTAGGGAGACTGGGTGGATTTAAATAAAAATAAAAATAGCAATTTGTGAGAAAATGTGTATGTGTGTGTATCTCAGTCACACTTCAGCCACTTACCTTAATCCAGTGCCGGGTTCCCTTGGCGCTGGTGACCTTTCTTCCCCTGCAGACGTCAGCTCCCGAGTGCCAGAGGTGCGCGCGCATTCAAACCCACCCATAGGAAATCATTACTCAATGCTTTCGTATGGGGATCTTTTTTGACGCTGGACTTCGTGAGGACGTTCAACGTCAAATAAGTGCAATTTACTCAGTGTATATCTTGGAAGCGCCTCTAGTGGCTGTCAGGGAGACAGCCACAAGAGGCTGAATTAACCCTGCAGTGTAAACATAGCAGTTTCGCTGAAGTGATCTGGGTGCCTATAGTGGTCCTTTAAATAACCCATATCAGAGGAAAGTCTTGGTGTGTTAGATAAGTTATCCGAATGCTGAACAGATCAATATATTATAAATTTGGTTTCAAAGGACTAAGTAAAAGTAAAAAAAAAAATCTACTGATAACTACACATCCCTTATCCTGAATAACACTGTATTTTGCTGAGATCAAAGAAGAATCATTTTAAAGGAATAGAAGGATGTCTCTGCTCATTAAATTTTTTTATTGTATTTGAGACCTGATTATTTTTTATTTGATTAAAGAAACATTGATAAGAGATAACACGTCTCATATATTAATAGTTGTAGTCTAACACATGATTTTATATATACATAGTCCAAAAGACGGAGAGCTCTCAAGGGTGTTGTCAAAAAAGTAGAAAATAATTTATTTAAGTATGGTTCAGACCAGCATGCAAACATTTATCAACGTCTGCCCAAAACTTTGTACGCTACCTGAATTTTCTACTTTTTGACATCTACTTTTGACATTTTGTGACATCACCCTTGAGTGCTCTTCCTGTTTGTACTGTGTGTTTTGCTGAAGATTGCAACATAGCGATGAGACTGTTTTGTAGTCCAGAGTGCACGTTTGTGTGTGTGCATACATGATAAATGTATTATTCTACTAAAAATCCTGGTGATCTAGTAGATTTCCTAATGGGTTTCTCTTTCACTGCCCTTTGAAATACCTTTCAGAAAATTATTTGTTTTTTGACTCTTCTAGCTGTATGTTTTTCACTTTCTTCATGTCTTAAGACAACGAGTTCAACATAATCCATTAGAATGTTATATTCTTGCAGTCGAGCCGAAGTCTACACAGAGAAACAAGTAGCATGCATCATGAATGTTTGCAGAACAGTTTTAATATTAATTAACCAATTGGGCTTTGACTTCAAGTACGTTTTTGTGTCATCAGGCTGATTAAGAACCTTTTATACAAATCCCAATGGCCATGTAGTGCCTTATCTTCTTGTTTGATGTCTCCATCTTTTCAGGACATATTGGATTTAAATTGTAGAAGCTTCTAATAAATAATGTATTTATTGTACTCTTTTGTTGTTTCATACGTATCTGCCACTTTAATTTGTACAATATGTCTTCATACACATTCACTCTTCTGGCAATTTAAATGTTCATGCTTTTGCCACAAAACATGCTATTCCTCCTCAGTAAAGAAACATGAATCTAGCTCTGTTATCATGTGGTTTCAGTACTTAATTGTTTTAACCCAATCCACAAACTGGTGCCTTTAAAACAAAATAACTGTTAAATATGCTATGCTACTAATAAATAGCATTGGGATACTTGAAGTTGTATTTCCGTCTTTTATTACAGTCTTATTTTGTTTAGTTTTTTTTTATCTATAGCCTAAATCTAGGATATAGTTATTTTACCTAAAATTAACAATCTGGTAAATCAGGGCCTTAAATTATTCATGGAGACAACTCCAGTGCAAGTGCATTCAAGAAAAATCCCAGAGTCTGTGTAATACGTGGTTCAGGGAAAATATTCCAGGTATGAGCAGATGTTCTACATGAATTCTATATTTCCGCACGGTCCCTATCTTGTCAACATATTTTTATCTCCGTTTTCCATTGAATTACAGTTTGTTACTCAGATTTATCTCCAGTCCCATGCAAGTGAAGGTTTCATGCTAGTTCATCCCTACCAACAGAAATGTGCTATCTCTACAAAGAATGAATGCATGTCAGTGATAACGTCTGCCTGTACCCAGATAATATTATTTGTTCAAAGGGGTTCCTGGAAGTCAATTCTTTCTGGCTTTTCTTTAATCTCTTATAGAGTAGTTGTCACTTCCCCGTATTTTTATTTTGTGTTTTCTTATCCCTATATTTAGCATATATGGTTTTGCGAGTTCTCAAAAATAAAATTAACCTAAAATAAGATTATTTACCTCTGTTCTGAAGCTGAGTACCTCTATACTTGCTCCCTGTCAATTGTTGTTTAAAAAAATATTCTTAGTTCCAGTTTCTGCATTTTTTTATTCTTAATGTAGTTACATAATTTGTACCACTGTCTCCTGTGTTTTTTATTCTTGTTAAAGTATAATAATACCATGTATACCAGCTTTCAAAAAAACATCTGAGTTTGAGTTCAACTAATTATGATTATATTTTTTTTTTTTGCTCTGAATCAATATTTAAATAGCACAATCAGTGAACGTAATTTTGAACTTTGTTTACCCTGTTTTTGTTTTTCTCAGAATTCTTGCATACAGCAAAATTTTATAATTCTAAACCTTTGGTAAAGGAGCACTTTGTGCACCACAACAATGTATTTATACAACAATGTATTAATGTATTACCTTACACAGGTAATGGTGCAAGGAGCACCATACTCCCTTCTCTCGGTTACTTACAATTGCAGAATTCTGCACGAATCCAAAATTCTGAACACTGTACTTGTCCATTGGTGTCTCTGTGATTCTGATATTCGCTCGAGCAGCAGTTCCATTCGTAGTTTCCACCCACTGTTTTGCAGTTCGTATAACTCCCTGCTGAGAAGTTATTGAAAAGCATGAATTGGCTATTGGCTAGCATTATCTGGTGGGTATGAGAGTTCAAGGAGAGAAAACTTAATGAAACTGCAGATCATGGGGATTTTCAGGAAATGTGGATCTCATTTATTTATTTATTTATTATTATTTTAAAAATGTTGTTTTTGCATATTTTATTTATCTATTTACTGCATTAACTCCTCGGAGACAGTGCTGTCCCCTGTATATCACGATAATGTGTAGATCTATCAACATTGTATTCAAGTGGTGATTGTCAAGATGCAGGTTACAGTGACTGTTTAAACTGTATTTAAATCACTGGTCTCACTGGTCACAGGGAGACCTAGCAATTGCCGGACCTCTCACTAGTGAGGCACTTTGTCAAAAGCACCCAGTGGCAGCTTCAAGGCGTCTGATTGAAATGGAACCATGCAACCATGATGGGTGCAATTTGCCAAAAGGCCATGATGGTGGATAGCAGAGTGCCTGGTACATGCTGATCAAAGAACGTGCTGTGCTATCACTGGATGTCACTCATGAGACACCCAACAATATGTTTGCAAAAGTAATCGTTCATGGCAATGCTGATTTAACACTTATGGGTGATTGGTGTTGGCTCGGCCCAACATAACCCACCCCATCTGGATTGGATACAATTTACTTACAGTGTCAGGGATCCGCGGGCGGCTAGGAGGGGAGGCTGCACGCCGCTTGCAGCACTCACCCTCACTCCATCGCCGCCCGCGGTCTCCCCTCGACTTACCTCTCGGCGAGCGGCGTCTCCTCTCTGCCGCTCGCCGCCCGCGTCCTCAACGCCCCCCAGCGGCAGCATGTATAACGCTGCACGCTGGGAGGTCAATGACTTATGTAAGCGCCGCGGTCACGTGAGTGACCCAGCGTTAAAGAAACAGTACCATAATCACAGTGGGGGGTATAGATATCCCCCACGTGTGATTGTTAATTCTGATTGGAAGTTATCCAATCAGAATTAAACCAAGGGTATTTATACTTACCTTTCCTGTCCCTCAGTGCCCTGTTGTGGTCTTGTGATACCTGTAGCGTAGTGTTCTCGTCTTGCTCTCTGGTTACCGATTACTTGGCTCGTTATTCCGATTATCCTGTCTTCTCCACTCCTTTGACCTCGGCTTGTTTCTCGTTCTCCTGTTTTCTGGCTCCCTTTACCTGGCTTGTCTCCTGACTATTCTTAGCGTGCTTAGCCCGGCCACTCTAAGGACCGGTACGGCACCTTTTCTGTGTGTGTGTGTGTGTGTCAGCGTGTTAGGTTCCCCGATTCGGGACATACAGTCCCAGAAGGCCGTTGAGATAGCGCCAAAGTTTACAAAATACATCTTGCCAGTCAGTCTCCCCTTCTGCCATCTTTATATATGGAATTCTCTTTTGTAATCTTGTTACTTTGTATTTCCCAACAATATGTTGGCTTAGTGAAATGTATTTATTCCAGGTGTTGTTTACATCTGCTTTCTGGATAACCTGTATCATGACATAAAAAATCATTATCCCTTAAACAATTCTTACGCTAAATAACCGCTGTAATTACTATAATATAATCTTGAGAGAGATGTGCACACCCTACATATCAATCTCCCCCCATTGGTATCCACGATTAAAATAAAAAGTTAATATTAAATATCCATGGGCAGTTTCTACTGCAAAGCTGTGTATTTCCAAAGCCAATCAGGAACTGTGATTTTTATTGATTATCAATTTTTCCTTTTACCCTGCAATAATACATCACTGTTAGTGTGAAACTCTAAGGTTTTATGACTAGTTCTCTGATATGATTCACAGTGGGAAAAAGTAGTTTTTATACTTGCACAGATAGCTGAAGGAATACATTGAATACATAACTGTTGGTAAAATGATAACAGCCGACAGCATATTGGAAAGATCTGACACAGACCTATGTTTACGCGTTAGCTTGCAATGTACATAAACTATATTATATCTAGGGAGAGCAGGAGAGATGAACAGAGATAATGAATCTAATTCAGTTAACCTCTTAACTAGTAAGTTATTTTCTTAAAGGACCACTCTAGGCAGTTTCTGCTATGTTTATGAATGGGTTAAGCCTTCCCCCTAATCCTCTAGTGGCTGTCTCATTGACAGCCACTAGAGGTGCTTGCGTGCTTCTCACTGTGATTTTCACAGTGAGAGCACGCAAGCGTCCATAGGAAAGCATTGTGAATGCTTTCCTATGTGACCGGCTGAATGCGCGCGCAGCTCTTGCCGCGCATGCGCTTTCAGCCCAGGAGGAGGAACAGAGGAGGATTGGAGGAGGAGAGCTCCACGCCCAGCGCTGGATGGGAGGGGGTCCCTGAGGGTGAGGGCACCCTCAGGGCACTATAGTGCCAGGAAAACGAGTATGTTTTCCTGGCACTATAGTGGTCCTTTAAACAAAATAGCATGACTTTCATTTGAAACATAACATGCATTGTGACACCAAAACCATTAATATAGAATATACCAACAATTTCACATACAAATTGCTATATACCTAATACAACTGTCAATTCATACAATCATAGGTTTGGTTTTTATTTAATGTATTTGATTTAATCTTTACTGAAATATCGTAGGGCAAGCATGTCAAACTTGCGGCCCACAATGTATATATTTGTGGCCCGTCTGCCCTGGGGCCACTTTGTGTTGTGGCTGCGTCCAGCTGCAAGACAGAAAATATATTTTTTGTCTGATTCTTGTCTTCCCTCCCATGGCCGAGTGCAGAGTGGCTGACTGTCTGGCAGGACAGCCACGCCCCCTTCACTCCTGCTCGCAGTGCTAAAGGAGCCCTAGGCCTGCTTGAACAGAGAAGAGCAGAGCTGGAACTGGAGGTCGGATGGCTCATCTTAAGGTAGAGGAAGGGGAGCTTGGGAAACCTTCCTGTGTAGTGTGTTCAATTGGGGAGGGGGGGGCAGTGTATTAATTTTGGGGTGGAAGGGGGCAGACAATGTATTAATTTGGGGGAGGGAGGGGTCCAGTGTATTAAATTGGGGGGTGGGGGGATGTCAGTGTATTAATTTGAGGGAGGGAGGTACAGTTTATTAAATTGTGGGAGGATGTGGGGCAGTGTATTAGAGTGGTGGCAGGCAGTGTTTTTAATTGGGGAGGGAGGGGACAGTGTATTCAATTGGGGGAGGGCAGTGTATTCAATTAGAGTGTAATTAATTTTATTAGATTAAGGGTTAGTGTATTGTATCCCCAGTTATACAAAGAGGATATTTAGAAGCTCGAATAAGTTAACAATCTGTGAATATTTGAGCCAGGTGGACATATATCATTTCTCTTACGAGTACAATGGTCTGAATGGGATTTGAAGTCAGCGATGGCACCACTGCTCCATCCAATATAAGCTGTAGGTCAAGGGTGCACAAAAGGTAGATCCCCAGATGTTTTACAACTACAGCTTCCATGATACTTTGCCATTCTAAAGCATTCTAAAGGCGTGCAAAGCATCATGGGAGTTCTACAACATTTGAGGATCTAGAGTATGTAACCTTTACACTATCGCCCTATCCCGCTAACTTTTATCCTGTTAGCATACTATTGGTTCTTGTGAGATGCAATAGATCCCTGTGATTTTTCTAATTGTTTTTTTAGGGAATGAAGATTAAATGGAATGCTAACGCAGGTCTCAATCTCAATGAGAAAAACCTATAGTGCGGAAGTGTTCTTTAATGACTTTTAATAAAAATCATAACGAGAAGATACTTTTGTAAAAAAGAAAGTTGTTCAGTGTTTTTCTTACAAGGGCTCATTTTCGTGTTTGTTTCTGCAATAAAATGGTACGTTATTTGCAGGAGATCCCATGAAGGACAAAATTAGAGTCTTTACCCAGCCTTTTAATAAAAATTCACATGATGGAACAGTATGTGGCAATCTAAAAGGCACAGTCACAGGCACATGCTATATAGTTATAATAACTGCAAATTTATTGTAAACATAAACTATTTTAGGAATGGTAATTTCTTGTTTTAAACGCAATAGAACAAATTATGCAGTTTATCCATGCCAAGGGAACCAGTTTATTTTAGATTATAAACGATGCAACATTCTGCTCACAGGACTCTATTTTCTTTTTTTGTGAGCAGTGAGTATATTTTGCAATTTTCCATTGCAAACCAGAATTATTTTCCATGCTGGATAAAATTCAACAAGCTACTCTATTTATGGATCATTCTTGGTTTTCCGATGAGTGACCACTTCATGAAGAGCCTCATTGTATTTTTGGAGTTGTGTTCCAAATGTAAAAAGTCCACTAACGGAAAAAATGTGAAAAGTCTACAAAAAAAAAACCCCAACCAAATAAGTTTTTATATATCTCACAACACAAGCTCTTTCTGAGAGAACTGGTTTCTTGTTAATTAGTAATCAATCATGTGACTGGTACTTAAGAGTCTGTCCACTAACACAATCCTTGGGGGCATTTTTAAGATGCCACATAAGGTCTCTCTGTGTAAAAATAGCACATATACAAAGTAGCTTGTAAATCCCCTGGTGTCGAGATTCTTCCGAATCACCCTGGCTGTGTTTTTAAATAATTTGATTAGTAAAAAAAATTTTAAATGACTTCCATGACTGTTACTATACTTTTAAACAATAATATTTTTTTTTGCACTTTAGTGAGTATCCCTTCTTCATTCCATTTTTACCATTTTTTTTAAGCAGTGTTTTTTTTTTTTATCACTTATTGTCTACACTGTGTTTTTTTGTTTTGAATGCGAAATCAGTTTTAGAACTTATCTGTCGATCAGGGTTAGGCTGATGTTAAAAGTGGTTTACTGTAAACACATGTGGTACAGAACACGGCTCTGTTTTAATTCCTCTTTTACAGAAGTGCAGTCATGCAAGAAAACTACACCACTACATAAAGATTATCAAGGAAATATGACATGTACATTAAAAAAACAAACATATACATATAATAAGCATAGGCTTTTGAATGTATAGTCAAATACAAGAAAAGAGTTGCTAAATTACTTTTAATTTAATTTGTTAATTTACATCACAGAAGTTCATGAAAAGCAATTGTACAAATGAGAACAAAGACATAGGAACATTCCTCGAACCGTACTATGCTTCTCAGGAAAGTTTAAAATAATGGAGACACTAATAATGCTCTGAAACTTTAAAAAATAAATTGTACAGTACATTTAATGTTTGATTTTAAGCTCTTGATTAATCTTTGCTGTACCTGTATTGCATTTAATGACTCTCTTTTGATTTGTTCACAAAGAGGAGTCTGGGGGGTAATCTGGGTATTTTACACAAATGCTATGGCTATTCTACTCAGGGACGCTGATAACCCCTTATATCATAACAAGCACATTGACTTACTTTGACAAAAACCTTGAGATAATCATCTTTTAGTGTACATACCAAATAAACAAACACATGTAGTGTATGTACCAAATAAAGAAACAAATTGGCCACCTGGACACCAACACTGCTGAAAATGTCCCGCATAGGTTAGGAGAGCCTTTCCCCCTTTTTTAGCTCTTACATTTTGTGTGTTACCATACACAATTCCAATTATACACATGCAGTACCAATGTTGTCATTTACATCCATGTTGGAAAATGGGGAGGATTATGGATATTTGTGGGAAGGACTTCTGGGAGAATGAAGGGATGCTGTAGGAATTATAACCATTACACATAACTGAATTGATTATGGTCTGGAATCCTCTGGCACTGTCCCTCCATTTAATGTCAGACCATTGTCGAGCAGTTTAACGCTGAATGAGAGTCCCTTGCTTCCCATAGCCCACCCACAGTGGAGGTGTGACTAAGGCAGAGATTTCACACTTCCTTCTAGCAATACCAATTATGACCTGATTGGGCACAGTAATGGGCTGAACATGGTCAGCTGACACTCTTAGTCAATCACAGCTACCTATTGCTGCTCAGGCAAATGCTTCTTATTAGCCCAAGCAGTACAGGACGAATAAGCTACTGGGAACTCTTGTAGAGCATTAAAAAGTAAAAAACTGTTTAACATTGAATGCAAGGATGACTCCAAGGCACTCTAGACACTGTAGCAACTTCAATGCGATGAAGCAGTTACAGTGCCTACAGTGTCCCTGCAATCCAGTAAATGCTATTGAAGCACTTACGGGAGTGAGTAGTACAGTGGAGCTAAGTAAAAGCACTTACCTCAGCAACATATTTATCTCAAGAACAACATCTTAGCTAAATTAAATCCCATAGGAGTGCATAAGTACTCAAGTATTCTTTTTATAGTGCGGAACATACCCAGACACACAGCTACATGGGGTGAAAATAATTTGAATTATATATTCTTCCTCTTCTATTCAAAAAGTAAAAATGGAAGATAATTAAAAGAAATATATGAATAGCAGAACCCATGAATAATGTTAGCTAATGGGTTATGGATAGCTCAACAGTTTTTATAGTCTTGCTTTAAAGAGTAGGTATAAAAATGTCCGTTGTGATTGACTATATTGATATGCATTGTATAAAGCATCATATACAACTAAACAGGAAAAGATATATATTTTCAATCCAAAATCAGCAAAAATAATAATAACTAATTATGATACACTTTCCCCCTTGCTCCAACACTGTGTAGCGGTACTTACCCTTTCCAGGGGCCGGCCGGGGTCCTCTGTTCTGTTTTTTACTATATTGAGAATATTTTTTTTTGCTAGGGCTCAGTTATGTCCCCATGAATGTCCATGAATGTCCACCAAAGCACTGTAACTGGTGCTCTCTTCCTACCTCTCAGTACATCTGCCCTTGTAGGCACTACCTCAGGGTTGTATTCTCACATTGAGAGAGGGGTCTCTGAGTACACTACAGGAATTTAATGCAGGCTGAAACTATGTCCTGCAGTGTCCTGTATGGTACAAATGCACACGCAGACACGCAGACATAGTTTCACAGGAACACTATAGCGTTAGGAATACAAATATGTATTCCTAATGCTATAGAGCCATAGTCACCGTTTAGGTGACTTGGGCCCCGTTCTGCTGTGCTTACCTTAATCCAGTGCCGGGCTTCCTCGGCACTGATGACATCTCCTCCTCCATCGACGTCAGCTTCTGAGTGGAGCCGAATGTCATGTGCCGGCAGAGGCGCTGCGCATTTAAACTCGCCCATAGGAAAGCATTACTCAATCCTTTCCAACGAGGATCTTTTTTGATGCTGGACTCCGTGATGTGTGATTTACTCAGTGTAAATTGCGGAAGTGGCCTCCAGTGTCTGTCAGGGAGACAGCCACTAGAGGCTGGATTACCCTGCAGTGTAAACATAACAGTTTCAGCTGCAGGGTTAAAACTAGGGGGACCTGGCACCCAGACTACTTCATTGAGCTGAAGTGGTCTGGGTGCCTATAGTGGTCCTTTATGATTCTGGCAGAAGTCAAAGGAAGCTGTTTGCCCTCATAATGTTATCAAGACTCTCACAGATGCCCATTAACTGGGTATTTAATAATATTTTATTATATTTTGTCTCTCCTGATGTTAGGTGCACGTTTGCTACACATCACAAATTTCAAATACACATTATAATATATTTTTTTTAATTAAAAGGACTTGGCAATAAATAGGTTAAAGGCACTTAGTATTATGATGAAAACTGGCTTATTACACTCTGGTTAGATGCGTGGATAATTAACATTTTGCTTCTCAAAAATCTATTTGTCAGTGATTCACAATAGTGTTTATTGAAATTGCAGAAAACTTGATTTTGACTCCTGACTCTTGACTGTGTTAATGAGATTCAGCCCACACTGCTGAAAACCCCCAAGCCTGATGACGTTTAAGAATATGTTCACTAGTTACTGACAATCAAGCCAGTGTATAAATAACACCTATTGTTGCAAAGGATACAATCGAATTACCATATAGAAGAAGATGATGAATATATGCATTATGTATAAATTAGACTGCAATATATGAAGCTGCTTTTACACTTGCTTACTCATCTTACACTGTAGGAAAATTCACATCAATTTCAGTTCCTCTCAAATTGGCATTGATCCTCAGAGCTTTACAGGCATTCACGATAAAGTTTCACATGCAGTCACGTCTGTTATGAGATAATGTATCAGAAGCTACATTACTTTGACAAGCTATTCAGTATGGAAAAATGAATTAATCGCTTTCCCATTCATTATGTTCTTGCTCGTAACATACTGTTATATTTAGTTGTCTTACAATTTGCTATCTTGATTTAAAGTAGTTATTGTGGTATGTATAAACTATACATGTATCTTAAGTCAGTGATGAAGAACCAAAATAAGCACATGTTTCTTCTGAACCGTGGGGCAACCGTGGGGCAATGTGGATAAAAGGTAGAAAATTCATGGTTAGAGTGAATTTTGATCTGTAAAGGCAAAAATGCTTTAACTGAAGCTAATTTTGTCTTTTTTACAGATGAATCCTTGTGGTTTGTATACCAATCCAAGGATGGAGATAGGTTAAAAGGCAGACTCATTTTAAAAAGGCAGATTTTTATAGACACACTGTGGAATAGGTTTACACTAGTTCAATCAGTGATGGTGTCAGCTTGACTTAGCATCTTTCAAAGTGTATTTTACAAAACACGTGGGGCGCCAAACTTATCCATTGTGGAACTAGATGATACTTGTGACGGACCGCTTGGCACCCCGACCGGGTATCTCTGTCAATCGCTGCTTGCTAGTACTTGCGAGCACCATAAGCACTGTACTGAAACGCTATAACCACCGTAGACTCCCACAAACTGCGGCATCTTGCTTAGGGATCTTGCCGTCCTCCACCCACCCTGGACCCAAGACCAGGATTCAGGTTCCAGTGGGTAGACCTCTCCTAGTCCAGAGAGCATAGCAGGAACAGCTCTTATAAGAGCTAGTGATTATACTCAGGGGAATATAGTGATTATTGCAATCCCCAGAGTGAATGTAGTTCTCCAAACCCCCAAACATGAGCTAAGACTTCATGAAGGGGTAAACAAATCTCTCTTTAATTGGAGCCACACTGGCCTTTTATGCAAGTCCCCAAGTAAGGTGTACGCCCACATGGACCTTGTTGGGGACAGGGACACAAACTTACAAACCAGTGATAACACATTCACAATGTAAGGCACTCCCACACATAGCACACAATCCCTCCCCTCTGCTTGGGAGATAATAGGATCAGTAACTGTACTAATTCTAATCCAATTATCTCCAAGCACAGAAAAAACACCATTTGGAAAAACACCGCAAAAGTACCCTAAACATACATAAAACCCCACAAATGTTACTTTCCCTGATAGCCCTGATCTGGGTGACCAACATATCCAAAAATAACCCAGATTAGTACAGGGGTTCAGGAATTTCCTGGAAGTCTTATTTTTGACTGACCATGCACATGGTCCCATGCCCAAAACAGTTCCAGAGAATTAGAGCTAACGGTCGGTGTCTCTGTCTGGGGTACAAAAAGTACATATTTCACATGAACAGAGCCTCTTAAAGTATTTTAGCCAGGTCTATGGCAGGGGCCATAGTCACAGGGCAGGAGACTGGCAAACAGGCCCCTCCAAAAACCAGTGGTAAAGTTACTTTCGTCACAATACTGAATTCTCAAGTGTGGTGCTTTCTTGCCATTTTTAAAGTTATTAATTTATTAATGAACTATATGTTTGAAATTAGCTTATAATGCCAGTAATAGTAAAAAATGGAGTAGTCTTCAACAAAATGTAGCTGGGCTGACCACAAGAATTACAGAATCAGGTCAACAGGTTAAATTTCAACCTGCCCATCAGAAAATAGATGATTGACTTAGAGGAACTATTTAATTCCATTTTAACCCCTTAAGGACACATGACGGAAATATTCTGTCATGATTCCCTTTTATTCCAGAAGTTGTGTCCTTAAGGGGTTAAACGCATTAGTTTAACATGATTGGTGAATCACCACATAGAACGTGACAAGCTATTAAAAGTTTAATATTTTCGAAGAATATAACTGTCAACTGATTTAGTTATATTTGCTCTTGCCTACACTGCTGGGCACCATATCAATATCGAGGCATCATGTAATACCCTTAGAGCGGCTGGAAGCGATCACGATCACTTCCATCGCTCAAATTTACTGCGGACGTATGAGGTATGTCCGCGGTCCTTAAGGGGTTAAAAGGGGAACTGTAACTTCACACGATTTTTAATAAAATGTTCACTTACCTCCATATTTGACAAATATGCATTTGTGAGTTGTGAAAAAAAAAAAGAAAAAAAAAAAAGAAATTTAAGGCAGAATTTCACAACTCATAATGCTGAAACCGGGTGTCTCCAGATCCCTGTCAATCATTGTTACAAACCTTTTACTGGCAGTCAGGATAGAAAAAACATAATCAGAAGAAGAGGAATTAAACAGTGTTTCTATTTGTTTTCCTTTTCTGCAATGTTTGCCCTGGCTATGCCTTGACTAAACTGGATTATCATGTCATTTGCTAACTCTTTAATCCAAATTTAAACGAACTGGGAGCATCTCATGAAAAATATAATTTAGGAATGATTTTAAATGCTTTAGTCAATATTGTAAATTCCAGAGAAGTGAGAGTTTCCCTTTAATACCCTTTAAAGGAATATCAAAATACTGTATACACTGCTTATTGCAGACATAAAATAAAGATTCCATTATTTACTAGATTTTGGATAAGGATCACATCCACAAAATACTTACTTGACATGTTATAATTAATATAATTTGGCTTTCCTTAATAGACATCACATTTTCATCCTATAATCCTTCCAATAATGTCATCTCATGTATCTTTAATTATAACGGAAAGCATTTTGACAAGCGCATTCATTCTTTTTCTGAATATAAAAAATATTTAGGGTGGCAATCTGGGCCAGATTACGGTTTTCACACTACAGGGTCAGGAATACATGTTTGTGTTTCCTTGATTTATTAGTCTGGTACAGTCAGGTGAACGATCCAGAGTTGCAAATTGCTCTTTGTTCATCTCCTAAACTAGTAGCCATTGGTGAGTGAGAATTCAACCCTGGTAAGTAGCAATTCTCCCATGGCAAGTTTACCATGCACTCTCCAGGTTTGCAGCGGCCAGTATCTTTTAGGTGTGTCTAGAATACTTAACATTTTGAGCCCTGTATATAAAGGACAGCTGTCACTTCTTTATTTTCATTACATTTAATACAATTTCATGGTTTTCTTTAATGATGTAGATTTTGCGAGCTTAATGTCACTTTTTCACAAGGCTGGGAAGTCATGTTGGGTCTGCCCAAATTCTACTCGGCGTAACTTGCTTGCTGATCAGATTGTTCTGTACCTACAGCAGCGGGTAAGTTAAGTTGAGCAGCAGTTGTTCAGATAAAAGTAGAATCTGACCCAACATGACTGCTCAGCTCGATCAAAGCAACATTTTGAAATAATCAATAATTGCACATCATTTGAAATTTAAATAATAATAATAATACATTAAATGTTTTGCATTTTCTTTTAAACTAAAAGTACAAACATAGAAACATAGAATGTGACGGCAGATAAGAACCATTCGGCCCATCTAGTCTGCCCAATTTTCTAAATATTTTCATTAGTCCCTAGCCTTATCTTATGGTTAGGATAGCCTTATGCCTATCCCACGCATGCTTAAACTCCTTTACTATGTTAACCTCTACCACTTCAGCTGGAAGGCTATTCCATGCATCCACTACCCTCTCAGTAAATTTGATGAAAGTCCTTTAAGAGACATAATGCTTAATGTAAAGAGATGGAAAATGATGACAATATTGCAGACTATAATGAGAAGAGATTAAGAAATTTACTAAATGCTCTTTTACTATATTGTTCAATATTTTCCAGAGATAGATTATTTGCTGCATTTTTATCTATTTCTTGACTTGATTATATATACTTTTCCTTCTCATAAATTGTACTTCTTGAAATCCTCCCACCAACCGAATGTTCTGCTTCCTGTTAAAATGCCAATGTAATTTCAATGATTCTATTTCTAAAACTCACGGTGTCCATGCTTGACTTTCCTTACACTGCCAAGGCATATCATTCTGCCAGCAATCTTTAGCAGTGATACCACGGCAACATCATTAAAAAAGATTGTTGAAGCCCAGGGAAACATTTAATGACGCTGCTCAGATCTTCTACGCAGACACAATATTTTTTTTTTCCCTTTGAAAAGAAAGACAGCATGAATCATACTTAAGCTTATAGTATAGAACTCCTAACCCTCAAATATTCTTTTTAATCAAAAAATTTAAGATAAAACCTTTCTTTTGCAGTCTTCGCAGCCCCCTCCCAACACACATACACACAAATGAACACCCTAGAAGCATAAAACATCAATTTTTAATTTTTGCTCCTTGTAAGAATAGAGCATCGGAAAAAAGTCATTTCATGCTTGAAAAATCACAGACTTCCAGAGTGAACCTTTGATTGTTATGTCATTTTCTAAGAGTAGTTATGACTATCTGGGCTAGTTTTTTTCTACAATTTATCTTGCATTCACAAATTTGTGCACTTACAATGTCTTGCAAAAGTAATCCCCCACTTTAGAATTTTATATATTTTACTGTTACCATGGATGCTAATAATCGTTACAAAATAGCCCATAGCAGGTTCTCACATGAGAAAAATATCTATACAGTCTACATGTTCACGCATTAGATGACATAAATGTAATTATTATTGATATTGATACTATGTATCTGATACCCCCAAACAGCAAATTAACACACTATGCTGATTTTATGTGGTTGTCTGTTGTGTCTGTTTGTGTATTAAATGACAAAGAATGTGTCAAACGGTTTCTGAAGTGCTACGTAAGGATAAGCATGACAGCTAACTGCTGCATATGCAAATATTTAACAAATATCAAGTACAGCCTTTGACCAGTTAAAAGATTACTCCAATTTTATGATATATTTTGTATTTCTCATGCTTTCTTTACGTGTTTTTGATAAATGTGCTCATTGCTGACAATGTGATTATTTTTTAAAATAATGTTCTGAATATAAAATGTGAATCATTTTAAATTAAATTGTAAATATCAAATATTGCAGATAATTAAAACCCATATCTGATATTTATATACCATGTTAATGGCTGTAGATAAACTGTTAATGACGTTAAAGCAATCACGATTCCGATGTTACTATACTTTTTTTTGGCAGGCTTATGCAATGCATGATCATATACTGTAACTAAACCCCCATTATATATTTTTTTGCCTAGATTAGGTGTTTTTAATAAAACTGAAAATTGTTCAGCACTAAAATGATTGTTTAGTAGATAAGCGAGTGCGCTGGATTTTCATTTTTACTGTACTTATTGGCCCCTAGCAGCACCCTAATTTAGCATGTGTAAGTGAGTGCAGCCAAACCCTTATTTTCTCACTATACTTTTTGACAACACATTTACCATTGTCGGATCGGTGAAAAAGTATACAATACCTTATGTTAGAAGCTCATAATAAAGTGTTAATATTCCTTTAATTCTGTCTGTTTATATATCAGAACGAACACTACAATCATCTTCCCGAACTTGATGATGTGTGCAAACAACATTAACAAAAAATTCTGTGTTAATAAATTAGACTTATTAAGGAAAAATAAGCCTTGTAATTACAATACAACATTGCAAAATTGATCATAAAACAATTATTCAGGTAAAGCACATGGAAGGTATGTTTTGAGAAACACACACAAACTACAATGTCCATATGGAACATAATAGTTTAACCCAGGCTTCCCCAAACTCCAGCCCTCCAGATGTTGCTGAACTAAAACTCCCATGATTCTCACCCTATCTAATTCATTCATAGAATCATGGGAGTTGTAGTTCAGCAACATCTGGAGGACCGGAGTTTGGGGAAGCCAAGTTTAACCCCTTAAAGACCAAGGCTATGTTCGATGGTTTAATTCTACTACTCCTCTTTTCTGTTTAAATGCACCCAAACGTATTGTATATCATTTTAAAGGGGAAGTATGACTTTTCTTTAATACCCTATATGTATACAAAACACAATAATAAAAATATGAATCAAATATTCAAATTTAAAAAAAAAAACTAAATGTTTTCTCAGTTTTCTATTAATAATATCTACACAACTAGTGTGACTAAGGAAAACTGTAAGTAGATTCACTTATTCGTCCTGATTGTTAAAACGCTCAATGTGTCTAGGATTTCAATTAATTTTTAGGAGTTATAAAACGCATTTTGCTAAAACTTTGCAAAATTTGGCATGTTGAAATTAAAACTTTTCCAGAAATCACATAATCCAAAACTGCTATACAAAAGTACATTATTGTAGAAAGTACATCTCCTATGTCATTTAACTAACAGCTTTTGACACTTTTCATTTACTATTTTATTGCAAAGGTTGGTCAAAATATTCATTTTAATAGTTTTTTTCCCCACATGTGTTTTATTTTGGGGGAAATTCACAGACCACGTGTGTCCCACTACTGTAAACACTCCACATTTGTATTCTGCTACTGTTCTCAAATACAATGATACCACACGTCTATACCTTTGCCCCTAATCCTATCCCTAATCTTGTCCCTAATCCAACCCTTAGTCCAAACCCTAATTCATCCCTTAATTCAACCCATTATTCTACTCCTAACCCAACCACAAATCCAACTTCTTATCTTATTTATAAACAATCCCCTAATCCATAATTAAAATTACCGCGATTGTGAACAGCCGTATTTTCATGGATTTTAGGGGCTATGTGCGTGTTTACTTTGCGAGCTGCACACAGCTTATCTGTGAATCCGGAGCCACTAATTGTGGCCCTGGATCACGGAGGGGACCCTCAGGTATCAAGTGATTTTAGCCCTGCTGGTACTTTTCTTGCATGACGGTCTATGCCGTCAACGCTAATTAAAATTCTGCTCTGCATGATGGTATAGATCGTCATGTGGTCCTTAGGTGGTTAATGACACAGCTGTCATCTGTTAGCATCATTGATGTGCTTGGCTGTAACTGTCAACCTGTAATGTATTAAAAAAAAACAGCAAAATTGCCACCATTGTAAAGTACCCCTCTGTATTTTAGTAAAGCACAGCCCTCTTTCAGAATCAAGTAATGTAAAGTGTTTTGGATTTTTTTGTCCTGATAATCTCAGTCTCCTTCAGCTGCTGAAATACATAGGACGAGGATAGAAGCCAAATTTCATGTCTATACTGTGCTCCGTGCCATGTCCTCCAAATCAGAATATATTTGACCCTTGTATATAATACAAATAATACAAATAATAACAAATATAGTTTGACAAACAATTAGCTAACCATATATTTCCTTGTAGGAGTCTGTGATTAGAATAGAATGTAGCCGTGCTACTTCAAACATACAGACCTTTCCTGTATGACTGCTTTTCGAGTATGGAATCATTCACTGTTCATAGTGTATATAGGAAACACATCCAATGAGCTGTCTTGCTCATCTGACTCCAGTGATGTTTCTTCTACTTTACAACACATGGGGACATAACTAGCAATGATAATGAGGGGTTTACACTTCTAGTGTATGGAAAAAGAGATCAAATGATTCCCTAACGTTCCAACTGGTTATATCTTTTGTATTTTTAATAATCGTTTGTATTTCATTGTTGAATTCTTTAATGACTTAAATCTCATCTCGTTACGCATTCTCCATTATATAACAAATATTATCATACACTTTATTGGATTCTGTTGTCTTGACAGTTACTCACTTTCAATGCTACAATCATCACTGACAATCAAAAGGTTATTACGTATCCACATAATCTCTAGTCTTAACACAGAGACATGCAGGATATCAGTTGCCTTCTCTGTGAACACTAGGTATGAACACTAATTGCCGATACAGTTGTAAAACTGCAGAGATTAGATGAAGTGGCCCATAATATATATTTTTGGTGGCAACACTTTGACACAGTTTGATAGTGTCATGTCACATCACGTTACACCTCAGATTATCAGAAGCTTTCTGTGGTTCTTGGTAACTCAATAGTTTCCTATTAATTACATTTGTAATGTAAGCATAGCTCCAATTTGTTCTATAAATATTTTGCCTTCTAGTTCCCAAGATGTGGCACCTAGTTTAGATAATGTTTTCCTCCCTATTAGGATGGACTTCCTGTTTCTTCTGCTAAGAGGTATTTTGTTAAGTTGCTATTGCAAGTACAGGTACAAATAGATAATAGGAATCTTTTTCGTTATCATTTATTTTTCCATCTTTCTTTGTTAGGTTCATGTGTGATCACTACTATTCCTTCCTTGGTTATATATGCATTTAGTTTATATATGCATTTAATGCTCTCCTAAATTAAGCTTTTAGCAATTCTATATTTAACGTATAATTTAGACTTTATTAAATGCATGTACATGCAAATGTATTGTATAGAGTGGTAAAAGACGTTGTATGTTTCCATAACTAGCTAAGCATGGCAATTATTTGCTGGGTTGAGAAATATGTACTTTGTATTTTGCTTTCGCTTCTTGACACTGGAAATATTTTTGTACCATCTCTGTTAATTCATCTTTCTGCTTATGCCGCTGCTTAAAAGCCAAGCGATGATCAAAGTCATTGAGTGGTTTTAGCACCTGGGAATTATTAGCGCTAGCTATGGGATTCTTTTATACTGCCAGTCAAATCTAAAATTAACTTTTGATGATGGGGTGCAGGCCTTTCAAAGAGATGTCTACCGTAAATGTCTTGTTAAATGTAAACATTTTTTAAATACCTGTAGAACCCATAGAGTACTCTCAACACCAATTTTAAGGTTACCCTTTAAGGTTTCACAGTCATATTCCTGCCTAATTTTGTTAATTCTTCTGCTTTTTCTAATTGTCCATAACTACTTAAGCAGATGCTTTTGGAAGGTACTCTAACATGTTGTTTAGATCTCATGAATTTGAGATCTGTAAGCAGTATCTGCTCTTCTGGTTCTCTTGAGGGTGCTTAAGGCATTACAAATCATAGAGATGATAGTTAGGCAGGGTTGAGGAGGGCAGTAGGGCAGGGTTGAGGAGGGCAACTTCCTAGAGTTCTGTGCAGTGTTTTAAAAAATATATTTTTATTATGATTGGATTTGTGTTATGTTGGTGGTGGTCTAGTGGTTGCTGTGTGAAGTGAGTGAATTACTCAGGGGCACACTCTTCTCTCTGTGCTGTGGTGTGACTCAGACCAGACCTACGAAAGATGGACTTTCAGTCTCACTTCACCAATGAAAGAGAAATGCATGTACCTGAGAAATTAACACATCTTGGACTGCAAACACAGGGCCACTGCAGAAGGAAACGGTAGGCAACAGACAGTGATATGGCAGGGGGAGACAAAGGTGCCAGAAAATTTTATTTTTTCCAGGGCCATGCAACTGCAAGTTGTGGTTCTGAAAATGTCTTAGATATCAACTACGTTTGATGCATTTGCAGGATCCCTCTATTCTCTGACTCCTGTGGCCTTATCCTGTCTAGTCTACATCTGTAAAAGTGATTTATTCTCTTGTTGTCTATTACCAGGAGTTAAATATTTTCATGGTTCATCACAGCTTCTGGTGACCACAGTGCACTTAAACGGTAGCTTCCATCACTGTCAGTTGGTCCTCAGAGATCAACTAAAGCCCCAAAGATTCTGAGGACTTTAAGGATATAAGAGATTTGTCAACCTCAGGACTATGTTTGAACTAAATATGTGTCAAACTCTTGCTCATATATAAGTTTGTCCAGATACTGTTTTGCACGTATCTTTCAGCATTTCATTTAGGAATTAGATGTTCTGCAGACCCTAGATCAACTCGAAAATGTCATTTTAGGCAAGAAGTCAAAACAATGTTAAATGCAGCTGTACATGTTGCAGACACGACGGGAACATCAGGAAACTCTCACAAACATCATCCGAAGCATATGATTTGCAAATGGTGAAGTTATTTGAGTCAATACAGTGAAGAACATTAATGCCTTGTTTAACATTTACAAATGTTTAAATAATTAAATAGAGTGCATAAAACATTGGCCAGAGAACATTGTAACTGCGGGAGACTAATAAACCAGAACGTGGAGATACTGCGTTTCATTGTAATTAGTTACAAATCCAACAATAAGCATAGCTGTGCTTCCCACTAGGCCAAGAAGGCACGCATGCGTTGTTCATTAGCGTTTGTGGTGGACATCTGTTCTCCAGAAGTAAATATAAAACTTCAAATGTAAACACTTCTAATAATCTTTTTCTTAAAACACATTTGACACATCCGGGTAATCCCTAACTCCTGGACTGTTAGGGGGTACTTGAGGACTGGGTTGTTCCCAACCCATTGCTAAAAGGAATCCGTCCATCCTTGTTTTCTTAGTATCCCCGTTAAAACAGAAGTGAGAAATACCTAAAGCCTGGATTGTTGGACTGAAGGGTAGGGAACAATTGCTATAGAACATGAGAAAATAGTGTGACATTCTTAACCAATGAGTGCAAAAATCTGAAATCATAATAATGCCCAGTAAGTTATTAGGTATGAAAGATCTTTATATTATGGAATAAAGGCAAACAGCCAAATTGTCTTTTGAAATAAAAATACAATCTAAAAATGTCAGGCTGTGGTTCTTGTACTATCATATTGCTGGTTCCCATCACTCTCACAATTATTTCTAGTCCTCCTGTGTTTCCACTTCTTCTGGAGTTATATTAGCAGTTTTAAACCACAGCCAGCTTCCAACCATATTTTAAGACCATCCCTCGATCTCAAATTTTCCCATCTATATCCCCAACCTTTTTCACCGTTCCAGACTTATAATTCTAGATTTCCAGCCTCCCCTACCTAGCTTGCTACAGTTTAAGGCTCCATACCATATTCAAAGGGGGCTTTGGGTTAGACTACTTTACAAAGAATGAACAAAGTGCTTTATCTTCTTAACTGGCTTATAGCCTCCAAAATTGTTAATCTGCTGGTATAAGAGTCTTCAACTCACTACTGTGATGAGCCAGTCAGAAAGAATCCCATAATACAAGTGTTAAAGGAACGCTGTAGGCACTATAACCATTTCATCACATTTGATTGGATATAGTGACTGACCCATGGCACTATCTCTCCATTCAATTAAAAATTTTTTGAGAAGTTTAACACTAAATAAGGTTTCTTAGCCCTCGTCTTGACCAAGGCAGAGATTGCACACATCTTTCTACCAGCAATAGGCGCTGTGTTAGATTGAAAACGGTCAGCTAATACTCTATGTTGATCACAGGTGCCATTGTTGCTCAGGCTAATTCTTCCTTATTTGTCCAAACAGCACATAGGGCATTAAAATATTGAAAATGGTTTCAATCTGAATGGAAGGATGGCACCAGGGGACTCTAGATACTATAACCACTTGAATGAGATGAGACAGTTACAATTGCTTACAGTGTAATATGCTACATAAATATTCTATAGTGGTAAATCTAAAATTTCCGAAATAATTCTAAAAATAATTAAAGGAAAGGTAAGCGCTTTTGGATTCTCAAAAATGTAGGACAATGTGCTCCTGAATCTCGAACAACAACAAATAATAATATAAACCTCAAGGCAATTCTAATTTGCCAGGCATTGTCACATGACTGCATAGCTTCCATAATATATTACTACAGCACTGAAAATTACATCCTTCTATCGGCGTAAAAGCAGGAGTTAAATCAGCAGGGAATTATACTATCTATAAATAATAATTATCATAGCACTTTGATAAACAGCTTTACCTACCAGATAACTTCATACTTTGAACATCTAATTAAAAAGAGGACAATCATAATGAGCGAGGGAAACTGGTAAAGTCATGACTTGGTTGATGAAAATGTTTAACTGTTTAATGATTAAGTATCTAATGTTTCTCAGAATTTTGCCTACTATTATAATTTTTCTAAGGCATCGGCATAATCTTTAGCACTTTAACTTTCTACCATCTTCCAAAAAAATTTTTTTCTTGCAGCACAGTACAGTACAGGAGTAACAGGCTTTATTATATGTACATTTTAACGAGATAGTAAATGAATTAAGTTAAGTTTATTTAGACTGGGAGTTTTGCTCTCTACCTGTTATACTGATATTGATTCACGGAAGAGCATTTTAACCTCTGTCTTAGACACAAATCAATTCAATTTAGCACACTGTACCTTTCTACTTAAATGTGCCCAAGTCACAGAATTCTGAAACTGCTAATAAACACACAGCAGCATACACCAGATCACAGTGAAAAACCAGGACTTACTGGGCTGTACAGGTTTGGGCTACAAAAACAAAAATAGTACAGGAATGATAAGTTAACAATGGTGTGTACTTAGAGTAATTGGCCTCAGGAAAGATTCCCAAAATATATGAGAGTAATGTGAAACCTTTCTTAGAAAGTTGTGACTTTAATCACGTGGCATGTTTGATTTTAGAAAATGATTTGCTCTGTTCAATAAATAGGTAGATTATATAGACAGGTGGACAGACAGACAGACAAATATTGATAGATAGATAGATAGATAGATAGAAAAAGCTGTCCAACTTTAGCTGCTGGCTAACTTTAGCTCACATTAATAGTGAAAACGATCACTTCATGTACAAATAGATTGCTTTCATGTTGTGCAATATCCAACACATTATATAATTTCAGGGAATAGAATAGAATAACATGTTTCGGAGCTTGTTTTTACTGTGACCTTGGTATACTACTGACATTTATTTTCTATTGCAGGTG